>OZ020547.1:7234470-7642086 GCA_963971435.1 Lasius platythorax | reverse complement strand
AAACGCGAAGAAACTTCTGTTAACATCTATCGGCTTTATGATCACGACTGACAATGAGGCCATAACTCTGATTTAGTAAGTTAATCCCTTTAGCGGAAACACGAATAGGGTCGAGTCCCCCCCCCCCTTTGTCCCCACCCCTTTTAATTAAGAGCGCAATCATTCCGTCGTAATCCAATACCGAACTCGCCCTGTCCATCGCAATTTCTCCCCGACTCGCCAGTCCTAAAGTTAAATTTCCCGTGAAATAAAAACACCGCCGCATAGTGTCGTTCACCTACCCCTTGTCCGCCACCCCCAAATCGCCTTTCATTGGAAATCGCTTTTTAATCGCGTTCTCGCAAAGAGCCAAACTTTCGCGCGCTTTTAAGTAGTAGAGCCGTTCGATTTATCCGCCATTTCAAAAAATACTTTTATTTAGTTTGCAATCCGAGCGTTATTTACTGTAACGCGACTTCAAACGGCTGTATATCTGTGAAAACTGTTGTTTGGGAAAAGTTGTTGAGTACTTTATACCCTGTGAAAATGCATCCGGCTAAAATACCAAAGAACTTGTAGTTGCAGAGATTTGTAAACCTTCATGGAATTCACTTGACATAAAATGAGAAGAGGTCACAATTTTAAATCCTTCTGTATTATCATATTAAAAGGAAAGATATTACTAAAAAATTATTGAACATTTATATTCTGCATAAAAAAGTTATTAAAATTTTAGAAAATTTGAAACTTTAGAATTCATTATTTAAAAAGAGTACAAATTGACAGTAAAAATTGAGATACGATTCTTAAAATAGAATATGGCGGATAAATTTTATTCCAAAATAAAGAAGATTAATTGTTTTTATGTTTGTGTTACTGAACATTTATAATAACACAAGACTTTTATAGTGCATTGATTTCTTCATTTATTAATTTTCCTGTTAAACAATATTTTTTTTAACTTTACATATAAATGTCTGAAAAATACTCAAAACGTAATAAATAATTGTTAACAAAAATATTTCATAATAAATAGGTTTGTCTAAAGTAAAAATAATAGAAAATAAATTGTTTTTATTTATTACTATGTGTAAACTTAATTTTACTTTAATTATAATAAAAACACCTATGAATTTAATTACACACACAATATAAAAGTAAATGAGAACAATCTAATGTAAATATCCATATAATTTTCTGTCATATGTAAGTGCTTGAGATTTACAAAGAAAATAAGAGGAGCATTATGGTGGAGTTTCGAAAAATGAACGGTATCCCAAATCCTTCGAGACGCCATTTCCCGCAGTGGAAATCAAACGATGCATTATACCCCTTGAAACGGGTAAAAATTGAAGGGATCAAGCGTCCGAATTACGCGTCAGCTGATTGAAAGGCACCCGGTGACATTGCCGAAAGGCGCCGCGCCACGTGACACTTTCGCCGAAATATGAGGACATAAATTCCTGCTACGTTGACCTCAAATGGCTACCATTAAATATCCCGAGATTCCCATTTCGACTTTAAAGTATCGAGATCATGATCGAATGATCCTTAATGCTTTCCATACAAAAGAGATGCTACGATTCGTGATTCGAACCATCTATTTTTCGTGCTTCAACACGTACTCGACAATTTTTAAAGAATCTTTTAAGAATATTTTGATTATCGGATCAAAATCATATTTAAAAACCGAAAACAAACATATTTTAAAATTAAGGACTAAAGAATAATAGAATTTTTAAAAAATTGAGGAATTATAAAACTTCAAGAATTATAAAACTTCAAGAATTATAAAACTTCAAGAATTATAAAACTTCAATAGATTAAGAAAATTTAAAAGTTTAAAAATGACAAGTTAATGATTTCTGATTCGTACGAAAGAAAGATCGCTTTCAGAACATACGAAGTCACATAAGTGTGTCATTAAATTTCACATTTGCAGATTTCTAGATTAAAAATCTAAGGAGTTTATATCACTTTTAATTTGAACAGTTGCACAATTTTGCGTGTAATGTTTCATGAATGATAGTAAATTTATGAACTCGTCGATTTCAGAGAACGTCTTCTAAATTCGAAAATTGAAAATACGTGAATATTAAATCTATTTAGGATAATCTTCTGCAGAAATTGCGAAATACAATCTATATATAATTTTATATACCGTGTTACACGTCGAGAAAAACTTTGCTTGAGCGAGAAATGTATGATTAATGCAACAGAGACGAGACTTTTCTTATTCATAATTGTGCTTAAAATACGAAATATAACATTACAGACAGAATATTGTCTCGAATTGTTTACCGGATTATAAACCGTCTGAGAATTGGCGAGTAACAGCTCGCAAAAGGCTTATCGCAATTAAACTAAGTATCGACCGACGATGATCGCCGCAGCGCGGGCACGCACTTCGGCGACGTGACCGGCGTCCGATCCGCTCCGAAAGAATCGCAAGTCCATCCACGTAACATAAAATATAGTAAATCGGGCAGAGAGTAATGCCCGGCTCGTAAATAACATGACATATGTTCGTTGGAGGCACGGCTGGCATGTACGCGTAAATCTCCCGTTCTCGCCGATCGATAAAATGCCGCTCGCTGCTCGCCGGAGCGCGGTCGCCACGCTTACGATCGATCGATCATTTGCTCCTAATAAATTGCGCGAGTGTTAACGAGTGCATTAGCGAGTGAACTTCGTTTCTCATCAAATTAAATATGGCGCTCCGCGAATTCATTTACAACATATTTTTATTACGTACATTGAACGTAGTCGTGCGACTTGGAACTCACTGTCACTGTTAGGATTTTTTACTTGATACTGCAAAATATTTGTCTTCATATAAATGTATATAACATGAATAAAAAATAATTGACGAAATGAGCAATAAAAGAAAACAAAATATAAAATAAACTTTTCTTATTTTTTGCTAAAATATAATTAAGTAATAATGTGCAACGTGAAGAAGTAATATAAAGCTATAAATGTGTAAGATTCAAAAACATCTTATAATTACGAGAGATACCTGTATTTCTTTAAAAAAACTTTATTTGTTTTTAAAAATTGGATTCCGTGGAATTACTGCAAAATCGGCGACGAAATATCCCATTTTTTTTCCTGACCCCTTCGTTATCCCGTTTTAGGGAACTTCGACCGATTTCGCAATTATCGAAGAAATGGGGGGACAATTGCATTTGGCTGCGACAAATCGCTATACATAGGTAGACAGAGAAAGATGAGAGAAGGGGAAACAAACTCGGAAGCGCAATATCAAGTCCAACGTATGGTAATCCAGAATGGTGCCGAAATCGTTTATTCACCAAGAGATTGATGTGCGTCGAAATGTTATCAAAAAGCCGAAAATAGTTCCAGGATGTTCTAGAATTTCGATTGAGAATAAACATATATATATATCTGTTTTGCAAAGTTTAAAATAAATTTTATCTTCACAGAAAAACTAGTTAAGGATCATTTTTCACAATTCTTTAAACTTCTGGCATTTAATGTCTTAACAGCTAAGCTTCAATTAAAATTCTAAATTAAAATAAATTTTGTCTCAAATAGAATAACGAGAGAGAGAGAGAGAGAGAGAGAGAGAGAGAGAGAGAGAGAGAGAGAGAAGAAGAAGAAGAAGAAGAAGAAGAAAAAAAGAATAATGTTTTGTTATTTATTTTAGCGTCTAAAGTTTATGTTAAATCGCGAAAGAAAAGTTTTTTCAATGAGACTTATATGATAGAGAAATTATTAATACCTATTGACATTTTTGCTAACAAAAACTGATATTAAATTTTGCAAAAGATATGATGCATATCGATTATTTGCCATAATTCGAACATTCTATATGTATTGTTATTCGTTCAAGCACTCTTAATATGTCTATCGATATCGTCACGCATTCATATATTTAAAACTTCAATAATTTTATGATAAACAAATTCTGAAAACTCAATATAATGATTAAACAAATTTACATTTAATAAATTGCTGAGTAATTTTATAATCGTCTTCCTCGTTACAAAAGTATTTATAATTGCATTGTCAATTATTTACAATTGTATTGCTCAATTATAAATTTTAATCCGTTATTGCTTTTCGTCGAGACTTAATTAACTGTTTGATAGACGTGACGCTCGATTTCGCAATTTCAGTGAAATCACAAATTCTGAAATAATCTGCAAAGTACTGTATTTCTATGAAAGTTTTCCACAAGAAAACGTACTGAAACTTTATCGTCGTTAAAAGCATATAATTAAAATTGACGAGCAGCAATCACGAGTTAATAAGGTACTAAGGCAAGACAAGCCTCCTTTTTTTCTCGTTCGCGCAATCTTGCATTTTATACTAATAACGCTTCCTTTTCGATTGACGTTTGATCACGCAAAAGAAAAGTCGCGAAGGAAAGGGAAGGACAAATCTTTTCATGTGGTAACTGAATTAAATTTTTCCACCAACGTAATGTTAATCAGATCGAGAAAGTTCCGTCTGTTTAAGCTACGTTAACAAATTATTGAAAAAGTAAATCATCAATTGTAAATTTCTTTAATAGCACGTCTTTTTAGAACTTTTCTATATTGTTATTTTCTATTGTTATGATAACACTCAAAGGATATAGTATTTACATATTGATTAAGATGTAAATTTAAACCGAAATTTATACCGAATACTTTATATATACAATCGTGCGAATTAGAGCGTGTTCTATTTCGTGCAATCAATTGCCGGTATATTACCGCGATACGTTACACGTACAATTTCTGTAGTAGATTATGCGATCATGCCATGATTAATTGCGAGTTGTAGTTGTATGCGCTATTATTGCCCAGCGGAAAACATATAGAAATATATATATGTATATATGTGTATATATATATGTATATATGTATGTATGTATGTATGTATGTACGTATACATATAGCGATCTAATTGACTTACCTGCGAATCGCCGACTTCGGACATGCACGATCCACGCACTTCGTCCCGAGATCGATCCTTAGTCGTAAATCTCGATTCTGCAAACAAAACAATAAATACCTTCAATTAAAAATACATAATTATATTTTCATTAATAAAATTATAAAAAAATTAACGCAAAAATATTGTAATTCTTGCACCTTTCTATTTCTCAGATGCAAAATAACTCGACATTTATTGTATATTGTATTATATTGTATTGTAGCGGTATTTATTTATTTCTTTTTATGCCATTACACAATTTTGACACAATTTTTCATTCTATCATTTCAGATCGTATGGGATTAAAATACGGGGCAATATGTGCCCGTAAAAGTTACCTTCCAATTTATTATTACGTCATTTAATCTCTGCCAAATTCTTTACGTTAGCAACTGTAAAACGTTTCGCCTCGAAGTACTCACTTCGACATAAATCCTCTCTGTTAATTGCGCCGTACGTTCGCACGAGTAATTTCAACTCGCCCGCTCGCCCCGGAAAGTGGCCTGACGAAATAATATTCCGACTAAATGGCGGCTCGTGAATCCTGTCCGAATGCGCGATAAAACCAATACCAGCAACGTGTTTACAGTTTTACGAGATGTCAGCGAAATGCGCAACGAAAGCGAGCTACATTCACGTGACATCATGAACTTATATGACATACTTAACCCTTAATCCCGCTTTGTTGTTCAACAATTCATTTTTTTAATTTATCAGCTTAATGAGTTCAATCGTAACGTTGATAATTATATTTTGATAATACAAGCATATGTTTAATTTGAAAAAGAACCCGCAATTTTGATATATTTGTCATTTAAAATTTTCGGAAAAATTTATTTAAAATTTCAAATATACTAAAAATACTTTTCATAATCGTTTTCTTCTTTATAATTGTATATGTAATCTATAATTATAACTAGCATACACGCATATACATATACATACAATGAGTATAACAACAATTGCATCCTTCATATAACATCACATTTTATAACTTAGATTTTGTTTTGTAATTAATGTTAGTTACATTTATTATAATTTATATTATAAATTATAATTATTACATATAAAAAAAGTTGTATATGATAAAATTTATATATAATAAAATGCCGTAATAAATACATGAATATAATTCTAAAACACAGTAGAATTAAATAGAATTCATATTATTAATTAAAATAAGTAAATAAAGATTCTATTCTTTAATAAGATTTATCTGATCTTACGGGAGAAAAATTATAAGTAATCAATAATATAATTGCTCAAAATCTAATCAGTATATGACGAAGTAAACGAGAAAGAGTTTGTTTGTTCTTAAAAACTATATATTTAGAACATAATTAATTAAAACTCTGCCGTACTTTTCAATTTTTTTTTCTTTAAACATGCTATGTATGAAATATAAACCATATGCTTGTATTATCAAAATATAATTATCAACGTTACGATTGAACTAATTAAGCTGCTAATTAGCTTAGTTAAACAGGCGATTAGTAGCAGCTGTTACATGACATCGACACGTCTTGGCCAGTATTTGATGTCGCGGGTTACGATCCCGTCCCTCCCTCCTCGTCAGCCCTCCTTGACATTGCGTATCTCCCCGGAGGCTCCCTAAACGTCTGATTAACTTGGTATGAAATTATGTCCTATCTTTACACTCTCCCTTAATACTTCACACCTAAACTTATGCAATAAAAAACACAATGATCCAAGAATCAAACGTTTAAAAGCTTAGAGATTAAAAACGCAAAGATTTACCAACTGCAATAATTTAAAAAAATAAAGAAAATTGTAAAAAGTGTAATTTGATATATTTTGAAAATTTAATTATCTTCAAGAATATCAAACTTAAAAAATTTGATCTTTTAAAAAATATAAAACTCTGATTTTCTGTGCGAAACAAAATTCAATTTCTCTTAAATCAAAATTTTTAAATCATATCTAAGAATCGCAAGACATGCTAAACATGTGCGAAGTGCAAATTTAATAAAAAATCCTAGGAGTTTCAAAACTCCAAAACTCGAGTACTCGAGACCAAAAACACTCAAGAGTATACCGATTAGATCATTTATTATCTCCAACACTTTGTCATTTTCTAAAGTCGTTCTTGACTCAACGTCAAAATTCCTCAAGCCCTTCATCTCTCCCTTAACGATTCACACTTTGACTTATCCCCTCAACCATGTTGACTGCAAGGCGCTACAGCTGCAGCTGCAGTTCTCGCGTGCATCCGCAAGGAGTGAGGGGTGGCGAAAAGGAGGGTTACAGAGAGAATGGATATGGTGCGGGATGATTGTGGGGGCGAATGTAGGAGAGGGTGGATCGCACATACGTAGCCGGTGCATGCGGTAATGGCGGTGCATACGGTGTACCAGTCAAACGCATACCGTATTGATTTTAATATCTGTGTAGGAAGAGCAGAAACGGGGAGGAGGAATAGAGGAAGAAGAGAGAGAAGAACAGAAAGAGAGAAATAAAGGTAGAGAAAGCATTCACACGCCATTGAGGCACCTGTAGCTGATACACTCTTAACGCATTAGCATTTCGTGTACGCGTATTAAGATATATCAGCAAGTTTACTTGAATCAACTTATCAATTAAACTTTTGTGCATACAGTATCGAGATAATGTCCTGTAATAATATGTTCAAAATGCAGCGTAAGTAAAATAAATGAGCGTAAGTAAAGTCACCTATAATCTCCCGAGTTTCAAAAAATAAATGTAATTTTATTAAAAAAAAAAAAAAAAAAAATAGTTGTACAAGAAAAATCTCGATTTAACACACATTATCTTTAATATTACTCCTGCGTATAAAATAGATAAAATAACATCAGTTAAAATTAACGTAATTTAAACATCGGTTAAAATTAATTTGCTCATTCGATAAAGAATTTGCTAATTCATGAAACTAATTTCAAATTGGAGGAAATGTGGGCGGTAGGAGAAGATAGGTTTGTAAATGACAAACGCACTAGTGGTAAGTGACAGTGACTAATTAATTAGTATCGAATATTCCCAATAATCCAACTAGAGCGATTAATGCAACATTCGAAAGTACTATAATCATCTATAAATTAGTCAGGAAATAAATATAATAACAGATACATTAGACTTTATTTTATAGAACAAAGAAGCTTTAATCTATAAATAAAATGAAATCCAGATATAACGTAGCTCGAAATAAGAAAAGGGAACAAACAATCCTTGTTTGATATACTATCGTTATTCGCGTACCAATAATGGACAAAAATAGTTACAAATATTCAAGCATAAAAAGATTAAAATAAGTACAGCTCGTTTCTATTTTATTGATGAATTTATCATAATTAATTGAATTTAATGCACATTAATCACAAAATAGATCAAACTATCTTTACTAAAACTAATTATTTTAAATAATAATTCGCATAACTTTATTACAGTAAAATTATTTATTTAGAATCGATCGCGATATAAGTGGTCTAAATGTACTAAAACATTTTACCAATAATAAAGTTAATAATCATCAAAAATCATTAAAAAGAATAAATTTATTTAATATTAAAAAATTATAAAAATTAATAGAACTGTCAAACTATATTATATCTACTATCATATTTAATAAAAACATTTCTCTAACATAATAATTTACATAACGTTACACAATTAAATTTGGAATCAATAAGAATAATTGTCAGACTAAAATATTTTTCAATAATAAAATTAATATTCATTAAGAAATCATGTTTAAGAAAAAGAAATTATTTATTTGGTAGCTATCGAAAAATTATGAGATTTAATAAGTATAAGATACAGAAAGAGAGCAGTAATTTTCTTACGAAGTTGGAAAAGTTAATTTTCTAAATGTCAGCAAAATACAAATACAAAATTGATGCACATACATATTTTTTCAGAAAGATTTTATATTTAAAATATATTTAAAAACTTGTCTAAATATGCACTGAATACGGAATTATATCTTTACTCTCGAAAAGATAATTTTATATAAAAATAACTTTAGCACCATTTAACACTTATAAAATTAGATAAATAAATAAGACAAAAAAATTTCTCACACAGTGAATATTAAAATTATAATTTACGAATTATTTTCTTAGAGATTAATTGGGTCTAAAAGTTTCTTTTCGCGATGCAAAGTTTTCCCTGCAGCGAATACAAGTGAATTATTCGAGCAATTTGAGACTACACAATCAACAATTACACCATTGAAATTAATTAAGCTCTGTTATTGAGGGCAAGATTTGCATCCATTACATGACTTTGCCACATTTAGCAATTGACAGTGCACTACTATATAACGCATTATTCTGCTCTGCAGGATATTGCGCTTTAGGCGAATCTCTATAAATTATTCCCATATACCACTCATTACTCATATGATATATTGAGATTCAACTACACAATGGAAATTTAAAAAAGTAAAGTAAATACAGAACTTTACAAAAATATAACGGATGAATTTTGTATTACATATTTTTTAACTAATTTTTCTTCAACAAAAGTATTGCGAAATTTATGGTTTCTGAATGAGGATCGAAAAAAGGCTACTTGAACAAATTGACAATGAGCCTCAGGTTTAAAACTAAATAACAAAATCAAATTCTTGAATTAATTTTAAGCAGATTTTAAATTAAGAAGCTTTCAGTTTGAAACTTACAAAAATATATACAATATTAAAAATAAAAAGATATATAATGAAAGAAATAATACATTATCATTTATCATTATTTACTTTCTCAACATTTAGAAGAAAATAGTCTTTAAATTTGTTGAAAAGATTAATTGAAGAAACATCAGAACTTTGGAACATCTTGCGTTAAATAAATTACAACTATATTAATAAATATATAAATAAGCACTAACATTATATGATTTTTTTATAAAGATATTTTTATTTTGTAAATATCTATAAAATTTAAAATAAAATTATACACATACGTGTGTGTGTATATATAATTTTATTTTAAATTTTATATTTTATAGATATTTACAAAATAAAAATATCTTTATAAAAAAACAAATAAATAATAAATATATAATACATAAAGTAAAACACATTTAACCATTTATTCAATTTAATTAATTTTAATAAATATTGCATTTTGATGCATAAGGACTTTCCTTGCTGCCGTTTTACTAATTGTAAGTATACCTGACATTGCCCAAAACATCCCACATCGGACTTTCTATACGATGCTTCCTTCCTTCCGTCCCCTGAGAATTTGTGAACGAGACACAGACTGCTGGCGGTAGAACAAGGAATGGCAGAAACGGAGGGGAGAATGGTAGATACGGAACTTCCTTCTTTGTCGGCCAGAGAGTCGAATAGCGGACAGACGGACGGGTTAAATTTGCATGGACGCTTGTCTGCGTTTCCAATTTCACGCATGCACACATTCAACAGTGCCAGGAATGGTTTGGGCAGTCGAAGGGGGGAAGGGGAGAGACTGATAATAAACGGCGCCGATTTCGGCATAAATCAAGGCCGCGAATCCCGGTGCGCATCTTCGCGAGTGAGCGAAAAAAAAAAGAGAAAAAGAGAAGAAGGAGAGAGAGGGTGAAAAGAGTCCATCGACAACGTCAAATTAATCCGGGAAGGTTAAACAAGCGGAAACCATCCCCGCAAACCGTTTTCCCTTGCGGCGGAGAATTCCCGCAACGAACCGCTCGGGATTCTTGTTACATTTGCATGTGTTATTATTACTATTGTTTAATATACATGACATGCCAGAATTATTTGATTCAATGCAAATTTTATTCTTAACAAAAATGTAAATAACTTTCTTGATGAAAATTATAGATTTGATATATATATAATTTCCATTCAATTCAATTTTTTGGATGCTGTAAATAGAATGGAAAAAATCTTTTGCAATATATATTTATATTTCTAATATTTTATATTTAATAATATTTAGTTAATAATATTAAGTTAATAATTTAAAATATTTTAATAATTTTTAATAATTTAAAATATTTTAATAATACTTTTGATATTAAAAATTATTAAAATAGAATTTTATATAATTTATTATTTAATTTTTAAAAATTTGTGGAAAATTTTAGCTTTATCATGATTAATATTGATTGTTTGATATCATAAAAATAAATTATATTATTTAAATAATGTAGCAAAGTTTTAAAAAATAAAAGAATATTATGTATATAACATAGAAAAGATTGAATTTCATTTAAAAAATGTATAATTTAAATACAATTTATATAATAAAATTTTTACTTATTGTTATTTTAATAATTTTTATATTAATCAAAAATAATAAAACTA
The DNA here is from genome assembly GCA_963971435.1 of Lasius platythorax. NCBI lineage: Eukaryota > Metazoa > Arthropoda > Insecta > Hymenoptera > Formicidae > Lasius > Lasius platythorax. Next base: position 7,630,874 of record OZ020547.1, on the reverse strand, counting down.
TACTTTATTCTAATTTATGCTATTTAAATGGATTTGTATTTATTTTAAAATTTATTATATTTAAAAATATTTTATACCTATATCAATATAAAAATTGTTTTATTGTTTTTTTATTCCTAAAAAATAATATTTAAATTTAATAGGGTTTATTTGAGATATAAATTTATTATTTATTTAGAAAATGTATATGTTATTAAATTAAAGTCATTATGAGGCACTCTCTAAATCAGTTTTCAAAATGACTGAACTAGAAAATTGTTGAAGAATTAAAATATTTAAATTTTTACATACAAAAATTTTGAATCCGCCTTTTATGTCATTTTAAATGTGTATATCTATTTCAAATATATCATCAAGCTGGTACTTGAGATTTTATACATCGCTAAAAAATATAAATAGCAGCCATGTTGAATTTGGAATTGATAACGATTTGCAATTGTCCGCAGTATAACTAGGACACGCACGTGATTTTTTGACATATTGATTGCTATAATCGGCTTAGTCGTTCGATTGCTATGGGAAAACGTGCGGTGAGTTGTATGCATTCATGCATACATGCATACATGTATATGTGCGTTTCATCTTTCAGACTTTTGCGCGAAATATGCAGATACAAAGGATCTTTTGATACATCAAGTCGATTTAAAAATCTCATGTTATACTTTTTGCGAAACTAAAGGCAAAAATCGCCTCGCATAAAGATTATATATAGAAAAATAATATATTTATTTTGAATAATGGTAATTATCAAATATCTTGATTATTATTATAATATGCGTACCTTAATTAATACAATGCAAAAACCTCCTGATGACCGATGCGATGTAACACTCGACGATTTGGAATTATACCGAAAAACCTTTTCGGAAATAGTGGATCGACACTCGCGACGCGGTAAATTTATTCGCGCAAATTAAATAAGAACGCATTTCGCGGCTATATATTATAATCACAATTATATCCGACACTCCCGATATTTCTATACAAAATAAAAATCGTGAAAAGAACGTGAAAGTATAATATAATATATCGCACGACACTAGATACGGCACTCCCGATATTAATCCGCGCATATATTGTAAAAGATTCACTTATGATATAAAAATCACGAAAACGCGGAGATATTTTGATTACATGCGAACGCTAGGACGACACGACGACGACTAACAATAAGGCACAGGTCGTGTATACATATATATATACTTGTGACTGCGTAAGGTTAAACGCTCCCGCGTCGAGAGAGAGAGAGAGAGAGAGAGAGAGAGAGAGAGAGAGAATGAGAGAGAGAGAGAATGAGAGAGAGAGAGGGGGGGAGAGAGAGAGAGAGAGAACAGCCGCGCCAAACGCTTCGTCACACTACTAATACATTACAAAATACACAACGACTTTACAACAATCGCGCAATATAAATATAATGTGATAAAGTAATAAATAGCAGCTCGATATTTTCGATATTAGTAATTCGATAATTCCGATATTAATTTATGCTGAGTAAAATACGCAAAGCCCGGGACGCGATAATAATGATGAAATTACTTGCCGTTAGATTCCGGGATGTTTCGATATTCACCGTCGTCGATCTAATACTTCCGATGCTCTCGATTAAATTACAATTCGACGCTATTTAATACTTTATAACGATTTACCGTGTGATACCGGTAATCTCGATATTAATACGCACAATACGACTTACTTTTACGACGCAAGAAACACGGGAACGTCTTTACCTTACGACGACGCGACGGTTAATGAGAATAGCGGCAACTTCACGGTTTGAATTTGCAACTAGCGTGCGGCAAAGCAACAACGCTGGCGAATTTTCGATTAATAACGCAGCCTATATACTGGAATCGCGCTAATTAACCCAATACGGCGGTTGTCCGATGCTCGATTCGACGCTTCATTAATTCGCGGCTACGAGACCACCTTGATCTGCAAAAATCACGCGAATTACAGAACGTTATTAATTAGCTCAGATGCAAAAGTGGCGCGTTATACTTATTGAACCGGTTTGCGCATTTTTTCAAAGAGTGCGCTGTATGTTCAAAATTTTTTTAAATCATAACAACATTGTTTGTTAGATGGCACACGAAATGTTGGTAATTAACTTGACGTTATAAATGTTTCGAAGCGTTTGATTGATCAATCGGGATGAAGAGTACCAAAAATTTTTTTGTTCAAGTGGAGGTACATCTATAATTATTCATATAACATATATATATATATATATATATATATATCGTCATTTCGTGAGCCACTCTGTAATTTACAGTAATAAGCATTAATTAACATAATAATTTTTATTTTCTAAAAGAACGAATTTAAAAAGAAATTATAAAAATAAATTCTTTGATTCATCAAAAGATTCGTAAAGATAAAAAGTACTTCGGAAAATAAATAACGTATTATATTCGTTTAAATATGTACGATAATATTGTAATCAATTAAGAGATATATTTGGTATGTAATAATTAATAAAATTGATTAACGTAACATATGACAGCACGACGTATAATAATAATATAGCAAAATTTAGTTACCGTAAAATCAAATGTTTCAACAATCGATGAGCAATCTGATACTCCCAATGCTCAATTAAATATCGATACTAATTAACACTTTATGTGATCGCATAATATTATTTGTTTGGCGTATCCGATATTTTACACGACACACGCAATATTACGATTCTCTTTCATTAACTTTAAATTTCTCGAAAAACATGAAGACGTCTTTATTTTTGTGTGACGAACAAATAAAGATAATAATAACTTCTCGCGATTTTTTCATCTGCAATCAGATCGCAATCGATTATAATATTGACGGAATATTTAAATTAATTACGTTTCTCTCTCTTCTCTCTCTTTCTCTTTCTCTCTCTCTCTCTCTCTCTCTCTCTCTCTGACACTAGAGATGCACTCGGCATCGTGCTAATATTTCGAAAAATTTGATGGACCAATTAGGAAAAAAGGAACTAAATGTCCTTATCCTAATTGACCAATCAAACGCTTCGAAACATTTTGTACATGGAAGGCACCTCTAGTAGAAGCATAAATAATTTATGGCGTAAGAAAACCGTGCAACCGGCAGCGCCTCTCTATCCGTAAAAATGCGTATTAATCATCTCACAGTTCGCACAATTTTTACAAATCAAAGATAGTTCGTACTTACGAATTAACGTTAGAAGAATCGAGTATTTGTATCGGATTAATTAATGCAATTCCAAACACGGGATAATAACTCTAATATCGAAGATTCGGAATACTGGGATCAAGTGCACTCCTGCAACTTCAAGCCGCAGAAAAATGCCGCCACCGTCATTAATCGTCGCGTCGCCGTGCAGTGAGGACGTCTTTGCGTTTCTCGCGGACTTTTGTCGTAAAAAAAAAAAGGTAAGTCCCGCGTACGTATTAATATTGAGAATGCCGACTTAAACATCGCGTCGTCGTCGCGGTATTAAATAGCGTCGAAGTGCAGTACCAATCGGAGATCGGAAATGTTGAATCTCGAATGAATGAATGTCGAAACAATCCGGCGGCGACAGGTAAATAAACATATTTCGCCATCATCATGTTTTACTCGGCAAATACTCGGTAATACGTGCGAATTAATGTCGAAAGTATCGAATTACATATATCGCGCATATAATTACGTTACATATAATTACATTACATGTTACATATGGTAAAATCGTAATTAGTATATTTATAACCTATAACGTAACGCGCGAGCACAGAGTTGTTGACGCTCGAGGACTTAACCTTGACGCAGTACGCGCAGCGTGCTTATCGCACAAGCATACGATCAGTGTCCTTTAGTCGTCGTCGCGTAATTTTGGCATTCGCAGGTGATAAACGTAGCTTCGCATTTTCGTAATTTTTACGCGTTGTATATGCGCAGATTAATAGTGTTATATAAATATATGTCGAGTCGCGTAACCTGTCGTTCACGTTCTTCGCGCGATCTCTACTTGTCGAAAATATAGTACGAATATCAAGAGTGCTGAATGCAATTGTAATACGTGATTGTAATTAATTGCAGTATCTTCTTACTCGGGCGTATAAATCTGTATATCGGAACGTGTCATGAGTGTTAATCAAGTGCTTCAAGAGGATTGTCGTTTTTCCAAATCAGCCCGAATCTCATCGAGTAGTTCATCGCGTAGATCATCGAGAGATCTTCGCATCGTGTTAATTAAGGTTAGTGTTATATCAAGATATAGTACAAAAACTTGGTTATATATTATGTACAGGATGCGAACATTCGTGCATTTTCACAGTGAGATTTATCATTGATATGCAATGACATGTTTTTGATATGCAAAATCTAATATATTATTTTAAAAAAAGTTTAATGTAGATCATAATGCAGTGATAATTTTTTGATATTTAAATATTTAAGTAAAATTTTATTTTTGCCGTTTTTCTCTTTAAAAACAGCTGCATTCAACCATTCATCTGTTTAAAACGAAACTATATGTATAGATATCAATTTTTTCATTTTCTCTTACACTACGAAAATCTTCATACTTATTTTTATTATTATTGAATTGATATTCGTTTTATTTTCATTATTGTTGGTTTTATTCTCCTCTCTCCTTTCAGTTTTATTATTATTATTATTATTATTCCGCTAACGCGTACATATTCTTTAACGGAATCTCTCAAACAGAAATGCCGACGCGCGTCTTCCTTCGACGTTGCTTTCACGAGCGTTTCTCTTATCAGAGAAACGCTAGGCGACACAATAAGACGGAAATCTGCTGGAAGGAAGACGCCATGGATGGAAGGCAAAAGGAGAGTTTATCTCGGAAATAAAAGTACGAATAAATAAAACGGAGAACGAATGCACGAATGTTCGTACATTAGCCTCCGCGAGAATGCATCCAAGGATGCCATACTCTTGGTTGCATCCTTCGATCAAGCGTATGCAGAAAGATCTGTGGATAAAGACATCGAGCATAGAGATGCAGAAGGTGTATGGATGTGCTCTAGTCACATCATATATTCTTTCCTTGCAATACCTATCGCTGCTCTCGATTTTTACTTCTTTATTATCTACTGAAAATCTTATTTTCTGATCGAAAATTTTGAAAGCCCTAATTAAAAATGCACATAATTTTTAATTATTAATTTTAAAACGAATTTTATAATTATTATCGATTTTCATAGTTTGATATAATGGGGGAAAATTCTAATAGCAAAATTTTATTTATTATTATGGAAAGATGTGAAAAAATTTTTCTGTGAAAAACAAAAAAGTAATACATTTACAGTACAAAATTTTGTTATTATAACAAAACTCTTTCCATTACATGCACGAAATATTTTACACGTTATATGTAAAATATATGATGTTTCTCGACATTTTTTGCTAAGAAAAAAATTTTTAAATGATTAAAAAATTAATATTTAAAATATGGCATATATACTAATTCTAATACACTTGTATTATATAGCGCAGTAATTTTTAGATATTTTATTTTTGATTAATGAATACACAGTGTCGATATCGTATGCTGCTAACAAATAAATATCTACTCTTTCTCGAATTGGATCTAGTCGAGCATTTTCGTTTCGGTCACAGAGCCTCTCAATACGTGCAAAAGCCGATAGTAACGTTGCTATTTTATTTAAGGGCGGCAAGATGAAATATTTAAATATTTGGCTAGAAACAAAGCGATACCGTCTATTTTCGATTTATGAACTTACGTGAGCAGCGATCGACTGTCCATTTTGAAAGATTTAAGATTTACACAGTTACAAATGCATGCACTCTTTTGTTAACGCGCGCACGCACATATACCATATATACATAACTATCATAAGATGCAAAATTGTACACAGTGTCCTTAATTTAACAGGTAAGTTCTGCCAGCATATTATTAGAAAAAAAGCATACGTGAACACAACTGCGGAAACATATTTTGTTAAAAAGATAAAGCTGTGACAAAGAAAGAAGAAAATAATTTTGCTTAGATTTTTATTTGAAAATGTCGATTGCACTTGCCAATGCAAACCGCTCTTACTTACCGAGTACAAATTTGATGATTCGCCAATTAATTATTATTCATTTTTTTCAAACAGTCAAGGTTTGATATCGTAATACCAAAAAAAGTCCGATACCTCGTACGAAATATATCTTTGATTTCATTTCTTATTTTTCGCGATTTTCGCTTTTTGCTCCGATTTCTGGCATCCTCGCGACAGGCTGTGTGTTTCAGGAATAGCGTAGAAAATGGAGACGGAACCAGTTTTGCCTCGGGACAAATTAAATTTCAGCGAGCCGACGCGCGCGTAGACGTGTGCAAGCGAGTAAACTCGATCGCGCGCGAACGAGCGACGAGACATGAAACACGCACGCACGTATTCACGCATGCACGCATTCGCGTATCCGCATCATCCCGGATGCACCGGTGTGCATTATTCGCGACGTGTTAGGGGATTTCGTAATTCTCGCGAGAGAAAAAGAAAGAGAGAGAGAAAGAGAAGACGGAGAGAATCCGAGGAGGCTCTGAGAGACGAAGGCACGAAGGTTTTTACGTTGTTCTAAAAATCTCCGAGCATTCGTGAGACTGCAACCCAAAGCCGTGTTGCGATGCATACTGATGCAAGTATCACATTGTCGCGTATATTGACAAATGGGAAGCCAATATTGTTATAACAAAAATGTGATATATGTGTATATATATGCATGTACATATATGTGTGTACGTGTAACATTAATTAATAAGTTTGATAAACTTATTTTCAGAAATATCGAAGATATACAATTAGATAATATCTAATATCATATATCTGATACTTATGTTAAATTTAATATAAATCTTAATCATGCGCACACACACGCGCAATGATATCTTATAAAAAATATATACTCGTATATTAAGATTGAAAAATTGCGATAGATGATTTTATCCCAAGAAATTTTTATTAAAAAAGAATCGCGGATAAAATTACAATAAAATCTTCATTCAATTTTAAATGGATTTTATTTTGGCAGAATATTTTTAATTCATGTGATTAAACTTGGTATGCACAGAGTTCACATATTACACAACGTAAATAACAATACGGTACAATAACACATTATGACATGAGGTACTCTGGCACGTGTTTCCGAGTATATTTGAGAGCCATGTAACAGGAAGAAGTGTTACTGGCATCTGCAAACTATTCTTCACAATGGGCAATAAAGGCTCGCAATGATCTTCTCACAACGGAAATAAATTGTGAAGTAGACATAAACTGCAATTTACAGTGGGAACGAAAGAGTTAACAACTAAGCTTCAAATCAAAATCTTACTGATGTAAAGACCGCTTGAAATTAATCCAAGAATTATAGCATGCTCGATTCACATAACGCTGATTGATATGAGGATAAGTTTTGATTTTATCAGAATTATAGTTATTATCAAAAGTAAATTTTAATAAACGTATAACATTTTTTATTTCTATGGACTCTTGTTCTCTTTTTACTGATGAGCACTAAAACTTTTAGTAATGTCAACATTTAGGATTACATATTCAAAGAGTTCGCGTTTCGTGATATCGCCAATAAATAACGTACTTGCGAGCAGGGATAACTGGACAACAATGATATATGATAGTTAAATGTACAATTGTCTGTAAATAAATACTGTTATCGATTAACCCAGCAGCCATTCTGATAGTTTAGCATACTCGCGCGGTATCATCAATCATTGAAAATTCATGAAGGAATTAGACAAAACGCGATATTTATTTATGTGATACAATTGACAACGATATTGTCGAATTCCATCGTTTTCATCAACCTTTTTGATATCTGAATATACCTGTTGATTAGATAAAAATATTTCGCCTTTTAATCTGCTTGAACATTTAATTTTTAACTCGCAAAGAAAAACAGGAATAACGCCAGTTAGATATGCGAATTGCACATTAATTAACAAAAATATAAATTCCCTCTGCGTTCGGCGAGTTATTAAATTTCACTGTAAATTTAAAGTATTTCGCTTCTCGGAAAATAAACGTGGGCAAAAAATTTTCTTTTTTTACGAGATAATAATGAAAAAAACGATGAGGAAACTGTTCCGTAAAATCGTGGATGCTTGATGCAATATTTTAATTGTCGCGATATTTTAAATATTTATTAATCGAGCAATTGATAACGGCATTTTATTCGCGAAATATATTTCATTCGAAAAATTATTCAATTACGGTTTTATTTCTGGTGAGAAAGAAATTTTATGAAATTCTTGGTGAAATGTGTAAATTTTAGAAAATAAATATAAATAATTCTGAATATATACATATATAGATATAATCTATTGCCAATATCCTTAAAAAAATCCGTGAACTTTAATAAAGAAAAAATTTATAAAAGATTAGATAAAAAAATATCAAGACAAAGCGGATGAAAAATAAAGAAACAGATTGAAATATAAAAACAGAACAATCATAATATTATTAAGCTTAAAAATTTGCAAGGAGAATTTTTTCGTTGCAACTTCCGCGAGAGAAAGAAAGAAAAAAAGGAAGAGAGACAGAGGAGAGAAAGGAGTATTTAAATAATGTAATAAAAATCCAATGATCGGCTTCTCACACGGTGTTGTATTACTTTCACAGCGTTCGTTAAGCGCGTCGCGACGCGCGCGTAAAGCGCGTCGTTTGCATAAGTCGGCATCGCTTTTCCGCTCAACACAGTTTCACGCAACAACGAGCAATGCGCCGCGCCGTGCCGCGTCGCGACGCGGTGCAGCGCACCGCGCGACGTCGCCTCGCGCGGAAAAAAAGAGGAGCGCATTCCCACGTGAAATTGCATCGTGCGCGCCGTGTACGCGGCCGGGTTTATTAGCGTCGCATTATTTATTGTCCGCGTCGCGACGCCCTAGTTGCGATAATCGAGCCGACGCTTGCGAGTGCTGCTGCGCTCGCTTTACCGCGTTCGAAATTTTCCTGAAAAATCTCAAAATTATCGCGCGTTAAGATAATTACGTGCGGTACGTCGTATCGGTAACGGATATCCTTTCTCGGGCAAAATACATTAGCGGTCATGAAAGTACGTAGCAATTTCGTAGATGAAACATTAATTGTTGTAAAATTATCTAATACTAAAAAACTAAGAAGGGAGAGAGAGAGTGAATTCCCGAATTAAATTTCAAATACGAAGACACGCACTAAAAAAAATACAATTTTATGTATAATAAATATCTGCATTAAGCGGATTAATTATATTCTTTTTTTCTTTCGATAATAATTCTCGTAGATTGCTTATATCAGAATATATTGGTTCGTTAGAGATACTAAATAACTGAAATTAATAAAATGAATAACATTTGAAACCGATACATCCATATTATGCAATCACCACTCAAATGTCCTTTAATCCTATATCTCTTTCTCTCTTTTTCTCCTTCGCTCCTGCTAAAGAACTCTCAGAGGACCCTTTAGGTACTCCCTCACTTACGCATTGCAGAGTCATCTCTCGAAGTACCGAGAGCCCCGAATGATAACTGCCTTGGGACTAAAGCAATGGACAGAACAAATCGTTTTATTCGATTGGTCAATGTCTAGAGTTAGTTAAAGTTATGAGCGCAATTTTTATTTTTCAACGAAGTTTACCAAGTTTACTTTCTAATTTGTATTAGTTAATAAAATTTTTTAAATTGCCCGTTTCATCACTTGGCATAAAGTAAATAACATAGATAACGCCTTGATCTGTGATCAATATAAAAGATCCGTGATCTGTTACTGCAAACAAGCAGCTTCAGCATAACACATGGCAGTTGGGTCTACTTGGTAGATATAGATGCTGTACTTGTGGCTTACCCATCACTCGTGACCGGAGGGAACCCTCAAGGTTCCCCAATGTTTTATGACCGATCTACCACTTATGATTCAGTATGGGACTTAATTACACATCTATCAAAATATAACAGAATAGCGTGACTTGTATAGGGTGTTCAGTAAATCACGGTGCAATATGTGAAGAAATAATTTCTCGTAGGAGAAATATAGTCTAAAGAACATAGAATTTTTTATTCGTTATGTAATTTGAAAAAAAAAAAAAATAATAATTTTGAATATGAACATAGTGTGTGCGCGTTATGTACTTGCCAAACAATTTTATTAGCTTTTTTATGCATAGTTTTGATAAAAAAAGTTTGTCCATTCTCTACCAAACATTTTTAACAAAAAAAGTTTTATTTTTTAAAATTTTGTTTTTAACAAAACAATAACCGTGAAGTTTCAAATCTTTTTATTATCTAACTCTTTAACAAATTTCCAATATTAACCGATAAAGCTTAGAGAAAAGAAAGAAAAAAAAGAGCGAGAAAGAAAGAGAGAGAGAGAAAGGAGTAGAAAAGAAACACTTTTTTACATTAAAATATAATATTTATCAAGGAAAAAATTCTGTATTATTACTATATAATTACTAATATTATTTTCAAAGTTAACTATATTTCTGCGATAAAATATATTCTGTTTTTTTAAATGCAATATACAGAGGAGATTTATATCAAAAACCTGTTAACTCAATTTGCCAAAAAATATTGTTTTGAAGACTCTTTCAAAACAAACGATTCAATTGTTTATACAAATCATAGACGACACAGTGCGAATGTAACACGATGGATATTAACTGTATCCGGCGCCGAAAAATAAGCGACTTTTGTTGCTGGCGGCGCTATTGATATTTTGTATATCATACACATTGCTCGTTAAGCGACCTCTCTCGAAAAATACTGAAGAATGAATAATTCGTAATAAAAAGAATCATGCAATGCATGATATTCTTTTTTAATAATTATATTTTAATAATTACAGAGAAATATTATATACAGTGATAAAAAAAATATGAAAGAGAGGTAAATATATATATAAAAGAGAGGATTACATTTTTTTGATTCAAAAAATAGATGTTTAGTATGAAAGTACATATATGTGGATATATACATATATATTTATTTTTATGTATAAAAATATATAATTTCTCAGATAAAATGTATTGAAAATATCCTAAAAATATATAAAATAATCGCAGTTATATACAATATTTTTCAATACAGCAATATATACATATATATACATATAATGTATGTATGTATATATCGATGAGCAGTTGAAAAATCCACTGTTCGTCGCCGACGGCACGTACATCTCGGTTTTCATCATTTACGTGATCGCGACGTTCCTTTATGGCTCCATGAACAAGCGTGCATTGCACCATGATAGAGTATCGGATTTGTGTCTTACGTCGAGTAATCGCTGCGCGTATATAACCACATAATGCGCCACCACTATGCCACACTTTGTCCGTGCGTATGTTTACGACATAAATATTTCAGCTATTGTTTTGCCTCTAAGTCTACTTATTGGCAGTATCGGAAAGTAATATCGTTTTCAAAGTAATATCGCGTCTAACTTCAACTGTTATTTATCGAGCAATCTAACATTTGCAAAAATTAAATGAATAAAATTTCGAATAAATTGGATATTATCTCTATCAATTGTTAATAATTATAACTTATGACCTCTCTTTCTATTTTTTTATATTACAATAAACTTCCTCTAAAATTACAAATATCACAGATTTAACCGACTAAAGTGATGTTCGAGTATATAGAGAAATCAATAATTCTTAAATTATGAACAATTAAAGAATTCTTAGGCAAATCAAATTTCAAATATTAAAAATAACAAAATCTTATATTTCATATAATATTTAAAAAAAACTTTATCTTCTCTTCTCTTTCATAAGACTTTTGATCCATTTAGTTCTATAAGAGATGAAATTTTTATATTGAAAGTCAAGAAGAAGAAAGATAAAACTGTCAATATTGATTAAAGGAAAAGAAGATATATATTTGAATACTCGCATTTGAGAAATCAATTTAAATATTCTGCACTAGAATAAAATTTTTAACAATTCTCGTGTCATTTGAGAATTCAAATATGTCATTTTTTAATAAAAAAACGCTGGGAAATTTCTATCACGATCCATGATCTACATTTAAACCTGCTGAAATTTTCAGAATAACCGTTGCTCCTTTTCCTCCTCTATTTCCCCGGACTAATAATTTCTGACCGATAATTTCTCCAAATTTCCGACAAAATTACGACTTCCTTCGGTAACTGACTCGGCCCTTCGCTCCCATTGGGGGTACCTTCATTAACTTCTTCGGGGTAATCCATAGATTACGGACGCGCCTTATCCAGGTGAAACGTATGGACTGTTCGCGTGCGCCAGCACCTGAAGGGTGGAGGGTTGAAGTTGTCGGAGGGTGGATGGGTGAGACGTCTCGGTATCGGAGGGTGGATCTATAGATCCGCCGCGTGGCGGCTGTCCCCCATGAATCACGGGGGCTATCTGCTGGAATACCAGCTGTATTTACAACAGCACGCCAACGGCGACCGCTCGGCCGCCTATATCTTTCTAATCAACTGTTTGTCTAATGTCTATGTAAATACGGTATGTTAATTATCCCGATGCGATGCTAACGTGCCGCACGGCTATTAATCTCGTCCTGTACGCGTTTCTTCCTCGCCGTTGTTGCACTTCCTGTCGGCGTGGACGTTCCAATTTCATGGTCGAAGCAATAAACAAAATCCAATAGTTGAATGGAAATGAAACTTTATTGCACTTCGTTAAAAAGCACAGTGCGGCAAATGGAATTGTATTATTATGTTATTATTCCTATCATATTACTGAAAATCTTAAAATTTTATATTTAGTAACGTTAATTATATTTTGTGTAAAATTTGATTTATAATATCAATACTGTTTATTATAAAATATATTAACTTGTTACACATAAATTTTGATTATGTGTGAGAAGTCTTATTGAACATTTTAAATATTTAAATGTTTATTTATAAACATTTTGACGGCATAAATAATACACATGGCTGATTCTTCATTCGTTAAATCCAGGATTGAACATTTTGACAATTGATAATTTTATCATTATACATCATTAATTTGCAAATTTAATTCAATTTTGACTTATTACGACTCTTCATTCGTTACTTAATTATCTGAAAATGTTTGATAATATCAATGATATAATACCGATGATATCGATAAGTATCCTAATTTCATGGCACTGCTATCATATGATTACCATTTGGGCATTAGTGCTAAATCAGTATCAGTATCTAATTGTGATACCAAGTGACATATATTTCGACACATACTCGATTCCACCGAATGCGACGGAATTTAACAATTGAATCGCATTAGAATCAACGACATGAATTGATCCGCTAGTAATTACAACTTTGTAATTATATTATGATTGCGCTTTGATCATATTGTGATTGCATTTTGGTTATATTATGATAGTGTTATAATTATATCGTAATATTTAAATGATATCGTGATATAGTTATGTAAGCGTATTAGAAATGCATTGCGTAGAATGGAAATTGTACTATAATTATATCTTTATGCTTGTAGAAGAAATTAGGAAGTAATTAGTGTCCGGAAAATCGTAATACAATTGCGATTATAAATTTACTGTTAATCAAATCATATGATTTTCTACATTTGTTAATTCATAAAATATATTACAACAATTCAATCAACATAATAATTAGTTAATAAATATAATTAATCGCTGTATATATATATATATATATATATAAAATATATATTATTTTACTAATAAATATCCAAATATTAACTAATGACACCGTTCGGTAATTTTGGTAACGGCGGCGAGTCCCGGTTGGCGGTATTTCTCGGTAGCGGAAAAACCTCGTCCCGCGCAACACCGAAAATGAGTAATTTCCAGGATTAATTACTGCCCAAAGTTTGAACGTGAGTCTCTTTACTGCATATTAGAGAAGGGGTTAGCGAAAAAAGGGATGGGGGCGAAAAGGGTGAAAGGTGGCACGAGCTGGTACGGTCTGAGTGCTTCTTTTTCGAGGATGGAATGTGGTATTAGCGCTGTTTCGCCAAGGCACCCTTCAATTTAACCCTCCTCCGTTTAAAGCGCAGAGGAGGGTGGCAGAGGAAGATGGGTTCTGCGCGGGCGGCTACGGCAAAACGGAAGTACGAACCGACGCAAAACACGGGGGAAAAATTGTTACAAAACGTAAACAAGCTTGTTGTTCCGATACTGTTACATTATGCGTCTCGTTATTGTTAAATTAAGAGGGAATGGGGGAGAAACCGTTGCATGAAGAAATTGTTTCCCGTTGCTTCATCAAACGGCACGTTATTATGTTTAACCTTTATTGAAACCCGAGTTTCTCCTTGTGAAACTCTTTATTCATTCTAAAGAGTTTAATAACATAAACTCAAACTTGAAATTAAAATCAATTATTTAAGATTAGATATATTTTTCTTTTAATAAAATAGTGAAGAGTAAAATAAATTTTGTATAAAAAAATTTCTTTCTACTGCGTTTCGACTACGTTTTTTAAGTAACATTCAAATAGTATATATTAAGAATTAAAAAAAGAGTTCTTAAGATTTATAAAGAAATAATATGATTCAAATTATATAAATAAGATTTCAAAATCTAGAAAATTGAGGTATATAAAGAAAAATTTAAAAATTCTAAGAATCTAACAAATTCTACGGATATAATAAATTCCAAAAATCTAGCAACTTACGAAAATATATCTAAAGGATTCCAAGAGTCTCTCTTCACACCAAGCACTTGAAGCTTAGGTGTCTATTAAGCACTGAAGTGTTTAACACTTCAATTTTTCAATGAACTTACGGCTTATAAAAGCTTGTTTGTCGAGACGATAATCAGTTTAATTACATATATAATGTTCCACGTTGCCCACATTTTCTTTTATCTACAGATTCTTTGATGATTCTTTTTCTTAATGAAACTCTCTACGGAAGGAGATTAATAAATTTTAGATTATAAGCGATAGCGAAAAAAGAGTTTTGCAAATTTCTCTCCTTCAAAACTTTTTTTTTTTTTGCTATCTACAAATTCTTGATCAGTCAAAGATCAATTTTTTTATTCATTTTTTTTTTGTTCAGGCAAGCTTTTTCTTATAACTTTTTAATATCGAATATTGAGAATTTTTATAATTAACTTTTAAATTAGGATTCGATATACCTAACTTTCTATTACATCGTGTTGCCTCCGGGCAACAAAACAAATAAATACAATTAAACGTGCTTTATATAAACGGTATCTGACATTGCAAACATTCTTTCCGTGATATAAACGTAATATTCCTATGGAAAACACATGTATTTTGTTTTGAATAAAAATTTGCGGGTATTTGTGATGTTTCCCATTCTCGATGAATAGTATTGACAAGAGAGAGAATGAAAGTGAAGTTTAAATATTAAATGAAGAAGATTTTGTTATTATTTTATTTACATTTCTAAAGTTTAATTAATAGAAACCTTTAAATTATATATATATGTATATACATATATATATATATATTGCTTATAATTCAAAAATTTATAATGCTTGTACATTAACTTTTTGCCTTACAATTAGTTTAAATGTCTTAATACCTTTGTTAATGTGGCACTTCTACAATGGGAAATCAAATTCAGATGTATAGCACATTTATGTGCTAATTTATTGCTGCAATCCCGCATTTATTACTCCTATTAATTAGCAAGAAATTTATATGAAGAAATTGATTTAATATTACGCTATTACCTCTCCAGAAAAATACTTATAGTAAATCATAAACAAAAGAAATATATTAGAATTAATTGTTGATTAATTGCTCAAGATATAAATAGATTTTAAAAATATTTTTATATATGTGCATTAGCATACGGAATACTATAATTATATAACGGTAAAGCAAGAAGTTGGCAATATCAGCTTGATATCAAATTGTTTTCTCGAATTAATTTCCATCAAAATATCCAAATTAATTGTCACCAAAAGTTCCGAATTTATTGCTCGTAAAATAGATTTAATAAATATCGAAAACGCTTAAACGCTTATATTGCTATAAAACTAAACTATATTAATACGACTAATTGTTCTTTCGAGTTTGATATTAACATATTTTTTTAATTATTTGCTCCCGAGTTATATTAATTTATTCCTTATTGTTTAACTTAAAAATATCGAGGAATGTAGAGACGCCAGCTTGCCTTGGATAAAGTATGTTAAAATAATTAATTGCTTTACTGATTTTGTGTCATATTAAAATATTTGTTGGAAATAAAAGTACTTAAGTCAGCATCTCTATTTCGAGTATCAATTTTCTGATAATAGAAACAATAAATTCAGGAAAGCAATAAATCGATATTTAATTATATGCTATACATCTGAACTTGATTTCTCATCATGAGGATGATAGGTTAACAAAGGTCAATATTTTCTATTTTTACAAGTTATATTTTATTTGTTGAAAAAATTGCGGAACACATTGAATATTCTTAATGTATTTGTGCATAAAGTGTATTAATCATAAATTTACGTTTTAAATTAATGCATTGATTGTTATTAAAAAATTCGTAATTTGGTCTCGATATCACAATTATTTTTAATGCAATCTCTATAAAATAACATAAAATTAGAAATCATTATTAATAGAGGATTAATATTCCACGTCACGTTAAACAATATGTTCTATAGAAGCGGTATAATATTCACATAAGTGAATATACATACATAGGTATTATAGATATTAGGAAATATGTATGCACACACACACACAAACGCATATATATACAAAATCATACATATGGCTTTGTACCAAATTATATACACATGGCAATTAACGTATATTAAAATTAATATTAAAATTAACATCGCATTCGTTGGACTATATGATCGTGAAAATTAAGAATGAAAGAATATGTGGACTATGTTTTGAACATTGTCCAAATAAATTTTTCTAACCAGATGTGGGTAGAACAATGGATAATAATTTCACGTTCAATTCTCTGTCTCGAGAATTGAATATTATTTTTCGCGTCGCGACGCCGACGTCATCGTCGTACAAAACGATGGTGCGGCGCGTGCGAACTCTCGCAGAGCGCGCAAGGCGCGTAAGCAGTTTTTCGAAATGCATTCGTACTTGCCGGCAGCGGCAAAACGCTGAGCGAAGATACGTCCGCGCTTTATTATTCGTGCTCCGGAACTAAATTCGCGAAACGAGGATTTACTACGCCATTTCGTCGCGCGCGAAAACGCCATATAAAAAGTTAGACGCCGAAATACGCGCCGGCGAAATTTTCCGCACACGATACGTCGAGCGTCACGATCCTCATCCTTTTCCATGTAGATCGCAAAAAGCACTAATTACCGTTGTAATGAAAATTCTTGTACTCCATACAACTGCACTACAGCGCAAAAATTAAATACTTTTTCGTCAGTGACCTGGTAACTATGGTATAGCAAAAAGTATATTACTTATTTTTGTTTTCAATTTTTGAAAACGTGATAACTGATTCGCCAGAATTTTATGTTTAATTATACGTAAAGTGTATTAAATTTTTTTTTTTTTTTTTTTTTTTTTTTTTTAGTATGAAATAGTATTCTACCGTATTATACAATTCCCTTTATATTTATGCCATAAATAATATATGTAGTATATTTTATCGTGAATTATATTATATATCAATGACTTTCAGATAATTATTGAGAAACAAAACCCATGCATAAAATTGTACTTTTCACAATTTTTTAAACTAAAATTCTATATTCGTTATGTTCGTTTATTTTGGACAAATGCAAGAAGTTTAAAAAGACGGAAAGAGACATTTAAAAATCAGAAACATTTCCAGTTTCATATTCCGTATATTCATATCCCGTTATATGCTAACATCCATTTTTCCCATGTTAATCTGATTCTTCCTAAGTATGGAATTTATATTACGAACTGTTTCTGTAAGTCATATCCGACTTTAAAATCATAACTTCGTATAACCAACGTTATACGAGTTTCTCAATTTTCTGTAAATTTACTGTGACGTGAAATTCGTAAACACTATATAAAAATTGAAGCATAAAAGATTTTCATAAAAGATATATTATTGTAAAGAAAATATGTTATTCAATAAAAAATTATGTCGCTTTCTAGCATATGTAATAATCGGTTATTATCTAAAAAGGTTTGTTTTATAGAAGCTTTTTATAAAAGTAAAATTTTTATTTCACATTTGTCATTTCTATTTGGATTCGAGTTACTTATATCAAAACATTAAATATTAGAAATAGTAAAAAATTAATAATCTTTATTACTACAATTCACAGTGATTTTGCAGAATTAAACAGTTTTATCTTTTTTTTAAATTAGATATATGTATATTTCTATAAATTTTATTTTTTTTACGGATGACTATCATTTATATAAATTTTATTTTTTTTTACGCACGACTATCATCTATCTCTCTCAACTTTTTTTTTCTCAATCAATCTTTATATCGTAAAGATTACATATCCGAGAATTACCTTCATCATTCTATTTTTATAATCCAGAAACAAAATGTCTTACTAGATCTATATAAAACTGCAAATTTCTAGTTAAATATTTTTCAGTGATTGTGACATCGCGGAAATATACACAATTGTAGACGCTTTACTCATTTATCCTTAAATCTCTTAACACGTTAAATTGAAAAGGTCGGAAATATCGAACTCTAAGAACCGACAAACCAGGATGCTTTCAATTCGCGGTATAATCAGCGCGGATCCTTCCCGCGCTCGATCACCGTGAGAAATGCTGCTCTGACGATGATAAAAAAAAAAAAAAGGAAAAGGATGAGAAGGAAGGGACTCGAATCGGAGACTTCCGGCACGCGTCGGTCAGCGACATTGTTGGCGAATGATCGACGATCGCGAGCAGATAGAGGGAACGTAAGAAAGAATGGACTTTGAATTTTTTTGTGTCGCTCAGCCGCTGACAAATGATGCGAAAATCTGGAAACGCGATGGTGTCGCGACACCATGCGTCATCGGTTGAGCAACAAGGCGCGCGGGTGCGCCATCAACCCCCCTCGGGATATACTTTATAGCGCGATTTATCATATTCCGCGCGCAAAATCCGCCGGTCCCGCGATTTCGCGACACGGAATTTACTCCGTGCACCTTCCTCCATGCGCCCCACCCGTCCTCCTAACGCAACAAAGGATCGAAACTCGGGCGAGTAGCGCGAGAAACCGAAACGCGAGGAGGTCTCTTAAAAGTGTTGGACTTTATTCAAGTTGATGAACGACCTTTAATTCTTTTGCAAATAAAAATAATAAAAAGAGAATCCGAAATCTAAAGAATTATAATTTTTTTATCAACGATTCTTTCGATTAATCTTTTTTTAAATAAAAATCTCGGGAAATATTTAGAATCTCGAGTTGTAAATGATTGAAAATAAAAATGTTTACTGAATTGATATTTGAAAATCTATATACATATTTTTAAGAGATTTTAACAGTTACTACTTTGCCATCGAAAGCGATGATAATTTCTAATTGTTCACAACGTAATTATTTGATCATAACTTTAGCCTGTTGTTTGATCTGGACGCTAAAGAGTCGCGCTATCGTTTTTAGATTATTACAATATACATTTTTACGCTTGTCAAGCTGAATTTAAAAATCGGAAAAATATTATTAACAATTTACAACTAGCCAAGAATTTTTATCGAAAGGATTATCGTTTATTCAACGTTTTTCCCTCACAATCTTTCCATACAATATCGTGCGAAACGCGATGGAGCCTTTTTTTCAATCTCCGCTTTTGCGTTCCCGCGCAGCTCTAGTCTACGAATTATCTTTATTCTCTCTCTCTCTCTCTCTCTCTCTCTTTCTCTTTAACGCCGTCGGAGTCAGAATTTGGGTTTTGTCGTCGTCAGCCCTCAATGTGAGCCAACGTATTTGCATAGTTATCTCGAGCGCGCAGAATCTGCGAGAGAGCGAGCGAGCTAGCGGACTCTGTTTTCGCAGGACGATGATAATTTTTCCCTCGTCCCACACACGCGTGTATGCTACAGTGTACTTTAGCGCATCGATACGTCCCGGTCTCGTTTCATACCCCGTTTCGAGAGCGATGCGCTCGAGCTTAATCGCCGCCGGCCGCCTTTTTCCGTTCACGAGAGCGAGCCCTCTGCGCCTCTGCCCGTCCATGGCTCGGAGATATATTATTCAGAGTTAAAAGGCTGCATACACAGTCAAAAACGAATCCATTGAATCAGATTTTAATGCAAATCGAAATTACATTAACCGCTTCATTTCCACTTTTGAATATTAAATCGTAGAATGCAATATTGAATCGTAGAATTATAAAAACACACATTGCACATTATTATGTAGTGTATTAAAGCAGAAACATATGCAAGTATAATTCTGAATACATTTTTGAACATATACCTATATATTTGAAACGTTTTAACATTTTAACATTCAACGGTTTAATATTTTTACAGCAGAAACATTTCCTGTGCTGATTTTTAATGATGATAAAATTAAATTTCATATTATGAAGATGTAACACGCTACAGCAAAAATTATTAATAAAATCATTGATAGGGAAAAAAAGCTTAATCATTTTAATCAAATTATTTATTTAAAATTTTACTTGCTTCTGCTTTGCACCAATATCTTAATCTTTGTCAAAATGTAAGACATTTAAATCATATATGTATACATTATTCGTAGGAAGAGTTTTAAATACGCTGGTTCGTCAGAATTTAGATTTGAAATATCGTTGGGACTGAAAGAGATCTTGAATCTTAAAAGCACTGGATTCCGCTAGATCCAGATATAAGATTCCGAATTTGAGATTGTTTGAAAATTCTGAAATCCTGAAATGACTCTTAAAGCTTGGATTTTTTCGAGAAGCCTCATAAATTTGTATCAGCGGAATATTCGTGACGAATAGAAATCTAAATCTTCGATCCACGAGGAAAAATCCTGGATCCCAATGAAAGCCAAGAATCTGATGTTGTCTAGCGAGATATCGAAACACCGTTGATCCGAAAGGAAAGAGAAGGAAGGAAACAATAGAAATCACGCATCACGTGATTTCGCAGCGGAATATCTGGCAAGCGCGCAACCACTTTAAATGCAGATGCATCCTGCATGTGGATCGGAGACATCCCCTACCCACTCCCATCAACTCGTACAACCCCTAAAACGTCCCCGTAACCTCCGATCGCCCAAGTTTATGGTTCTCCGATGTTCTTCTTCTAAATACCAATAACTGTCCGACTGTCTAAGGCATCGAAATGCGTTTTGCGTGTACACGTGTGCGTGTACACACACACACACACACACACACACACACACACACACACACATATGTATATAAAATAGTATCGCAGCATGCACGTGCCATAATCGATATCTCGACGCCATCCATTTCCATTTCCCCTATCTATGATCATTCAATTTTTTCACTTTTCTAAATTTTTTTTTTACGCTTACACACACACACACACACATACAATCGCTATTTTTATTTCTACAATTATAATTTTCACCTTTTTTTAATTTTTCAAAATTTTTTATTTTCTTTCCTCATCTATCTAACGTTTCTATATAATATTCGTTTTATATATAACAGTCCAATTCTACCCGTTTTTTTCCTTTCTCGAAACTTAGCAATCTTTGAGTTTTTACATTTCTCTTTTCTCAGAAGTTTCTAAAAAAAATTCCATACTTTCTCTATTTTTAGGTACATTTCAGATTAATCAATTTTCCAAACTGATATTTCCCATCTTTTAAGATCTGAAATTTCAGAAAGATCTCTATTTTTACAATTTCTCATTTTCCTTCATTTTCTCATTCTCCCGTATCTTTTCGAAATTCTTTTGACCTCCTCTATTTTCCATGTCATTGATCCGCGATCTTTCATGTGTCCGATCTGCCTGCAGGAAAGTTTCCACGGGAGTTAGCAATTATTTAACTCCTTCGGAATACTCGATTGCTAGCGAACCGAGAAAGGATATCCTCCTCGCCAGTGTAAATGCGAGGCGAGACGTAGCCGACGTTGCACTTCTTGCACTCGGCTGCGACCGCACCACCGAATGACAGCTTTTAAGCTTCCGCCGATTTCTCCGCCTGTCGTCGGAATTCGATTCCTTCTTGAACGAGTTCGAATGTTCGACGTAACTCTTCATTAAAAAGACAAAAGTCAACCATGAAAAAAAAGGCAGATGGTTTTCGCTGTGATAAAAAGAAAGAAAAACACTAATTTGGTACTGCTAAATAAAAAATTAAATAAAGAAATGGGTAATTAAGGATAGAAAAAGCAAAAGAGAGAAGTAGTTTAATATTGCAAAAATATTTAGGAAATTGGATTCGGCTACACAAATCGTGTTATAATATAATATTGTATTATACTATTAATTTTGAATTCACAAATCTCCCCAAAGCATTGCTTATTGCAAGTTGATTTGCCTACGAAAATATAAATCAAAAATAAAATCAGAATGAACATTAAAAAGAAAGATACCTGTACTAAATTTACAGTGATCTTAAAATTAGTTGCCAAATGTTGCAAAATCTTTTTTTTTTAAAAGAGCTTTATTATATATATTTCATTTTTTCCTAATTTATTTTTAATAAAAAATATTTTGATAATTAAATTTCATATATGTATGTGTATATATATATATATATATATATATATATATATATATATATATATATATATATAAATGAAAAGTTTCTGAAAATTCCGCGTAAAGCCTTATAAATTTTTGACAAATTCTTGATCACGTAATAATACTATCTTTCAGCATCTCCAAGCAAAGATCGGATACCCTAATAAAGCGCATCAGTCCTCTGCATCGCGGCTTTGTTCTTTTATGGAGTGAGGCGTAAAGAGTGGGGGGGGGGGATAGGTTGTGATGAGACGGCGGGGGTTCGAAGAGGTGGAAGAAAATTCGCAAGGGGTAGTGAAAAAAAAGCGAGAGAAAGGGAGCGCGGTTTATGTCTGACATGGTAATTTTTATTTCCCGGGGCAAAAAGACGCGCTTTCATGCGGTCGGAGCTTTCATCCCGTTCCTGGATGATAAAAGAACAGAAACGGAGAACGGAGAATGTGGAGAGAGAGAGAGAGAGAGATAGAGAGAAGGGGGGGAGGAGAGAAAAGGAGGGAGGGAGGGAGGGAGAGCAAAAGAGAGAGAGAGAGAGAGTGAGAAAGGCAAAGAAAGTGAAAGAGAGAAAGAGAAAAAGATACGAAGGGATGCAAAAACATTAAAATTATGGACTCGGTTTTCCAAGGAGCTATACACACATGGAAATACAAACAATAGAGACGCTCGTTCTTACGTCGGAATACCGGCTTGCGCGCCACGGTTGTGTTAATTTTATTAATATTTTATTAAAAATATTCCATTGTATTTAACACAATGAAGTTATATACGATTCATAAATCAACATGCTACATATATGTATGTACATACATAATAATCAGAGTTTCAAGTAAAATACGAGCAGAAGATGTGGAATTATTTTTGTGAATCAGATATGTTTTTCTCTATAAATTTTTTTACAGGAACTCTTGAAAAGATTAAATTAAAAAAAAATAGATTAAGTTTGTCTCTATGTACAATTTCTTTTCATAATGATAAGTACAGTAAAGCCTTTAATTGTACTTACAATATTTTTATAATCAGTAATCAAAGTTAAAATAGTCAAATTATGATCATCACAAGTTACACACGTAATCGTGGAACGCTAAAAGATTACCGATTATAGAAAATAAAAAAACGATACATTTAGAAACTTCAATTGATATGATATATATGAAAGTTTGAACATATTCCGTTGATATATTAATACATATATACATACATATGTATATATATAACGGAATATCAAACTTTCAGATATATTAATTATATATTATATATATAATACTTTACTGTATTTATTATTATGAAAAAGGAAACTATATATAGATAAACTTAACTTATTTTTAAATTGAATATAATCTTTTCAAGAGTTTCTAAAAAAAAGATTTTATAATAAGTAACCTTTGCAATCCGACAACGTCAGATATATAGACCCAAGAATTTAAATCTTTAAATATTTTTATTAAAAATCTAGAGTTTATATATATGTATATATACAATATATATACACTCTAGATTTTTAGTAAAAATATTTAAAGATTTAAATTCTTAGATATAAATCCGATGTTGTCGGATCGCAAAGGTTATTTAGTCCTTATTTAGTCCTTATTTAGTCCTTAAATATTTAACTAGATCTGTCGTAAACAGATAGATTTTTAGTAAAAATATTTAAAGATTTAAATTCTTGCGTCTATAAATTCGACGTTGTCGGGGATTTTAAAAGTTATTTATTTAGTCCTTAAATATTTAACTAAATCTGTCGTGAAATCAAGAATGTCTAGAGAGATTTTTAAACTCTAAAATGTATCGATCAACAAATATTAATACGTATAAATATATATATATATATATAATATTGAAATCTATGTTGTGTTGGCCTCTTGAAAGTGCAAGGATGAGTTACAAAATCGACATTTTATCTCGTTGTCTTCCCTTAGATCTTTAAATCCTTAGACTCGCTCGAACATTTACATAGCATATCAAACTTACTGCGATATATTCCAACACGTAAAAAACGACATGAATAAAGGGGCGCTCTTTGCAGCGATTTACTCCGGAATAACTCCGCGTTACACAGCTTTAGATCCTTAAATACCTGAGGCTTTGGATCCATCGCATCTTTACAATCTCGGACTGTCGCCAGGATCGTAAAACCGTTAAATCTTTGGATCCTTTTGAACTCAATCGAACACGCTGGCAGCTGCGAGTATATTTTTGCGACGCATTTTGGCACGTAAACGCGAAAGGGGCGGCTTTTGTGGCGACTCGCTCGCGGATAAATCCGCGCGGTACATCTTTCACACGCAGCTTGTGAACGGAATTGTCGAATTCTCGGCTCGCGACTGCAAAAAACGATACGTTTGGATCTAGATGATCCATTGTATCGCGCCCGGCACGTAAATTTCATTTTACAACGGATAACGAATTTTCATTGTCGCCATTTCGCTTCCCACTTTCTCGTCAGGTGCGTATATTATCGTCCGGAGAGAGAGAGAAAGAACGACGCCTTTATATTCATCTAAATAATATAGATTGTCTCGATTATTTTCAAAATTTGCGTTAAACAATTACTAGCGCATAAACATATCACATTAGTTAACGTACCTATGCATTTAATCTCCTTTAGACTTCTTTGCGCATTATACCGTGTTTCATCGTATTATTGTACGTTGTAAATTTTTTATGTTATTTAAATTATTTAATATAGGTAATCAATATCAAAACTAGGATTTATATTCCTTTATTCAATTAATTCAATACTAGTTTCCAACAGAATATTTTCAATAATAGAAATACTGAGCATTGATGAAATAATAATGTAATAATATCTATTCTTGTGTTTTGCATCGTACTGTTGTATCGCGTACTTTGCTTTTTCAGTTTTTTCACTCTCTTTTTTCACATTTTTATATGCTGTGCTTCATCAACTTCAATATATTTTGCTTTATTTTACAGTTTACTGCGCTATATATTGCTCTATTATAATACATTGCTCTATTTTTTTTACTCTATTATACTCGTCTTGCGTTGCTTCGTTTCTTTTAATTTTCTTCGCATTATTTCGCTTTAACTTTACTTTCCTCGTGCTTTGCTCTCCTCATTCCATTTCTCTTTAGTTTGCTTTGTCTTGCTGTAATTTTTTCTCTCTATCTTTCTGCTCTATATATACTTTATTTTACTCTACTTTGCTCTGCGTCGCTATACATAAGTTTATTTTACATTGCTTCGTTTCTTTTAATCTTCCTTTACTTCGCTTCGCTTTATTTTGTCTTATATTTGGATTCTGCTTTACTTTTCTCATTTTTCTTGATCCGGTTCTTGGCTTTAGTTTACTTTGCTTCTTCTTGGAATGTTACGTTTCTATATTCCTTGCTCCACTTGCTTCGTTGCGCTTTGCACCATTCTACTACCCCTTGTTCCGCTTTGCTCCGTCTGGCGTGAACCCGAGGCTTTGGAGAAATCCGAGCCGGATTGACGACGGTATGTAATTTACTCGGAGCGCAGGAACGGAACGGAGCCTAGGACGCCCCTCTGATTTTACGCAATGCATTTTAATCGCGGATTTAACGTTGCGGCACTGGCGGCTCGTTTCGAAGATCAACCCCTCGAAAATCGATCCGGCTGAAGTCGCACGAAGAAAAGAAGCAGAAACTTATGGTGGCTTCTCAATGACGCTTATCCTGCTCTTCTCATTCTACTCTTCCCTCATTCTCAATGCTCCCGTAATCTTTCCACAATTCGCCTCAGTTTTACGTTTTTCTCTCACTTTTTTTGCTTTTTTTCACGTTTCTCACATTTTCTCCGAATTTCTATACGCCCGCGACGTATTTTCTTTAAAACGCTCAGAATTCTACCGAGATCGCCATTTTGTTCCAATATCTTGCGAATAGTCCGAGAGTTTGCCAATTCTCAACACTTTCTTCGTTGTAAACGCGATGCTTCTGTCGAACAAACGCCACGATTTTCACCCTCTGTAATTCGAGACTTCACGAGGGAGGCTCTTACCCTCCTTCCTTCTTGTGCCAACCCGTTTCCACCCCATCTCTACCTCCTTTCCTCCCCTTCTCGTTCTGCCTGACTCCCTCGCTCGCGATCTCCATTCGCGCCTCATAATTAAAGTCTGGAGACACCGAGTATTTTCTATTAACATTCCTGGCTAACCCAGCGTGTTCAAAATGACCGCAGCTATTGCGGAATGTTGCGCAGCCGACCGGCTGTATCCAGGATGCACTTCTGCGCAGCTGGAATGTAACTGCGTTTACCACTATTTGGACTATGTTATATCATTTTGTTCTCTCTGCAGAAATTTGTCATTTCAGTTCATATTTAATATTACATACAAATGTATATTATGCTATATCTACCGAACTCTCGAGTATTTCAAAGAGGACACGATATTCTTCGGAAAATCATTTACATTTACTTATACACTATACAATACGTTTTATCTGTATTATCCCTCTTTTTATTAATATAAAGCTATTCATATTAAATCTTACATTATATGGAATAAGTCAAAATGCGTAATCAGAATATATATACAACATATGTGTAATATTCCACATTTCAAGAAATTCTAATAATCCTGATATTCTTCATACATAATTGATATTCGATATACATAATAAAAGCGTTACATTTTTTTATCTTTTCGTAAGCAGCTGTTGAAAGGAGATTAACAATATTTACCAAAATTATAACACAATTATATAAAAATCACCAAGAACAACAATCATACTCGAAATCGAGAATTGGTGAACTCTCTGCATTCACACAACATTTTGATAAAATTCTATACCTATGATTAACCAATTGCATTGGAATATGCTTTGAAACCATCCATTGATATTCGACAGATATATGAAATTTTATTAGCACGTATACGAACTTTATATTGATGTATTTCCATAAAAAAAAAAAAGAAAAAAAAGAAAAACACGAAATGAATTATTTGTTTATTTCATATTTCGCATTTTGTTATCTGCATATTGATTCGTTCTGGAGCGCCTAAAAAAATAGGATTAAATAGGATTTTTAAAATTTTTAGCGCTAAATATTTTAATAATTATATTAAGGCCTGTTAATCTTTAAATATCGTATATCATATTTGATTCCTTTCTATTATTTGCATTTCAATATTTTCTCTGGAGAAATAAGAAATTTTGCTCTATATATACAAGTCTAAAGATATAAAAATATCTAATATATATATTTTATTTTAGATAATTTATCGAGGCTGAATTTTGGCCATGCAAGCGCGCACGATTATTTAGATCGCCAATAATATTCTTGTATTTCAATATTTTTTGCAATTTTTCTTCATCTTTTATTATTAAAAATATAAATTTTAACAAAAAAAAACATTTATTTATTTCTTTAAATAAGAATTTTACAAATGTAAATTCTATTTTTCGACTTTTAGAGTCAACGAAATCGCAATAGTTTATTAGAAAATAAGACTAAAACTTATTCTTCTCTATTCCTTTCAACTTCAAATTTATTTTACAGTAAAATTTTAGATGTAAAATTCAAGATGCAGTTACCAAGATATTTTGTTAAAAATTTTGAAAATGTACAAGAATGGCGTCTAATTAACATTAACATAAATACAATATTAAGGAAAAACCGAAATATATATATATATATATATATATATTTCTATAATTTTTTTAATTTTATTATTAATTTTGCGTAAAATCTGTTCTCTGAGAAAGATTAATAGTGATTTTTATTCCCCCTGACTTTTTTTAATACAAGTGATTATTATTATTGATTTTTCTGAGAATTTGCTTTTGCGTGCGCACATGAAACGAAGCTTTTGGTTAACATCGATTTCACGATCGATTGTTTTTTTTGGGGCTACTGAAAAACTATTTTTGCGGATATCGGCGAGTGGTTGCTTTGGCGAGCAACTGCAACGGTAACGAGGCCTTGGGTAAACAATCGCGATTATTTAACGATTTCTCAAAAGAACCATCCTCTCTCCTTTCGTAAACATACTACTAATAAACCGCATGAAATATTTTCTTCACCTTGACGTAAGCGGTCGTGCAATGTGAGTCCGATATAGTCCGAAATAGTCTAGAGTTCCCAGATTCTGAAACATTTCTCTAACCTTTTAATTTTAGAATAAATATTCAAATAATTTTTAATCACTCATTACATGAAACGCATTTTACAAAGTTAATCAAAAGTTTAAAAAGTTAATGAAAAATTAATTCAAGAATTTTTAATTTCTTACAAACAATTTAAATTATATATATACATATACATACCTATATATAAAACAAATCTTAAAGATAAAGATGCAAGGCATTAATAAAAAATTTTTAATATTAACAATCAATTTCATATTTTGATCAGACATCAGCTGTTAATGCATACAACATATAAAAAAGGTTTTGATTTTATATATTAGATATAATGCATATATATATATCTAACATATAAAATCAAAACTTTTTTTTATATGTTGTATATGCATTAACAGCTGATGTCTGATCAAAATATGAAATTGATTGTTAATATTAAAATCTTTTTATTAACGCCTTGTACCTTTATCTTTGAGATTTGTTGAGATTCAGAGAATTTATGAATATTTAAATGTAATGTTAATGATAAGTTTGAACAGAATTGTGAAAATTGCTATTCAATCAATCTGTGGGACCGAGTGTCCGATTTTTTTTATTAATGCCTTGTATCTTTATCTTTAAGATTTGTTGAGATTCAGAGAATTTATGAATATTTAAATATAAAGTTAATGATAACTTTGAACAGGGTTATGAAAATTGCTATTCGATCAATCTGGGGCCGAGTATCCGATTTTTGTGGGAACTCACGCGAAGTTGATATGATCGTAATGCGACATTAATTAATAATTCGGGAGAAAGAGAGCACATCCGCGGCGCGAGGAGGTTCGACTTGATTAGTATACGGGACGCGTGCTAATTTAAATATCATTTGCACGGAGCTCAAGTGCCAGCAGTCATTAGCGTGGAAAGAATTTAATTACAATTGTTCGTAATCAGTACACGCTGCGGCGCTGATTTCAAGTTAATCCCCGCGCGCGCTTTCAGTGCTCGTCCGAGTGGATAAACGAGTCCTTATTCGGGAGCGACGGCACGTCCTGATAAGCAGAAATTGATAACGAATTTTCCGGCGTTTTAGTGCAGCGAGGGTGCCCGTCGTCTAGTCTATGAAAGCAAACGACAATGGTAATACGGGAGTTTAGCGTCAAGTTTTGTATGAGCCGCACCGAGCCGAGATTTTGCGAGTAAAGCGCGTAAAGCTCGCGAGCAATCGTGTAGACTGATATCCGCAGCTGCGCGATGCGAAACAGAATTAAGTTGTAAAGTTCACTCAGCAGTAATCTAACTCGTTGCTTGAAACAAGCGACAATACGATGCGGTGTATATTTGAAGATATAACGTGGCACGTGTAATAAATGACGCGATTAAAACTCGCGAATCCGTAAATGCGTTTGGATTCTGTGTATTTAAAATTTGTGGATTTGATATTTGTGAATAGGTATTTCGATATTCTTTTTGCTTTTTCATATCCACGTTTCTCGTGATCGTTTGGTGTCGTAATTTTTATAGAATGGCTAAATATATCCGCGTATGTATTTGAAGGTTTTTCGTTATCCGGATATTTATTTTATTACTGCGGTGCTTGGAATATTTACATCTGTAGATAGTTGAATATTTATGTTATTACTATGTAAAACACTACGTCGCTCGAAACATGTGACAATACCAGGCGATGCATATTCGAGAACGTAACGTAGAGTATGTAATAAATTACACGATAAAAGTTCATGAATCCGCTTTTAGATTTTATGTGCTTGAATGTTTGGATTGAACATTGATTAATGAAAATATTTTTCAATATTTTTTTCGATTCTCAAATTTTAGGACAGTTACAATCTACAAATATAAATATTATTTATAAAATATAGACAAAACATTTACTTACCTAAATATGTAAGAAAATTTCGTAAACAGTTACGTAATTATATATAAATTATTTGTTTATAAATAATCAAACTTTTTCTAGGCATAAAAAATATTTTTTTTTTAATTTATATAATTTATATAATTATTTATATTTTTAATATATTAATAATTATATTAATAATATCAGTAATACATATAATATATATTATATATTGTATATATTATATATAGCAAAAAAGAGTTAAATGGTGATATAAAAGAAGGTCTAATTATCGCGTCATTCAACATTTATTTTATCATTCAACATCTGCATTTTTTTTATTCGGAACGTAAATGTAATTAAAGATTGTCAGTACTCACCAAAAATACTCCAGTAGAGAGGAAGCAATTCTGTTGGTTATCAAAACAGATCCATCTAACTCTGTCTCCCGAGTCGCTGAATTGAATTCACCGATTTCTCAAAAATATCTGGCTGCAGATCGATCAACTTCAGTTTTACTGGTCTTCGATAATTCCACTTATAACGTCGCTTTTACTGCATTCAGGACTATTCAAACAGAACTCCTCGGAGTCATGATGGGGTAGGATAACCAAAGGCCCTTTAAATGTCAAGCTCTTTCACTTTAAGATTCTTTCGAGGCGCGGAGCAATAGTATCCTACAGCAAAGATTCGAATCCTAAAGAAACATTCGTCAGGATTAAGAATTTACGCTAGAGATACTGCAAAGTGTCTTGAATAATTGGTCGCTGAATCGCAAAATGCGCGAGACACTACGTTAATTCTTTATCGGTCACTTTTTATCAAAGTTACATTGATCGAATAATTTTCCTTCAGATTCTATAAAGAATCGAGAAACGAAACTGAGAAGAGTCCTTTCTGGATGTTATAAAACATAACACACGCCTTTAACGTAGATCTTTAAAAGTTCGGGAACTCTCCGACCACGTGACTAAAAATCTGCGCGATGCAAAAAGTTATTCGGTAATCTTGCAACGGTCCTCAAAACGGTTCTGAAACTGAAATCTTGTAAATCCTTCGAGATTTTCACAGATTGTTAAAAAATTTCTGATCTGTGCTTCTTTACAAAAATGTTCAAGGATTCTTAAAAGTTTCTCAGAGTTTTCGGTGACTCTTGATAACACTTTCCGACTGTTCTTTTACACACCTCAAAATTACACAGGATCTATTTTCTCAAAAACTCGCGACTTTTGTCATGCTTTTTACAGACTAGTTTGCCGTCTCTCGTAAACTTGTCCGAAAATGCTTTAAACTTATACGAGAGATATCTCGGATGCTGCTTTCTTCAAAGTATACGCGGAGTCTCGACCTGTCTCATAGACTTCTCCAAGGATTCTCAAAAATTCTGAGAGAGTTTCGAGGATACTTGGATCTTCTTAGAACACCCTTAGACGATTCCCTCAA
This sequence comes from Lasius platythorax, assembly GCA_963971435.1. Classification (NCBI taxonomy): domain Eukaryota; kingdom Metazoa; phylum Arthropoda; class Insecta; order Hymenoptera; family Formicidae; genus Lasius; species Lasius platythorax. The sequence goes on along the minus strand of OZ020547.1, from coordinate 7,598,982 downwards.
ATTTTCTCGAGACCAGCTGATCGCCGAAACGGAACGACCGCGCGCAGGACAGACGTTTCCCAGAGATCGAGCAGAGACGTCGATCTGTCGATCCTCCGATCCTGAGCGATACGATTGTGTTGGCGTTCCTCGTCGGCCGTCCTTATTCGATCGCGTACGCGAAGCGGAGAGTACTGTACGTAGAAGTGGAGATGCCGCGACCCTAGACAGACGCAAACTGACGACGCGGCGCTCGGCACCCGCGCCGCGACGCCGCGCGCCGCGACGTTAGGTGTCCGCCGCCCACGGCGACCTCTCGCACGCGCGAACCCGCCGCGCATATTCCGGAGCGACGCGGCTCCGACGTGTCGCGACGCATGCTGCGCGTGCAGTCGAGCGGAAGGTGAGACGACGCGGAAGAAGCTGCGAAGAATGCACGCAACAGTTGTTCGAGCATCCTTAAATTCGAGAGGGCTCTCGTATGCGTACTTCGGCGCGATAATGCTCGAATTTCACGATAAACTTTACACTCCTCCCTCCTCCAAAAGGATCTCTCGTTGCGCGATGTTTGAATCTGATTTTTTTTTTTTTTTCCGTTTAATTCTCATCAGATACTTTGGAACTTTTTTTAGATCTCACGGTATAAAAAAATGTTATATGTAATTAATAATACAATGTAAAGAATAAAACTTTACACGTGCGTAAGATATAATTAAAATGTTCTCTTTTGAATCTTGTAATTTTGACGAATTTCTTTTAGTTGATTTTATATCGATTTTATCAAGCCAAGAGTTTTATAAAATTTTTGGTATTTTATCTCAAATTGTATTAAAATTACAGTCGCAAGTTTATAAGGCACTGTATTATTTCTTTCCATTGAAACTAGGCAAATCAATAGTACGTAGTTTAATCTGTAAATTGTATTGATAATTAAAAATTATGTTAAGTTTGAAATTGCCTCATTAGCCCGATTTCATCAATTAAGGGTTAAAATCCTATAGAGTAGAATTTCTTTAAATTTGTCTTCGTTAATTTTGATCGATCTTATCAAGCCAAGAGTTTTATAAAATTTTTGATATTTTATCTCAAATCTTATTAAAATTACAGTCGCAAGTTTATAAGACACTTTGTATTATTTCTTTCCATTGAAACTAGGCAAATCAATAGTACATGGTTTAATCTGTAAATTGTATTGATAATTAAAAATTATGTTAAGTTTGAAATTGCCATTAGCACGATTTCATCAATTAAGGGTTAAATTACTATACAGTAGAATTTCTTTAAATTTATCGTCATTAATTTTGGTACCTCTCCACACATATTGTCACGAATATCGTATTCCTTCTATATCATAATAGACAGATCACGTGACGTCAGAGACGCAGACAATAACTTTATGTACACAATTGCATTCGCGCAAATACACGGAGATTGTGCAGTTCGAACTGTGGAGGGAGTATTCGTTAAATTTTTGTTTTTCAAAAATGTGTTGTCCCTATTTCCCCAGAGGGCAAAAATTAATAAAGTTCTATTGTCTCTTGATGTATAAAAATATTGTTATACGAAAATACGAATACGTATTATTCTACAAGTTTAGATGTTTTTAAATTTGGATATCCTTAAAAATTAAAATATCTTCACAAATTTATATATAAGTGTTTCAAACTCGGAAATTTAAAATCTAAAATATTGAATTATTTATGTTATATCTTGACTATCTCAATATATATATATATATCTCTCTTTTAAAATATGGTTTTATATAAACTAGAAACTCTGTGATATAAAAAATTCTCTCAAATGCAAATATTTTTGAATTAAGGTGCCGTAAATATCTCCAAACATCCGTTAACATTTGATTTGAACCAATTTGCTAAGTGCTACACGTACCGTGTACCACGCTAATCACATAACGTTAAATTGCAACAACAATCTGCTAATACATCTGCGCACGCGATCGTCTCGCGGAGCCGATCCTGACACGCGTATCGCGTCACGTGACTCGCGGATCACGGCAGGCGATCCAGCAAAGTTTCGTGTCCGGTCTGACAGCGCGGCTTTGAACGTGCGCGCGCGCGCGTATACGTTCTGTGTGTGATGTGTAGTTTCACGTACAGCGGCGGGACGTCGACGTGAAACGAAATGCCGTGAGGCATGAGAACGGAATTCCCAACGGGAACATAAAGCCGCGGACGCCCCTTTTCCGGCAGCGTCTCGACGCCTGCCGACGCTCGCGTATACGTGCCACGTCACGTGGCCGACGCGCGAGATCCGGCCGACAACGCGACGCGACGCATCGCGACGCGCAATGCGAGAGTCCTGAGAAAATAGCGAAACGCCGCCGGACCGTGTTCAGCTAGGAGCGTAGCTCTGAATAGGGTTTGAGAGAGGTTTTTAAATGGACTTAAAACAGTTTTAAAAATGGGAACAATAGAGAACTGAGAAAGAGAGAGATGGAGATATGTGGGAGAAAAATATACTGTATTATATCTGTGTAAGAATATTGTATGTATACGAGAATTGCAGATTTTTAAGAGGATAATTGTACGCGCGCGGGATGCGAGAGGCAAAGGAGTTCTCTTAGTTTCGTGAAAATAAATTGTTATTTCATATCTAATGATAAAAAAGTACTCTTCTATTTTATACAAATATTAATAACTGATATAAAAAAATCGTTTTTCTCTTCAAATTCTGTTTTAAAAATCTGCAGACGCTAAAATCTCCAGTCTATTCATAAATGAAGATGATGTACGGTATTAGATCATTATCATCATATCAAAATTTGAAATCAATTATTCAAATGTTACATACATTTACATACAATTGTTACATATAATTATGTACGATTTTCTTCTGTGACTTGACTTTTTTTTAGTTAAGTTCTTAGAATGTCTATTTGACAACTGTGTTTAATTAAGGGGTTCGGACGTAAAATCAGGTAACTGACATTTGCATAAATGTCAGTTACTCGAGTTTACCGGGTTTTACCTTCAAACCCCTCAATTAGTTACTCACTAATGGTTCCTGTCATCTTCGAAGTACTTCCCCATGTAGCAATACACTTAATGAGTTGGTGTTTCCGCTACTCGAAACAAGTTTGCTGTTATATATTTTTTAAGGTTTGTTAACATAACTGTCATATTTCTCTAAATGTTAACATTACTTAAAAGTCGACACGTCTTTAAAGTAAGTTTAATTTTTAACCGCGAACATATAATAAGAGATTACGTCCGATGGGTAAAATGAAAGTATGTATCTAATACGATATACAATAGATATATAATAATAGTATTTTCTCGAGAGTTTTTTGATAAAAATTACAGAGAGCCATGTCTGAAAATAATAGTAGACAATAATGTCTGATTTTTGAGGTTTCAAATCTTATGTCTGAATTCCCTCCGGATTTAGCTGGGGGTAGCGTATCGATTTTACGATCGCGACATTTGACAGCGAAGGAAAACAAAGAAAGTAACAAAGGTGACTAGGGAGAAGGTGGAGTGAAGGTATATGTGCGAGGAGGGGACGAGAGGGGGGGATAAAGAAATTGGTGTACAAGGGAACGGCCGTCGAAGTAAGGTGCTCCGCAAGCGTAGCCCGTAACTTTGGCCTATCAGGAACATCTGCGAGGAAACTGTGCGCAGAACGAGCCGAAGTTACCTGCAATTGACAAATTTCCGATGGCTACTTCGTGGCCGTCGCCTTCGCGGCAATTAGTCGCGACGGACTTTGGAAACACTCGGCGCGTGACGTCGATCATGACTAATTGCCAGAAACAAGGTGATGCGCTTGATAAATCCCTCCCGATCTATCACCTCTCGCCTCCTTATTCTTTTTCATCTTCATCTTTAAAACTTGTTTAAATCGACGAGATCGAAAAAATCTCACGAAACAATTTTTTTTTTAACTTATCTGTAGCCCGAGAATCGTCAAATATATTCAAACATAATTCTTTTTTTAACATCATCTTTTTCTATTATCAAAAATGGAATTATATAAAATATTATTAAGAGGGATCGAGATTAACACAATAATTAACAAAAAAAAAAACAGAATATCGGAAAGGGAATTTAATATAACTAGGGTTATTTCTTCATTAATACCATAAGGTGCGTCGCATTAATATCGATCAGCTTTCTCGAAAGGGACTACGTCACATCAATATCAATTAACGCGGTAAGTAATAGAAGATCGCGTGCTGCGCCAGTCATTTGCTCATCCTGCCGATATCCTCGCCCTGGATAGCCTCCTGCTGCGATCATCAAGTCCTATTGGTCGTAAAGCGAATGATCGATAACATCCGCGCCACACGCGCAAAATAGGCATATTAGTACCAATCAATAACCAATAAATAAGTACTTTTAATCAAACGACAAAATTGCAATGATATATATATCTAATATACACATCTCTCTCTCTCTCTCTTTCTCTTCTTTCTTAAAAACATACATTCCTTAAAATTTATATGCGTCTTCTTTCAGTCATATTTCAGTCATAAACACAGGATGTAGAAAGTATAACAGAAGAAATTTTTCCTCAGTTTTCAGTGTCAAGTCGATTTTCCTTAATGAGAATTTAACGCGAAGCTTAATTATCGCCATCGATTATTAAAAGTTAAATAGTACTATAAATCAATAACTTGTAAACTTATGACACCATTTTAGACTCCTATATAGTATTTTTAATTCACATTATTATGTTTTAATGACAAATTCCTTGTCTAATTTTGAGACAATCTTTTTCTAGAAAAAAAAAATTTTTAAGCACTCATAGTTCTTTTATGTGAAATAAATGGTAAGAGTATTTTTTTCAATCAATTTTATACGAACTTCAACAAAATTTTAATTGGAGGTTTTATTGTAAAAACATATAATATGATACGTAAAAACATATAACAGTTTATAGTAAAACATATAAACGTGTAATATTGAAAATTAAAAAGTTTAGTTATAAAGAGAGGGGAAAAAATTGACTTCATAGATATTAATCTTATGCAATCTTATGCATCTGTGCGATCTATTATTTTTGCCAAGCTTCTCGAAAGGTCTCTCTTTTTTCACTCAAAAGAACGAATACAAGAGAATTAAACTAACAATAAGAAAGAGAGAGAGAGAGAGAGAGAGAGAGAGGAGAGAATAGCGCATTCCTGTTAAACTGGCGAATATCAGCCTTTCGAATACGGTTGCAGAAAGCGCATATTAGTGCGTTTCGGGAACAATGATGTCGGAAGAAGGCCGAGAAAGAGGAAGGGGTGGCGGAAGGAGGAGGAGAGAGATCGCACGGGCAGCCATTTATCAAAAACACGTAACACCTATGCAAGAAAAATCGACGATGTTTTAGTCGGCGTGCTTATGACGCGGGAGATGGATGTACGAACCGAAACCTTGTACATTCTAAGGGGCGGCAAGAACATTATGTATTATACGCTCCTACGCCGCGCTTCTCTCCCACCCTCTCTTACACCCTCGCGAAGTCCTTCGTGACGGAAGGGCGGCGCGCAACCAACAACCGCCGCTTCTTTTGCTTGAATTCTTGAGAAAAAAGTGCGTAACTTCATGCAGACTACAAAAAGGGATGTAACATTAGGATGTGCAAGGAGTTAAAGATATATATATGTATATAATATACGTGAGAAACAGAGAGATAAAATGACCAACTCTCTGACATACTTATTTATATCCTTCTAAGCTTTAGTTGGACATATATTATTTTTTAATTCAAATTACAAAATAAAATACCAACTGAAGCTTCATTCTAAAGTTACACCCAATATATATTTCGTATACAACAACAGCTCTTATTTTCTTTTCTGAAAATAGAGTCTTCAGAATTGTTATCCTTTTAGTAGAAACGATAATCTATAAAATTCAGCGATAAATAATTGTTGGCTTTATTGTCGACTTGACCTGTCCTTTCAACTTGACATTTGCGGGAAATGTTACTTGCGACCAATGATCGCCTTAAATATGGTGCAATCCCTAATACATGATATCGAGATAAAGAATAATTAGCACAATATTTTAAAAAATGTGAAGAAATAGATAATAAAGTTAATCATTTATATAATATAAGCAACAATCACACATAATCATAATCATGCTAATATAATCACTTTACGAAAATAAATTATTTAATATCGTATTTAATATTTATAGACGTATCGATAATCGAAGAGCAATCAGGGAGAATCGAGTACAGAGTTAAAGGCGGATGCGCGCCGATTTAAATCGGATGCAGCGGATGCGCATAATAAAATAGAACCACGTACTGATGGATCACAATACTGGCGCATTAGTAGCCGGCAGTAAAGCTTAATGTTGATTGCCCCGAGTTTCGGGTTAGCCCGTAAAAATTCTGATTAACCCGCCAGACGTGACAGCATGTACCATTCTATAAGTACAACGGTGCGATAGAAAAATGGAAAAAAAAGAAAAGAAAAACAATACACAACGTAGCATATAAAGGAGATATGCGTGTAATCGAAAAAAGATGTCGAGTTACTTGATATGCACAAGTTGCAGCTTCGCGTATAATAAAACGAGATGCGGGGAAAATCTCGCGATGATGTTGGATTCAATAAAAGAATGCATTCGAAGATGCAACTACATGCTTCAAACGTTCTTTTAAACTTCGAAAAAAATTATACTTCTTGGTTACTGAAAACATTACAATACAAGTACATCTGGATAACAAGTCAATGAATAAAGCGTAACGATAAAAAATTAACTTATATATAATATACAAGATATCTAGAAATTCAAACATAAAAATTCGTGAAAAAATAAATGAAATAAATTTTTTATCTAGAGTAGCAATTTTTTTTAAATACAATGGCTTAAAATTTAATTAATCGTAACATATATTTAAATAATTATCTCTGTCTATTTGAAATATTTTAAAATTGAAATTTTTTAAAAAATATTTTACTGGCATTTTAAAAATGTTCGAAAAAGAAAAACTCAAAGTTGGCCAGATAATTACAGTTGAATAAAACAAAAATACAATTGATCTAGGATCTCCAGTGCGTTCTATTGAATATACGAGTATGTTAAATTTATTAGCAAATTATAACAGATCAATGGCAATTAAAGAGATGAAGATTGAAATATATTATACCGGATCGAGTATTGCCCTGAGAGTATCTGATCGAGTGTACGTAAAATTCGAGAAAAAAAGGAATCAACTTACCCATCTTGCTGGACCGCCATCCAGCATCCCGACATCTCGTGAGATCAGAACTTAAGGCAATTGCGCCTCAGCGCACTGATACAACAAAGGGCACCTTCTAACGCGGTTATACCTCGTAAGCGAAACTCTATTGCTATATCCCATCCTATATTGGCCGTCTCAGAGAACCCACCTTCATCCATCCTACCTCCACTTTCCCCTCCGCCGTCCAACCTCCTTCAACCCTTATCGGTCTATTACTTCCTCTCTCTTTCCGCCGCTCTGTCTCTATCAATACCGACCTAATCTACTTTGCCGGCAAATAGTGTTCGCCTTCCCCAGACAATGTAACCCCCCTAGAAACCACCCTTCCTCGTTCCCGCGCTTGTATCTGCTCGCTACAAGTCCATGCTTCAAGCCTCTTCCTCCGCGATTTATCCGCGAGCAGAAAACGCGATCATCGCGCGTCCGCTCGAATTAATTTGGATTGTTTAGAGATTGTTTTAGGAATGCGAATAATTTTCGATAAACAAGTGAGAGGACGGTAATCCCGAGTGAGATAAGCCAAAATAGAGTTGAGTAATCAATTAATTAATCGTTTCGCTTGCCTCCCAAAATAATTCTTAAATAGTTTATTACCGTTTATTGAATACAAGATTGGAAAAATTATAATTTGAAATAAATCTAAAAGAAAATATATTAAAAATATAATTTGCAAAAGTGTCTAATTATATGTATACATTTTCTCACAAGGAAGAAATGCAACTGTAATATTTTTCTACGGATCTTTTCTCTTATGTATTATAATAATTAAAAATTTTATGAAGTATAGACAACTAGAAAAATATATATAATTCGATATAATAAATTCATTATAAGAATCACTAAATCCATTAATTCAGAAATTAAAAACTTTTGTAAATTATTTGAGATAAATCATTTTTTTATGTGTGTTCCGTTATTATATCATCTTGTCTATCTATATACACACACATATGCACATGCACGTAGCCATATGTGCGCCCCGTTCAATCCACATTGCTTATTTATTACTTCATTAATTCATTAAAAGCGTTAAAAGTGAAAAAACGGTTTTACATAATGCGTAAAATTACGACTATAAATATTTTCATCATAGGCGTACAAACAGAGCTCGCCGACGTTGCTCGCCGTTGTTTTCGTGCCATCGGCGATTCGCGGGTGAAACGCAGCAACCTCTGTTCCGCACAGCCGCGTCGCCTCGTATCGCTCGCCTCTCTCGTATTGCTTGTAATTTAGTAATGAATACGTACGTACAGCGCACGTGAAGTGGTGGGCCGCTGATATGTAGACGCGTAACATCTGGCGGCCTATGAAATGCAGGCACAGCCAAACGAACGGCCTGCAGCTGAACGTTACGACCGACGAGAGTTATGAGCCCCGACTCAATCTCCGGGGCCCACGCCCCGATATAATTGCGATGCTAAAGCCCCGGCGCAAGCTTCGGAAATGAGTAAATCGTGCGTTTTTCCCACGCGAATCGCAACGCGTCGAGCATCAAGAACCGACGCTGATGTAATCGTCGGAAGGAACTTTTGGCGACAGAACCGACAGAATTTTCGGCGAAAAAATAAAATACGGGGAAAATATTTCGTTGGGATTAAAAAGAAAATTATTGTGACGCTAAACACAGTAGAAAACGCTCTTCTCTCCGCAATATTTAAAGATAATAAGTTTCTTTCTTAAATATAAAACTTTCATTTTTCGTGCAAAAGATGTTTCGTACTTTTATTTGAAAAATAATAATTCTTCGTTCAGAAAAAAAAAAGAAGCTGTTACTCAAAAGTCCTCCGTGTGCTTTTTGCACGGCTATTGTTTTATGCATGTGCTAATTATTATAGAAATTTTAACACACACATCTCTCTCATTCAATTTTTTTGTGTTTAATATAATAAATTGTCATGATATCAAGTGCAAAATCGATCTAGCATGCTAATCACACTTAAGCAATTTTTCTCTTGATTGTGTCACTCATCCATATGAATATAATTGGAAAAAGATCGCGCGTTTAAGGTAAATATAATCACTTGTCATTTATGATTCATTCATTCGCGATATATCCGATACACGTTCGCTATGCACTGAAAAATCCAATGAGTCGCGGCATGACGTAAACATTGTAACATATGCATTTCCGCGCCGTGCGTAAAACCAACCATAGTAAGCAAACACGCGTATACATACACAAATATATCATAACCATTACGTTACTATTACCTTAATTGAGGTACTGCAACGATCGTTTGGCATTCCATTTCGCACTCCCGATGCGTGATTACCGTGCGTTTTACACCGACCGTAAAATAAATATAAATAACATGAAATATTACAGAAATCACTTCATTAAAATCGCCGAACCGATCGAATGTTACGGTGGGATATTTATACAAAAATAGCAATATATCTCGCGGATATTTATCGATATGTCAAACAAAAAATTTCATAACTATAGAAACATTTCCAGGTCATACTAGTTGCGCATTCAATAGAAAATAGTATTATCAATAATATGAAGCTTCTGCTGAATGTTATTTTCTTCACATGTGTGATACATATTTTTCGATTATTAAATAAATTCAAATTATCTACACAGACATAGCTTACAGAAGGAAAACGTTAATTGTTACTGGTATTAAAAAGGCAACAAGGATTGAAATAATACACAAATATTGAGATATATGTATATAAATATTTATGTGTGTATGTATATACATAATTCAGTACAATTTATATTTATAATGTCTATTTAATGGTAAATCAAAGTTATTTGTTATATTACCGGTATATTTTTATATTCGCCAGACATTTTTTGGAAATTCCTCAATTGCAGTTTCCCAAGCAGGGAAAGGAAGACGAAATAGCCAATAATTAATTTGACAATATCTTGACGATTCCCACTTTATTTGTAAAAAAAAGTCGACTATTGCTTTAGATAGACGAATGTAGACCATTGCAAAAAAAAAACTAAAAAATTACGAGCAAAAGATGAATTTTCCGGAAAACGCAATTCTTCTGATCAAATACATTTTTTTAGCGGCTATGTTTTTCTCGTTATTCGTTTAAAAATTTCAACGAGTGCAGAACTTCTATCTCTTCGGCGCATCTCTATTTAAAGTTTCAGATGAATTGTCAGCGTTTTTTCGCGGAATTTAATGATTGACCGAAGTTGGCATTTAACCAACAATAAACACTCCGTTCAAAAATAGATGCTGCTGCATTATAAAAAAATATTTATCGATTTAGAATAAAGATATTGATGCAAAAACAATGACAATCTCTTTTTATTATAACTCGTTAAGTATAGAATAATTATTAAATTTTGTATATGCTTGGGGGAGGGAAATATATAACATATCTTCTAAAATTTTACATAAAAAAGATAAACGGAGATATGTGGTGTTAATATATATATTGCAACAGCATCTTTGTAATGTATATATACATTTAAATATATATAGTGTTTTAAATATTTAAATAGACATTTGAGTGTGATATTTATATTTCTGTTAAATTTGTAATTTTTTTCATCTAAAAATGGTAATTCAAATTGAAATTTAAAAAAAAAACCACGATTTGTATTTCGAGTGTATTTTAAATCTCTCGTGAATTATAAGTTCGTACAAAATACAACGATCATTATCCAAATTGCATGTCCGCGCAAATTTTATATAATTATGCTTGATTCCTACCTTCTCAGCAAATGTTCTCAGATAACCGCGCTTAGATTAAGATCCTTTTGTCGATCTCTTTGGATCTGCAGATGATTCTCGTTTACTGAGTCCCGTTTCTGAAACAATAAGATGTAATTTTAATACAAATGATTACTATATTAGTATATTAATATTTGTTGAGATATCTCTCGAAAACTTTTACATGAGAAACCATTTTATTTTCACTTATACCATAAATTATGTCTCATTATAAATTAATCACCATTTGCAATGGCAGCCACATCATCCGCATCCAATGTCTCATACTGTAATAACGCTTCTGCTAGCTGTTTGTGTTCCTTTGCGTGCGTTTTCAAAATTGATTTTGCTCGGTCATATGATTCCTGTAAAAAGATATGAAATACGAATTAGCAAGTTGTAAATAAAAAAATGAATTTATAACCGATAATTTTTTTTCTTGTTTTAATAAAGTAATTAATAAGATTGTATCATATTAAAAAAAAATCTTTTTTTTTAATATTATGCAAATTGATTCTTATATTTAATGCAAGGTTAAATTTACCTGTAAAATCCGCTTTACTTCATTGTCAATGACCTCATTCGTGCTTGGCGCGTATGTAGTGCCATTACTGTAGAACTTCTTACTCTCTATTATTGACCTGAATCCCACTTTTTCTGACATTCCATAATTTTTTACCATCAACTCTGCTATCTTTGTCGCCTCCTGCAAAGAGAAAAAATGTTTAGATCTACATATCTCTGTGTTTTTAGCATAATTTATAATATTCCTGGGGAATTTCTTTTTCTTTGACAAAAATAAATAAAAGTTTCTATCAGTACAATAGCTTACACAATGTGCAATAACATCTGAAAATCAATAAACCAATGCTAGTAAATTTAAAAGTTATATTTAGTGGATCATAAGTGATTATTTAAATTGAAACTGCATTATATAAAATAAAATTCAGAAAATCACAAAATCAAGAATAACTGTACCACTAAATCGGAAGAAGCTCCAGTTGTCACTTTTTCTGGACCAAATATTAACTCCTCCGCAGCTCTGCCACCCATCATGGAATCCATATTAGCTAATAATTGTGACTTGGTAATATGATAAACATCCTTCTCGTGCATATAAGAAGTCTGAAAATATGTAGTTTGTAAGTTAAAAGTTACAGAATCGAGAATACACACACATAATTTAATATAAAAAAATCTAAACTCATTATGTATATAAGATTATTAATAATTTGAACCATTATTGACAACATTGAAAAGAGAATTCTGCAGATTAAATAATTAAAATAAAAATAATTATGATAATTGACAAGCTAATTAATTACATACATGACCTAACGATGGTCCTCGTGGAACAATAGTAACTTTATGAAGTGGCGTAGCATCCTTGGTGTAAAATGCTACCAGAGCATGTCCAGCTTCATGATATGCTGTGATACGATTGACTTCCTCATCGCGTAACTTCAGCTTGCCTTCAGGACCCATCAACACTTTATCCCTAGCATACTCCAAATGTTTCATAGTGACGCAATCCGCCTCATCAATCGCTGCGCGTAGTGCAGCTTGATTTATCTGCATAATATTTTGCACAGTTTTTTTCTCGATATTTTAATGTTACATTTAAAAAAATCGATTACAGAATCCGAAGATAAAAAATCGTACAATCTTTTACAGTAATATATCCATATATTACTGTAAAAGATTGTACGATTTTTTATCTTCGGATTCTGTAATCCATATATTACTATGAAATATTTCTTACCATGTTTTCAAGATCAGCTCCGGTGAATCCAGTAGTACAGCGTGCCAGGTAAACTGTATCTACCTCATGCGTCAATATTCTGGATAAATAGAGATCTAGTATCTCTTTACGACCAAAATAGTCAGGTTTATTAACATAAATTTCAACATCGAAACGGCCCGGACGCATTAACGCTTTATCGAGATCTTTGCGTCTATTTGTAGCACCAAGGACTATGACACCTTCATTTTGGCGGAAGCTTAAAAAAAGAGATCACAATTTTTTTAAAATTAAATAGCTAAAATTAAATTTGCGAGTTTGGAGATACTTTGTACAATCGTTGATAGCGTACTACTTTTTAAAAACGCAGAACTCCAAAAACTATGTTACGCAACTACATTCGATTTCAATTAATTCATAAACTCACCCATCCATTTCGGAGAGTAATTGATTAATTGTCTGATTCGCATAAGGATGGAGAACCGAGTTTGTCCTTTTTGCACCCACGGAATCGATCTCATCGATGAACACTACGCACGGTGCCTTTTCTTTCGCCGCCCCTGCAAAGTCGCACAAGAGATTGGCACGATTTCGATTATTTTAGCACTACAATTTAATGATTGTTACTGTTTCTTTTGTAGAATTCTCGTCCACCTGGTTTTTACTCACTGAACAAATCTCTGACGCGTCGAGCGCCCTGGCCAACTAGGATCTCGTCGAATTCAGGACCTGCCACGTGGAAGAACGGTACACCGGCTTCTCCAGCAACTGCGCGCGCTAGCAACGTCTTTCCTGTCCCGGGCGGACCGACCAGCAGGACACCCTTCGGCAATTTTCCGCCAAGAGCAGAAAATTTGTCGGGATTTTTCAAGAATTCCACTACATTCAGAAGCTCCTGCTTTGCCTCATCCACCTGTAAGTTTTATGAATATTCAAAAAAATTTAAACAAGAATTTTTATAAATTGGTAATAAGTTAAAATTGAATTAGATTAATCTAACATTATAATGATAGAAGTAGATATTTTTGAAAAAATTATTTGTGCTTACTCCTTTAACATCATTGAAAGTGACATGGATGTCTTCGGGATCGATTTCAATTCTATGACTCATAGGAAGTTTAAATATCCCTCCTCCTGGATAATTAACTATGTAATATAAATAATTTAGTCATGTAGAGAAAAACTTTGAATACAATAAAAGTAACGTCGATTTTTATACATACGATAAAGCAAAATTAGGAGAATAATTGTAGAGACAGCTACTATATTTTGCACGATTTTGAACAACATTGTTCGACCACGCATCTGCCGTTGCAATCCGGATTCGTATCCTTCCACAAAAGCCATTTTTATTCTCTTCTGCTCGTCTGCTGTTGCATCAGTATTGAAGATCTGTTTTAGTTTTTCAAAGTCCGAACCTTTTGGTTCATGTACTAAGTTCTACAACAGTAAAAGAAAATCAATTAGAAAATAAGGTAGTTTATTTCACTATGCTTTTATAATCGTATTTTGATAGATCAGAGCAATCATTGGATCAGCTTGACTGAGTAAAATATAAGTATGTCGTACCACATGAAGATTAGAAGACAGACCGAGCCATTTTTTTATTCTGCTCATGAATGTTGGATTTTCCTCAAGTTCCATTTTTATACTGCGCTGAGACTTGAATGTACGAATTGGCATATGATTTTGTAGCGCTTTGGCATACCATGTGTGCAACAGTCTGCATTGCTGTTTTGATGTTAGATGAATGACTGGTAGAATAATTGGCTCCGTCAATGTGGAGCATAGGAAGCCCCGTTTGTTATCGGCAAAACTTAGGCCGGATATATAAGACACTTTCCACTTATTATTCTCTTCCAAAGATCTTCTAAATACACTGATAGCTAGATCATCTAATATTACACACACCTTATTGTTCTTCATTGTTAATGCATTTGAAACATTTAAGTTCATTTCCAGTAGCTCAGTACAATTTTTTGCCGTCTAAAACAAGTCAAAAGTTCCACTTATATGCACAATTTTGCGTACAAAGGCAAGAATAAAATAGAAATTATAATTATAATAATTTTTATATATCTATTGCATATAGTTTTGTAATCATATTATTAATTCCTTAATATATACTTTGGCTATATTTAAAGCAAAATAGATGCTATAAGAATACCTCCTCAAGACTGTCTTGGCAAATTGCCATCTCCTCTGTATTCTTTTGCAGGGATTCATCCTGTTTCTTAGCTTGGACTGAAAAAGTTGTCCTAGGAGTGACTGCCAATGTTAGCTGCGTTAAATGGTATAGAACCTAAAAATAAGAAAAAAATGGAATCAATAGAATGTCTACATCACACTTCTTAACTTAAAAGAGAAACAATGCTCTTCTTTCTCCTCCCTTATTCTTACTAAATTCTTAGTCTTTTAGCTACAATTACCTATAAGTACGACTAACTAGAATTCAGAACTTTGCACTTTTACAAAACACGTAAAATTTCAAGTAAATAATTAAAACTTTCCACTGTATTAACATTGTATTCTTTCATATTAATTATTATAGAAATAATAAATCTGAACAAATACGTTCTAATTGCAGTGTACTTCTTGTTGATTTGCAATCTCGAAGAAGCATTTTCATGTGTCACAGATAAAAAATAGATTAAGGGTAAAAATATACATTTATCAGATTTATTTAACAGAGGCTATCAAATATTATATTTGTACATTGTTCAAGGACAGAGTAAATTATATATGTATATACTTTGCATATAACATGCAAAGGGCATACAAGACACTGTATCAAACTGATGCAATAGTAGGAAATTGAGTTTGCAAACCTGATTGTGAGATTGAAGAGATATCATAATCTCGAGTTTCTCAGGACGAGAAAATCGTGCGGATCTGCGTGAGGAATTTGAGACGATCGAGGAACGATCGCGCGAGAAATCAAGCAATGACGGATCGCGTAAAAACGATCGATCATGTGTCGGATTGTTCACGAAAGTGCTCCACGCGCGAATTTGTCGCGCAACCCGCGGAATTTTTTTTCTTTCTTTAATAACTATAGTCACGTGACTAATCACTTGGCAATTTATTGAAACATCGAGTGAGTTTTTTTTAATGCCGACTGTGTTTTGAATGCGGAGCCAATTGATGGTTAGCCGTCAAAGGCGCAAACTAGTAATTTATCAGACTCGCTGCGCCGCGATACTCGACGATTTATCTTTCCGTCGTGTAAACAACGCGATCTAAACGCCATCTCGCGCACAGACTACGAACTATGCGTTGTCCGAAATGTAGGGAATTTTCTAGTTAGAAAAACCGAGTAGCCCACGACAGCCCGTTGATTGGTCGATCGCACTCGACTAAATCGAGACGATGCGAATCTTCGTTCCTTTCGCCTCGATTGGTCAAATCCGGACAATCGTGAAGACTGGAGACAAAAAGCGTCGACTCTTTGTGGCGTGGGGGGGGGGAGAGGAATGTTCATCTCGCGAGAGATCGAGAGAGAGAGAGAGAGAGAACGACAGGCGCCACGACGGTAGCCGGCGGCGTATCAACGGGCAGTTTGACATTCGGCCGGAAGTCGCGCACATATGTTTCCGACGTCGTCGCCGCCGCTGCTGAAGGCGCGGTTGCGCAGTCGACTCACGGGCCGAATATGTCGACCGGCCGAAGAGCAGGCGGAGTGATGTATGATACGTCGACGGCCGTTATCATGACCGCCATCGTGGCGATTTCCTTCGGTTGAGCACGCTACCCAGGTCGATTCCGGGACGAAACGGCGTAGTTCTCTCCCCGTAGGAGGAGAAGGCGAAGGAGGAAGAAGAGGAAGAGAAGGCCAGTCGCGCGCGAGACAGACAGAAAGAGAGAGAGAGATAGAGATAGAGCACCGCGCCAGATCGCCGTGTGCCGTCGTACCGTACCGTATCGTATCGTAACCGTTTTAAGGGGGGGCTGGGGAGGGGGGCAGGGGGGCAGGGAGATCGTGCGGGGATCGCGGAGCGGAGCGCGAGGGCCTTATGTCAAGTCGACGACGAGGACGGAGCGCGCAAACATGAAGAAACTATTCTCCAAGATCGACAACACGTCGAAGGAGCCTAACAGTTACTTGGGCAAGGTTTTCGTCGTGGGCTGCCACACGGTCACCGTCGAGGAGGTCCTGGCGGAAGGTAATATATATATATATATGTATGTATTATGTATATATATATATATATATACGACATGGATTATATACCGCCTGATTGATATCCGCGTCATTTTCTCCTCTCGTTCCGGAGCGCGGACTTATGTATTATTATTTAGGTCTTGACACACACGATTCTTACCACAGCTCTCCGCTCGCTTTTCTCTATTCTGAAGAACGTCCGCGTGAAATTTCGTCGGAATATTTCGATCAGCACGCGGAACCCGCGATACCGATGATAAGCGACAGTGATATAGGACAGTCGGTAAACATTATTAAGCATCATTAGCTCTAATCTAGGAATTTCGTGTGCTGACTATGAAATATTATTTTTGTACGCCGCGAAGAGTCGTGAAGCTTATAAATAGTTTTGGAGAAAGTTTCGGCTTTGTTCACTTCAGAATATGATATAATTGATTATATATATTTCCAAACACAAGCTATAACTTTGAGATTTTTCTCCACTTTAAATATTATCCGCATTGTTGCAGAACATTAGATGATGTCGTGGAGTTTTTTGCCTTACGTATATTAAAGCATGGTGCAGAGAAATTGATTGTCCAATCGGCGGTTGTATTTTGAGAGATAAAGTGTGATGAATACTAAAATCCATTTATTACCATGCTTCACTGATTAGTGTCTATCGTAATTGTATCTGCATCAAGTTACAATGTACATGTTTCACGATGACCTTGTTGTTAGTTTTTATATATACTTTTTTATCTCAATTTGTGCGCTTTGATTCGCACTTAAATGTAAATGATTAACGATCGAATAAATTATGCATAACTAAATAATTTGCATTCCATAACAAATATTTCTCTTTTACGCTATATCCGTATTTTACATAATGCAATTATCTTATCTTACAGGAGGATTTGCAATTGTATTTTTGGTCAAAGCCTCAGGTGGACGATATGCGCTTAAACGGATGTATGTCAACAATGAACATGATCTCAATGTATGCAAAAGGGAGATACAAATTGCCGTGAGTACTAGCGTATATAATAAAATGTTAGTAACAAATCTTCTTTTACATTTTATATATATATAGATATATATAGAAATGCATAATATTTTGTTTGAGTACTTTTGTACAAGAGTATTGAATGAAACCTTTTATTTATAGAGCAACTTGAGTGGTCATAAAAATATCATAGGATATGTAGATAGTAGTATAACTCACACTGGCAAAGGAGTACATGAACTTCTGCTTTTAATGCCTTATTGTAAATCCCAAGTTCTTCAAATGATGAATAACAGGTTAGGAACGATATAATTTTATTATATTTTTATAATAATATTCAGATAACATCTAATATTTATAACGTAATATCTCTCTCTGTAACATCAAAATTATATTTCTACATACAAAGTTGTAAAATATTACAAATCCATCGATTACTGTGAAAAAAAATTGTGAAAATTTATGGCATGCATTAGCATCTTATTTGCTTCTAGGTTGCAAACAGGTTTCAGTGAATCAGAAGTTTTACAAATTTTTTGCGACGTTTGCGAAGCAGTGTCTCGGTTGCATCATTGTCAAACTCCCATAATTCATAGAGATCTCAAGGTGAACTATTTAATGAATGTTATGTAACGCATCATCCTACTATGTACTGAACTCTATTTAATTGGTTGGCGATATAGGTGGAAAATATACTGCTCGCTGACAGCGGACATTATGTTCTATGTGATTTCGGGTCCGCGACGGGAAAGGTTCTTAATCCCGGCGTCCACGGCGCCGCGGTGGTTGAGGAGGAGATAAAGAAATATACCACTTTAAGTTATAGAGCACCCGAAATGGTTGATATGTACTGCGGAAAACCTATCACTACGAAGGCGGACATATGGGTAGCTAATTATTATCTATCGCTTAAATAACGCTTATATAATATTATCTATCGTATTGCCTAATGCGTAATGTAAGTCAAGAATAAACCTAAACGGGAGTGTTTTGACGTCGAATTCTCGTTTTTCAGGCTTTAGGATGCTTGCTGTATAAACTATGTTTCTTTACACTACCGTTTGGCGAAAGCACACTTGCTATACAATCTGGAAATTTCACTATACCGGATAATTCAAGGTACATGAAAAGTTATAAAACTAACATGAGAATTTCCTCAACTATTAACTATTTAACGATCAAACAAAATGATGGAAATATAATATATGGCTAATTCATATATTATATTTCCATTTTATTTATATATATATAT
The DNA here is from genome assembly GCA_963971435.1 of Lasius platythorax. NCBI lineage: Eukaryota > Metazoa > Arthropoda > Insecta > Hymenoptera > Formicidae > Lasius > Lasius platythorax. The sequence continues at coordinate 7,579,971 of OZ020547.1, read as the reverse complement.
ATATATATATATATATATATATATATATATATATATATAAATATATATAAAATAGATATGTAAACATTTTCATATTACAGATATAGCAAGGCTCTCCATTGTTTGATTCGGTACATGCTTGAGCCAGATCCCGATCTACGTCCTGACATTTATCAAGTTTCCGCAATTGCTTTTCAAATTCAGGGTAAAGAGTGCCCTGTGCAGAATTTGCATGTACGTGAGTCGCAATATTTATGTATAAAACTACTGAATTTGATTTTATTAATAATTAATAATTTTATTCACGTTTTTATTCATATAGAAAGTCCCTACGCCGACGATAGAGTCATTACCATGTCCGCTCATGGAATCTGAGAATATTAAAAGATCGTCATCTGTCAAAACTCCAAAGCCCGTGCCTATAGCGACGGCGGTCGAGGGGACATCTGTAACGCCGAGACAGAGACCGAAGGGACAAGCTGTTAGCACGGGACCGATCAGTTTGAGCGGTCAAATCGTAGGACAAATATCGGGCCAAGGAAATCAGACGCAAAATACACCGGGAAATTCTATCTCTTATGTTCAAGTAAGGCTCTAATACGCACAAGTTATCCCTAAAAATATAATTTAACTCAATTACACTTCTGATTACGTCTCCCGACTATGTGAAATATACAGAAACGTTTAGATATATTTTTTTTTCTTTTCGACAAGTGTGACCTATGTGATAAATATCATCTTTAATATAATTATTCTGTCTTGTGTCAGGTATCGCCGCATGTCTGCACCCCGAATCAGAGTGTTCCCTTCGGCCAACCATCGCAGGGACAGCCATCTCAGAGCCCGATGATCAGTCACTCTCCTCTAACTCAACAGTCACCTGTTACCGTTCAGGATAAGAATGCATTCTATTTTGATTCGCGGCAACACGATACAAGGACAAATGTCAATGAGAAGAATCTGGAGGCTCTATTTCCATCATCAGGTAATCTAAACCAACAATACACGGATTTGAGTTACATGCAGAGAGCAAAAAATAAAGATGACTAAAAGTAGCTTTTTTAACACATTGTTATCTTTACAGGATATCCGGATCCGTTCAAAGACGATGCGACGGCGATGCCGCCACCCACCAAAATTCCACCTCCCGTTGCTCCTAAACCTGGCAAAATCCTCCCAAAACTATCTAATCCTAGTTACCCGTCGTCATCTAAATATCCGCCGGTCGCTTCCCTACCGTCGAAATTGTCTATCTCAACGGGGCCTAATAAAGCAACTCCACCGACGCAGGTGACACCGCCAGCTTTACCGAAACCGGTTAATAAAACGGAAAGCTTAAGTCAAAATATAAGCTCGAGCATATCTCCTCCCGACAGTCCGACATTGTCGTCCTCGCGACACAGGAGAAACGTCAGCGATACAAGTGCTTTTAATAAGTAAGTAAGCCTATTTCGCTATCCAAATATATATTTGTTTACTTTTTATACCATATTCGCAGCTTTTTATAAAGATTTGCAGCAATTATGAAATCGGTTTTTTTTTTTTTTTAATTAACGTCGGAAGAGTTTTGAGAAATTTATATTTATGCTTTCTTTTTTTTTTTTTTTTTTTTTGTTTTGTCAAAATATTTTTATTTATATTACAGTGGCCATTTCGATGTTCACAGAGCGTTTGCGACTGAAACCACTCAATTCTTAGCGCCATACGAGGCTTCGGTTAAGCCACGTTCCGATGATGCGACTACACCTCCTGAACTTCCGAGTGATATAAGGCCTTGTATAGCAACTAGTGCCTCGCATGTACGTGTTGTAAGTACACGAAGCGCACAATTTTATTTTTATTTTTATTAAAAGATTTTAACTTCCGTTTGAATCATGTTTTTTTTGGTATTGATTTCTTACTATTTATTATAATCTAAAATTATATTTTAAATTATATTTTACTTTATGCAAGAAATATAACGAGAAAGAAAAAAGTCTCCCTTGTAGACATCGAGCAGTAATCTAAAGCACAAAAAGTAACAAAAATTTTTTTTTAGCGAAATATGAAATATAGAATATATAAAATATTTAGTTTTATTTATATACATGCATTTGGAATTTGATTTTTATATGTTTATAATTATATATTATGTTTTTATGCACTGCACCGTCATTAATGATACTCCTTACATATCTTCTAAATTCGGAAATTTGAAGCAGTTAATACTTAAAAACTTGCCTGCACCTTTATCAGGGCGAACTTTCGAGCCTAATGGGGTCGGAAGGACGATCATTGAGCGCGGATGTGGCCACGTGGAATCCGTTTGAAGACATACAGCCTTTTAATCAGTTAACGGAAGATCATATTTTCGGTGCTGAATTTGACAAAATAAGAAGAGGGAGCAATACCAGTATCAGTGGCGTGAAAAGTCGCGAAAGCCTCGTTATGACATATACAGAATTACCAGAGGATCCCTTTGAATCTGCACCCTTTAGCCTGCCAAGTAAGCTCTCATTCTATCTCAAGATTCTAGTTATTAGTTGCAAAATTAATACAAACATGAAATTTAATATTATAAGACTAAAGCGTATCTATTGACGTTTTAATTTTCTCTTTAAGCAGGGAAGAAGAATAAAATTGGATCAAAGACTGCTGCTATCGCTGGAGGTAATGCATAAAATCCTTTTTACATTGTCCTTATCACCATCTCTCTTCCACTGCTCCTATATTAATCTATTAATCTATCTTGATTTAAAAGCCGTTCTCTCACTGTTTTTATATACTTGGTTTCTTATTTTTGCCAAATTATTGCTATACGAGATTTGAAGCTGTAGTTAAAATCATTGTCTTTCGTCGTTCTCGATGAGTCTCGGCAATGTATACCAAAGAACTTCGACAGTGAGAATTTAACTTATCGAATGATAAGTTTTGAAAAAAAAAACTTCATTTAAAAAGAGATGAGAAATGAGATTTATTTACTATTACCTTTTGTACATATTGTTGAATATATATAGAGAGTTTTTTTTATATAAATCGGATATAGTATATTCGCCTTTTGTATTGATAATTACATAGAGCTTTATAGACTGATATAGATATTGTAATTCAATTAATCATGTAATTAATTATTGAGTATATTTAACTTAGCTCCGTATTGACTTGTTTTATAAAGAATAAAATGCTAGAAGTATCTTGGTATACAACTGAGACCGTCTTTAAAATGAAAAAAAAAAAAAAAAACATTTTACCCCTAGCTTTATATATAAGAGATAAGAGTATGAAAATTTTCTTAGAAAGATTAGATATATTATACAAGTATGGATTTATAGAACATCACATTTTTCATTTAATAACGAGATTGAATTTGGTTATTGTTACTTTAATCAAGTAATACATTTACTTTTTTAGTTTAATTTCATGACAAAATTATTGTTAAGACTCTATATTATGATTGTAAGATATTCTTATAGAATTATGAGAGACTCGTATAAAGATTATAAGACATTCAGCACAATTTACAAAAGGGACATACACTTACGAAACGTAATAATGTATGCCAAGATGTGGGCCGATAATAGAAATGTGAAGGACATTTCATTCAATATTGGGGAAAAGTTTCCCCTCTAAAATTAAAAGAGTAATCTCTTTCAATTAGGTATCTCCTTTTCTTCTTTCAAATTGCATCATTTTCCGATTGGTGCCGCAATAACCATCGAATAGGATTGTGTACAAATAACAGTATTTACATACAATGTTTGTGGACAATAGATGTAGATAAATGCTGAAACGATAATACTATCAGCATGTTATGCTTTTGTGCACTTTCATGTACATAAAACAAGATCTTAATTTTTATATAGAGATAATTGAGAGTAACATGATGAGAAGAGTATAGTATTTCAACGTAATATGTAAAATATAACGGTGTTTCTTCTCCCGATTTAATTAGTATTACAATGCAAAACTTGATATTTGTGATACGATACATAATCACGTACAGCTGATAATGTTGGTCATATCATCGCACCGTTTTGTTAAATTTAATTAAAGAAACAAATTTCTTTCTAAATAATGTTTATCTAAATAGATTAATTAATGAGATTCTCTATACTATCATTTATCAAATTTACCAAAGATGTGTGATAAGTTATACAATGTTTAAACGCGTTGTTATTTATACAAAAAAATAAAAGTAAAGAATACTCTTTGTTTAATCAATAATTTTTAAAAATATATTATGCTTATTAATTTGAACATATATATATATGTATAAATCATATCTATTAAATATAATAGGACAGACAATTGATGGAGAGAAATGTAATTCTACGAACAATTATGACGCGAAATAGATTTGGAGGACATTACATTTTTATTTATATATGCTTATAATATTATTTACAAAGGATGATTGTGTGATCATTTAAACTTGTAATTCTTAATGATACATATATGTATTACATATATGTGTAATTTGTTAATCTCTACATTAGTTTTGTTTATTAAAATACGTTTATTAAGATTGTGTTCATAAATATAATGGAATATTTTTCTTTATAAATATGTTGATGACTGCAAAATGTTTTATGATGACAATTTTTTTTCTCGATAAAGATATAATTAAAACTTTATTTTTTAGTATATCTGCGAAAAAGTGATTGTGATGCTCAGTTATGCTCAATTACGCGAGAGGGACGGTAAATGACATTTTATCAGTAAATTACATATATTAACTTCTACTTACCTCAAATAGGAAGTTACAACGTAAGGCTAATACATCGAATATTAGACTTGAAATATGATATATATTGATTATTATGTTATAACGATTATTAAATATTGTTGAAATTATGACGAAGCATATACGACAAGAAATTTTGTCTTCAACTTTATAATAGATGTTCCTACAGTATATGTAGCGCACAAAGCGCAGGATTAGCTTTTATTTTTAGTGTTTTCGTACGAAATAGTTGATGTATCGATAAAAGAAAGGAACAAAATTACGTATAAATATTACACCACATATAAATATAAATGAACAAATATATATAAATTGAAAAATTATGTTATATATTATGTAATATACACAAAGTTTCGGTACACTATTTTGTCCTACTCAAATGCATATATATATATATATATATATATATATACATATATATACATATATGTAGTATGTGTGTGTGTGTGTATATATATATATGCTCGCATACGTGCAAACGTATATTATATGTGCTATAATGATTGTATTATATAGCATAAAAAGGTGAGAAGAATAGGTTTCAAGTATTTCCAACACGATTACACAATGCGATTGATATAATGCAAGGATCGCGTGTAAAGTTTAGAGCACATCAATGATTTATTTTTCAGTATGGAAATATGTAGTACACAGACCTTTCCTTCTCACAAAACAATTCTCTACGCATTGCGTGAACACATGTGAATATATATATATACATATATATACAGACATGTGCATAAGAGTTATTATATAAAAATTGCAAGATTGTATCTGCTCACGCGCGATGGTAATACTACAGTGACTGGCAAATAATATTTAGCAATTATTTTTTTTTTATTTCTCGTTCTCATCCTCACTTCTTTCACTTCGACTATTTCTTTTCTTCCTTTCTCTCTGTTTTTGTTCATCTCTCCTCCGTAGCATTTCATTTACACCGCTTTTACACGGCGTTCACTAATTTGTGGGTTTCTCTTTGATACAACTAACATTTCTCTATTTATATATGTATCTTTGGCTCACATCACAAATCTTAAGATAAAATGATGTAATTTAGCTTCTTAAAATATCTCTGTAATCCGTAGAAGAAGTAATCGGAAATCGTCAAAAATTACATCACTTTATCTTATTTTAAAAAATGTAAAAATCACGATTTCTATATTGTGTGTTTCTTTCGCATATTTGTCTCAGATACTGTCATGAATGCGTTAATTATTTGTATCGAAAACATATCTTACGATGTAAAGAATACTATAGGTATCATTGAACATTGTACATACTTGTTATATAATTGTTATTCCTTTTAATGGAATTTTCATATAGGAAGCGAAATAATAATTTAGATATAAAGGCACAGATTGATAATTTGTCTGTTTTTTTTTTTTAAATTATATCGCAGATTTAATTTTGTACAATGTGTAAAGTGAAGCGAAATCAGGATATTTTTTCTTCACTAGCACTAGTAGTATTACCACAGAACCGCCGTAATATTATTATTTCTTCTCCCTGAGCGTGTAAGTATCATAAATTGCTCAGGATATGTGACAAAAGGCGGAGACAATTACAATTGACGATAAATGTGCTTATTTCTCTGTGAGAGAAAAAAGAAATTACGAAAAAAATTATACTTATCTGTCCAATGTCTGGAACAACCTAATGAGTTTGGGAGGCATATAGACACTAGGTTTCGTTTTGAACCGTTTACGTTTATGGAATCTTTTTTCTTTTTATCTCTAGTCCTGCTTTGTTTGCCTCCCATGGTGTCTCTAATAATGATAATAATACACGTGTGCCATCTCGGAAATCTTTTCAATTATACGGCGAGTTAAGTTGCGACGTATCGTAAAAAAAAGAAACTTGTTATCTATTCGTCATCGTCGAACGTATAAGCATGCTTTTCTCCTCGTGGCCTCTGTAGCGATGCTTATATGAAAATGAGAGAAATAATTTTGAGCGAATCTCGAGAGCACTATAGGGGGCTGACAAATCTATCTCGGACACAGTATACCTTTCTCTCGGCTGTATTAAGACAAATAATGTTGCAGCAATAAAAATGTAAATTAGCATACGGAGTATTTGTTTCTTCTAAATGCTACTGTGGCACAGTAAAACGCAGCAATACTTTGTTTCCTTCGCACGAATAATCTAGGCATAATTTGACGAAAGATATATGCGTATTCTCTCGCGCGATGGCTTCGAAAGAGCTTACTGTTGCAATTTACTCAGAGCATTACTGCGTTTTTCGGCACACTTATCCTTTAACCCCCTGAATCTGATTAGGACTGTTCCAGACCTATTGGTGGCGGTACTAACTTAATAGCTTAATTTAAAAAAAAAAAAAAAGAATATATCTGTTGTGTATCATTTTTCTCATGTCGAGAAGATCTAACATTATCTTTTCCCGAAGCTCATTACATAGAGTAAGACTGTAAAATATCAATGCACATCGTATTTCGGCAGAGCACATAGACCTGCAGCAGACCTAATCAGACATTTCCTGTTTCTTCTGGGTCTTTTTCTTCTTTAAATAATAATAATATATTACGCCTTATCAGTACTATATCTATGAATATTTATAAGATTAAAATACTTAATACTTTAATTAGTTTAATTCATAATTATCAAAAGCAAAATTTGTGATGTTACATTTTATAAAAAAATTATTTTATATATATATAACATACACATTATCTACCGAATTGAGTAAACTAAAGAAATAATTAATAATTTTATTATGAATATAATTTCTTATATTGATTGTATGCAAAAATATCTTATATTGATAATGCAAAAATAGTTTATATTTTGCTGCATTAATATTACATATTAATGTCATGTTATTTATTAATAAGAAGGACTTGTGTAAAATATCTTTTGCGATATTTCGTATATACGGAGTGTCCTATGGACAATCTTATGAATTTGTAATTTATATTTCTCCGCTATAAAACAGGCATTATAGATTTGGTATATTTATACATCATATAAATCTATGTGATAGACATATTTTATATCATTATCATAAATCTGGGATACTTTGCGTAGTGTTTAAGAGAATTTTCGAGAACTTTTCGCTAATCGATTATCATAAAACTACTGTCGCGCGAATTACTTTTCTCTCTGACGAGATTTGACAAAATAAAACATAATATAGGTAAGTACGACATGTGTTTTGGTAATAACAGAGATTCATGCTGATTTAGTTTTAAGTCCTATAAATAATTCAGTCTACGCAATTGGACGATAATCGTTCCGCAATGTTCTGTTTTACAGGCAAATCGGCGAGAGTGCCTCTAACGCAGTGGAACAATTCCGGGCTCGAACACGGCGGCGGCAGCGGCGGCGGCGTGGATGACGAGGCGTCCTTGATCACGGAATCCAGTCCGGTCTCACCGCCGTTCGTTCGCGCGCCGGCGGAGGATCGTTCCAAGTACGAGAAGCTGGCGTTCAACGCCGACGAGGTGTCCAGCGACAGCGACGGAAAGAGAGGCGCCAAGGAGCGAACGAGGAAGACGAGGCGGCGAGTGAAGAACGTGTTGGGCCGCGGCAAGAGAAGAGTGGCGGCTCAACACGACGCGAACAACGCGGACAACAGCAACGCGACGAACGTGGATTACGAGTCGGACGATTCGATCGGCTCGGCCAGCGATCTGCGTGCGATGAATGACGAGGAGGAGGGAAACGACGAGGACGGCGAGGAGAACGATGATGGTGACGGCGACAAGCGCGGCAAGCACGACGAGACCATCTCCGAGAGCGTGCGCACATGCGGTAGTTCCGCGTATCACGCGGAATGCGAGTCCGTGGCGACGCACGAGGATGATTATAGGATGAAGAGGCCGAGGAGGCAGCATCACTATCGGCAGCAACAGGCGCAACAGCTACCGACCATCGACGCGGATCCGATCGTCGGCCATCAGTATGGCGAGAAACCGCTGCTGTTGGACGACGAACTGGATCCCGAGTCCAAGCCGGAACAGTCGCACGGGGATCCCTTCGTGCGACATCAGTACGGGTCTAAACCGTTGCTCTTCAACAACGGCGACAGCTCGTCTGACGACAACAACGACGACAAGTCCAAATCGCTGATCCAAAACGGCATCTGGAAGGTGGAGAACGACGTGTTCGCCTTGGCACCATTTCCGCGGTCCAGCAGCTCCAGAAAGAGTAGCGATAGTCGCGAGAGCGAGCCCAAGAACGTCGATCCTAGCGGCAGCGCGAGGAATTCGCCTCGTAATTCGAATCTGGTGACGCCTATCTCCAGTTCACCCTTACCGACGGAAGTGGTGTTTGCGGATATAATAGAGAGTAAAGCGACGGCACTTCCGCCGCCGAGACCCGTCGCTTTGTCCTGCAAGTATTCGAAGAGCATCGCAAATAACAAGACCATCTATTACGAGGAATCGCCATCCTTTCCTCGTCAACCGAACGTTCAAACGTCGCCAGTCAAGAGCAATCCTCACGTCGGCATCGCCGAAGAGGAGGAGGAGGAGGAAGAGCAGGAGAACGCCGAAAAGGATCTCTTCGGTTCCTCACCGTTCAGTCCCAGTGGATTCACCAATCCCTTCAACAATGTTCAGTCCACTTATGTCGCGAATGTCGACTCAACGTCAGCTCAGCCGACGATGTCGACGATCTTGAGTCCGGTAGGCTCTTCCTCTTCCTACATCGATTACGGTAACCGCGTCCCTCAGCTGCAATCATCTCACAACAACGTAGTATCGGATAATTATTACACTAGTCATTCTAGTAGCACGGTCGCTTCGACATCGAAGTACGGGAAGGTGACGGTGAACTCCAGTGAACTTGCAACGGAACCTTCCAAGGATCTCTTCGGGTCAATCCCGTTCGACGAGTTCGCCTCGCTGAAAATCAACGAGCAACAGCAACGTCCAACGTCACTGTCACTGTCGCAGTCGCCCAACTACGTGGATAATGTCGTGTTAACCACTACGTCGGCATTACCTGTCAGCGGCATCGTACAATCCCCCAAGAATACCGTCATTCACCTGATGCCGACACCACCATCGCAGCCACAGCCGCCGCCGCCGTCCACGCCCACTTATACGATTCAACCGACCACGCACACGGCCAGGATCACCGTGCAAGCGGTCAACAGCGTCTCCAAGGTGGACATTACGTGCGACATGATATCGCCCATGTCGCCCGAACCCCTGGTCGTCGCCGACGATGACACGCCCAAGCACAACAAGAGGGAGAGATCCAAGTCGGACAAGTCCAAGTATCATCTGATCGACGAGAATCACGGTGACATCGTCAACGTGTTACAGGTGGCACACAAGGTTTCTCACAAGACCAAGTCGGCGAGCCATCACAAGAAAACGCCCAAAGGCAAGAAGAGCAGTACGACAGCCGCGACCGCCGGGTTCAGCAACATGAGCTTCGAGGATTTTCCCAGCGACGAGAACGAGGAGAGGCAAGCCGGACGGGCCAAGGTGGCGCCCTTCGAGGTGATCCGCGAAGTGTCGGAGAAGCGATTCGGATCGTTGAAGAGGCGGAGCAATCCGTTCACCTGAGATGAGACCGTCCCGGCTAGTTGGCATAGAGCCGCTTATCAGAAACGCTGGAACAGGTAAAAAGATTAACACGCGATACCATTGATCGACATGATATCGTAGAGAGATTACCAATTATCCGGGTTATCCGTCGTTTTTGTATTTGCAAAGGTTTTTTTTTTTTAATTGACCAGAATTTTATTTACGTGTATTACAAATACAAAAACACAGCTAAAGCAAGATATTAATCTCGTAAAACAGACGATGTAGTAAAATCTCTAATTAGAAAACCAGTCGACATACAGGTTGTATTTATATATACATAAATATATGTGGAAAATGCGTTTATGGCAATTTGCCTTTCGAAAGCATGAAAATTTGTCAGCAGAGTGAATATATAAAATTATGCCTATTTTACATTATCCGTTTTCGACATGTTGCGTTTGTGAAAAAATATGAAACGAAGAGAAACGTAATTTATTTAATAAATCTTTTATATTAAGATTTACAATATTCTATTAATATTCTAATATTCTATTAATGTGAAATTTCTGAATTTCTCGATAAATATTAATTTTTACACAAATATATATATATATATATATATATATATATATATATATATCTTACTTACTATAAATAATTTATTACAATAATTATATCAGGAAAAATACATTTTATTATTTTTTTTTAACATTTAATGCACCTTTGAATTAAACCAAATTACGTAAAAATAATTACATCTTTCTTTTTTTTCTTTTTTTTTTATTTCAATATTAAATTAAGAAATAAAAATGTACACTTAAAAAGTGTATAAATGTATAGACATGAGTACCATTATTTCTCGATAGTTGCGTATTTTTTTCACAAACGATAATGTGATGTGATAGCAACAATTAGCTGCATACATTTATATCAGAAGGCATTCAGCGTGAACAAATATATTTATACATGCCTAACTGATAAATGTGTGTGGTAGGTCGTATAAAATCGGTGATTTACACTAAAGTCGGAAAGTATTAATTCACATATACTACCATTTTTTAATTGCTTTTTGCATTTTTAGAAGATTTACACACAGACAAGACAGGTAACAATGAGAAATCGGAAAAGACATTACGTTATTAAAGTAAAATGTTGATCTTTGCGGAAAAGAGAGAAGATAGAAAGAGAGCGAGCGAGAGATACTTTCTAATGTATTTTAACGTGAAACCAGGTTGTGAAACTTGGCAGCTCGATACCAAAAAAAAAAAATGATAAAAATAGATAGAGAGAGAAAGAGAGAAAGAGAAAAAGAGAGAGAAAACTTGTGCATCTATTTTTGCAGCTAAGTCTTTTCACTACGTTTGTACTTTAAAAATTTGTAGATTTCTAATAGTGTACAATCTATACTAGTTCTTACAAAACAATTTTTCTAAACAAGTTATCTGAACTATATATACATACATATATACCTATAAACGCAATTCATAAAGCCTCTGAATAAATTTCTCGGTAAGGAAGAGAAGAAATTTTTACCACGTATTTACAGTCTCTTGAAGAAAAAAAAAAGAAAAGAAAACAGATCGCAACACACAGAGTATTTCTCATGAAAATTAACATAATGCATAATTTACAGAATTCGATATTACAAAGGCGCAGATAATAGCATCCAAGTAATTTGTAATATTTGTCATAAAAGAGCGAGCAGGTTCGCCTAAAGAATTGGCCTTATCGTGTAAGACTGACTTGTTGTTTAATTAATAGTCTCGATTAACATTTAGATCGTATAAGATGACTATGTCTCTCTTGCTTATAATTCGATAATTCGCTGATGATTCATAGCGAGGAAATTGTTCAAAACGAATACTCGGATTCTTGTGCCCTTTTCACGATCGAGACTGTTAAGTAAAGCGTACGAACAATAGAAGCGATACTAGTACTTGGCGTAACGCGGTACTAGTAGGACTAAATACTTATTGATATTCTGATTTCTTTTCTCGCGTTGAATCTGTATATGTTAAAACTATTCTCGATTCCCTAGCGAGTGAATTTAATACATACATGAGATTTTTGGTAACTTTGGAAATCTGTTCGAACTAAACTTTTTCTCCTGCTAATATACTGCGCCTTTTATAATCGAAGATCTACATCTACAATCTAGTTCAGTGTAAAAAGATATGACAATATTATAAAAAAAAAAGAAATGTTTGTAATCTACGCGTGTTTTTATGCATGCACACCCATGCATATATAATACATATATAAAAAGATGTAATATAATTTGTAGATATATTAGCTCGTATGATTAGGTGCCTTCCTTCATTAAGTAGCGTTCAAGCTCTTGCAGTCTTTGCTGTCGTGTAGTGTAAAAGCTGATTAGTATTATATAAAATAAACAGAGTCAATTGTATTTATACATGTAACGGATAGTGTATATCTGAAAAGTTGTCTTCACAGTTTAGTTCCTATACATAACCAGATGGAGAGATATGTGTAATCTATAGGGAATTAAATGCGATTTCTTCATGCCGCTAGCACACACACGCTCATACACACAGACACACAAAACTAAGAATGATTTATGCGAACAGAATTGAATATTAAATTTCGATGAACCGATTCGGTGAATTTGATAAATCCAAGAATGATTTAAATGTATTTACATACGAGAGAAATGTTTTGTTATTCCAAGCCTTAAAATACTCTGTCATTCTGTATACACCGTGTATAAAATAGTACGAACTAGGTGCTAAGAAACACCAAGCATTTTAACGTCCTAAGGCGATATAATTCGATTGTATAAAGTCTCTATTATGGCTACGCATATAATGTAGATACATACGTGATACATTCCTTCTTTGAATTTTCATATACTGTTATTTATTATCGTTGGTTTATATATATATATATATATATATAGATTTCTTCATGTACACATAGGAAGAGAAATATATATAAATGTCTCGAAAAGTTTTACGGATACTTTACTAGTTTGCACTTCAATTTCGTCACTGCCTGCAATAACACAGTATTTTCGTCTTTACCTTTCGTTAATTGTAACAATACAATGATAGCAACATAATAAATCGTGTTTCAAAAAAGAGTTAATATATATAGAACGCGTTCGTTCATATGTTAAGTTAACAATGCGAACTTTTATTCTTAGGACGATCAAAAATATTGTTCCAATGTATGTACACACAATGTGTAATATAGTAACGCAAATTGTGTAAAAATGTATAAAGAGAAAGCAATTATATTTGAATATGAGAGAGGGATGCGATTATTTTCCACGGCAGCGGGAGTGAGTCTTTAATTTTTTTGATATATAAGAAGAAAAGAGCTACTGTGAAAGCACTCTGTCTCTGTATAAAATTGCATAAATAAAATGTCAATACTATCAATCATACACGCGATGTCCTGTTCGTATGTATGTATTTGTTTATAGGAGAAAAAGATTTCCAATTCTATTAAATTTTACAAAAAATACTAAAGCGTTACACCACGTTTCGTCAACTGACAATTTAATTTTACCGGAAAACTCAGCAACAGCAGCAGAATTTTTCCCTTAAATCGTGCAGCCTCTTTCTCGCCATGATGAAGTTTATCAAGCATGCGACGAGCCAAGCGAAGAAGTTTAACCAACTCGTGGATATCGCAAGCTGGAGCGCTATTCCTGTGTTGATCTCACTGCCGCGACTCCAATTGTTGGTATCCGGATGAAGATAATCCATAAAATCGAAAATCGCGCCGCACGATAGCCTATTATGAATCACCTGCGAATAATAAAAAATGAATGGAGAAATTTTTCTAATCTCGAAAAATCACGTTTCTCATTTCTGAGGAGAGATCGAGTGAACGTTAAACGTAAAATTAGTTGATAGTTAAGATAAAAATGCTCGTTTTACCTGAATTTCGCGGCCTCTTGAACCCAAAAGTTCAATGACATGTCTTCTGTATTGTTCGCAAGACTTGTAATAGCCATCGGTTATCACGACCGCGTGGGCGAGAGACAGGCAGCAGATTAACACCGTGAAGAAAGCGATGGGCATCCATTGTTTAAAAATGCTTCTCCTTTTCACGTGGACCACGACGACCTGTCCGTTACGATTGTTTCTAGAAGAAGAATTTAAGAGACGATATTATAAAAGATAAAGATAATACATTATAATAGAGAGTTTTCAGGATTTTACTCTGAAATCTAATCTGCGCATGTGTTTTAAATCTATAAGAAACTAATTTTTATTTCTCTTACACAGTCTCACACATAATCTGCACCGAATATAAATCCGAAGAATTGATTTCGCAAGTATTACCTGTCTTCGTCGTGCGTTCGTTTGCGGCTAATTTGCTTAGGATCATCCAAATTCTTATATATGCAACATCTGTATCCGTGAAAACCGCCGAGGCACATGGCGATCACGATTACGGGCGTGAGACAGTACGAGCCGAAGTGACAGAGCTTGACATCTCCGCCGATGAAGGTGCGGAACGTGCTAATGCCGTATAATATGCAGCCGCAATCGATGTTGATGCAGGTGTCCAATGTCCACGTCCAATGCTGCCAGGCAGTCACCAACGATATGACGGAAGTGATGCAGAACACCATGGATCCGGTGTACAGCGTCGTCAGCCATAATTCCGCTTGTCTCGCCCTCATGATCGCGCCTCGCGATTTATTCGAATTAGAGAGGAATTAGGGAAGAATTTCTCAATACGCATCCATCCGCTCGGCGCGAAGAGGAATCAGCTGAGAAGCTTCACACATTATTAGCTTGTATACTAAATACGGAATTCGAGATTTCACCTGAAAAATTAAAAAATAATAGGTTTTTATGAGACTTTGAAATCAGTTCAGTTTTTTATTTATAGATTTATGGATTTATCTCATGGTTAAATCGTTTTCTTACTTCATCTCGAATTATCCATATGCAGCGAATTTTTATCCTAAAAGCGTGGAACAATAATGCATACATATTTTTAACAAGAAAGAAATTAATACTTTTTGCGAATAATTAACGATTTACAGATGATTAAAAAAAACTGAAAATCGATGAAATTATTAAAATCGACAACTATATATAAGAAAAGTAAGAGAAATTGTAATTTTTTTTTTTTTTTTAAGAATTGAAATTTTTTATATTACTATTAAGAATACCCTGGCGTTTCCTCCTTAGAGGCCTCCCCCAAAAATACTGACTTTAGAAGTCGATGTAAATTTTGTATTTAATTATGTTGAATCTCAATTCTCGGTTTTTAATTGATTTTTTAATCTCGGGACTCTAGAACTCTGACAGTTCGCGCCTAGACAGGAAACGCATGGCGCGAGGATTCGAGGCGTGGGATCGTGAAACACAGCGCGCGAAGCGGCTCTGCAAAACACATAAATATTTTCATATTCGAAGCTACTATTTCTCCTTGTTCGACGTACCATCGACAGATCTATTTTCGGCGGATTAAACGTCGACGCCGATTTCCTCTTTCCATCGCGCGCGTATGAATTCCGCTCTCCACCATCGCTCTACGCGCGGTGTCTTCACCATAAGTCTCGCAATAAAGTCACACAGCTGTAGATAACATAAAATTTAACGTAAAATTTAATATTTCTCGCGCTTGTTTAGATCCGCTATACGTAATTATTTAGAAATTTTTCTCTTCAAATTAATCTTAATTTTAAATGTAAAATTAGTGTTATGTGTCTCTTAATAATAATCCTTTACTTTTTCACGAGAAGGTATACAATACGTTTTTTTATTTTACGGATAAGTAGATATTTTATGATTTGATGTATTAACGTAATAAATGTTTTTATGCAGCGGTATCCTCGACAGCAAATTAAAAATAATTTTGTTCTAAGATAATCTAATTAATTAAGTTGAATCAGTAGTTCGTCACTGTCTATTTTACAGCAAATATTATAAATCTAGAGAGAAACAAAGAATCAATTAAATAGCGTTAAACGAGAATTAAAATCAACATATGAGTTAAAAACTAAATTACTTTAAATTTATTTTTCATACGTTTTATTTAGTAAGGAGAGATATCTCGAAAGAGGAACACGATTTACAGAACCGCGCCGCGAAGATTTTAGCGAAGTTGAAGTATAAAATCAAAAGTAAAAGAATCTCTTTTATTTTTTTTACTTTACAAGAGCTCGCATTCGTCGTGCCCTAGTTCTCGATAGAAATAATTGTTATGATAAGCGGATGACGAAAGCTTTTGGGAAGTGTGCTTCGTCGGGTCATAAATCAAACTCGAGCTACATACATAAACAACTGGAACGCGTAAAGAATATAAGAGCACTTACGACACAATCCGAATAATTTGCATATGTAATGTTATATGCACCTGTGCGAGAATCGAAGATGGTTGACTGACAGACTGACTGACAATGAAAGGACGGCTGTGCACTTACGTTGATTAGCGCCGACTGGGGATAATAAAACTCTCGTCGTTCTCTATCTAGCTAGTATTAGTCAGAGTCAGAGAGGAACTCAGAGGTGCTAATTAAGGTTAATTATCACTACCTGCTTTTTATAGGAAGCAGTTAAATATTGACATTTAGACGACGACGAGGAATGCGAATGATGAAAATAATACGTATGTCATTCGAAAATAGCACGTGTAATGGTTTTTGGATAATTGACGAAAGAGAGAGAGGAAAATGAGAAAATAAAAGTTCCTTATTCTTTTCTCTCAGGAAAGCAAAACAGAATTTCTTTTAGAAATTCTTTCCACGCTCTTATAAATAGAATTAAAAAAACAAAATAATTTTCATCTGAATTTTTTTCTGAGACAAAAGAAAAATATTAAAAAATGAAGAATTGAATTTTTTTTCGAAATCGAGTTTCTTTACAATCTTCTTGCAAATGAAACTAAAGACATTTTCTTTTTTTTTAGTTAAATTCTTGTGAAAGATTAAAAGACAGAATATTTCAAAAAAAATTTAATCGATTCTGTTCTCTATTCTCCAGTCTTGTTTCTAGTAATTAAAATCGATTTTTTTCAGCTTTATTCTCTTTTGTAAAGCACTGTTATGCACCTGATGTGACGATGCACGAGATAACTGTCAGAAATATAGGAAATCTTGTTATATAGAGAAGCCTAGCCTATCGTGACTTATTGTTAACTGTAAGACTTAACTGCATTCTTCAACTTTAACACTGTCTCTCATGTATTATCACGTCCGCCAGCGTCAAAAGATCCGAAGCAACTACTTCCGCGACTTCCGCTGGCCTTTTGCGCCTTGTACATATCGCGATGTATACGTAAGAATTACATGCACATGTGTGTCTTGTTTAAATAAGCCGTACACTTTCGTAAATATTCTTTGCGGCCTACGACAACGATCATAGATTCCGACAGATCAAATATTAAACCGATGCTCTCAAGCACCTCGATCTCTTGTCACATATGCGCGCGAGAAATACTCTGTCTTCATGGATAATTATTTTGTTAATTAAATAATTGATTGCGAATTTTTCCACGCGCTGCTTATAAAATCCGCATGCGATCCGCAAATTTAAAAAAAAATTATTCTCGATGTGAGAATATTTCAGATGAAAATTATTTTGTTCTTTGTGAAATAACAATCTTGTGCATTTTTCTTAGTCTGAGATTTCGGTTCAATTAATCTTTAAATATCTGTATTTCTATTTCTTTACTGTGAAATACTAATATTTAAAATAAATAAATTTTTTTACCCGTGCACAAAATATTCAGCAAAACACCGTCCAAATATATCGGTCACATAAAAACTATTCCACAAAGTCTATTAAACTCAATAATTATTTATTAAACTGGCATATTCTTCTCAGTTGTTGAGAGATATGATGCAATACGCTTTATTTCTCGCACAATAAAGTCAATGTAAATATCGCGCACACGAATAATTTTCTCGAATTGTGTTTTATCGGCGAATATATGTAGATTTTTTTATATAGATCGCACACTCAATTACTGGATAAAATATATAAAACGCAATAAAACGCACTGGATAAAACATATACACGGACAAAAACGCTCTGATCGGTGGAAAATCCAGTCATTCCCGTACGTGAAACCTGATAGTGAGATAAACTTTGATAAGATTATAACGCGTCTTTCTCTAGCAGTCGTTGTGCACATAAAAAAATCCCAGTTGTGTGTTCTCGCAAAAAAGGGTGTGAATATTATATCTAGGATTACAAAGTATATTTACATTTATATTTACAAGTAAGATTTTTCTTGTTACTTCATAAATACGTTATCAGTTAATAGTAGTTAATAGTAAATAGAATATTAAATTAACCGAATTTATTACTGGAAGACATATGCAACATTAAATTGCAAATATATGCAATGTGTAACGTCAGTACGTTTATTTGAAAGTACATACATTGCTAGTTTCGAGAATTAATTTTTTTATCCTAACATCTCTTTAATAATTTATTTGTGTCATTTGGTGTGAGATTTTCTATGTACAAGGTAATATGAGGATATAAAAAAGCATCGGAAATTTTTCATAGTATAGATGTCAATTTGTTACATCAATCTGCAAAAAAAGAAACAAAAAATTACATTAGAATATTTAGATTAAATTTGATATCTCTCTCTCAATTTATTTATAATCATATACTATTTTATAATTTTGTATATTTATTTAATTGGCTGTGTAATTTATAGCTCAATAGAAATAACTTGCAAAAGAAAAAAAATAATTTAGTTTATTATTTTGAAAATTTATTTGCAAAAACGATATTTTTTTTTTTTTCACCAAATCAGACACATGTTAAAGAGAGCTTTTTTTCTTTAAATTTTTACAAGTAAATAAAATTTTTAAATTGCGCTCCAAATTTTATTATATAATCCTATATTTCATTATATAAATTTTTACGGAATAGCAATATTTCTTTATTTCTTTATATATGGTAATTCTAGCATAGATCTCGATCACAATATAACAAAATTAAATTTTTGTATTTTACAGTTATAACATCTTATTGTATATATATGAAACAAAATTTATTCTTATTACATACTTTAAATCACAATATTTAAGAAATTATACACATGGGGCATTATGCAATAAACTGTATGAAATTTGCACACAAATTAATAGCGATATGTAATTTAACTTAATCAATTTAGTTTATAGTCCCACATATGAATTCTCATTGACTCTAATAAATATCTATTTCTATAATTCAATTATAAAATTCTATTTACTCATTTAAGTTATACATAGGATAAAAATGGTAATTTAAAAAAATATTTAAAATATATACAAATAATAATATATATAATATATAACTCTTAATAATTAATAATATATTAATATAATTTTTAAAATATATCTTAATGTGGTCAGCAATGTGTGTGTGTGTGTGTGTGTGTAATACCACATGTGTGTAATTTTTTAAATATTGTTTGAATACGACTTAAAGTATGCAATCAATAAGGATAAATTATAGTTTTAGAATTTTATATATGTACATAAAATCCTAAAACTTATAAGATAAAGTGGCACTAATATTAATAAATAAAACTTTAAAATTCTTTACAAAATTATCATTTTACAGTGCACACATTATTTAAATTCAACAAAAAAACATTTTGTAAACTATACTTTGCTTTGTACAATTTTAATCTAAATCAATATTTGCTGAATAATACACATATTTTTAATGTGTATATATATATCATTATTTTTTTTTAATATATCATTATTTCAACATTGACTTGTTGAATTTTTGACTTCTTAAGCATTACAACACTGTTGTCTTATAATCAACTGTTGCAATGATAGCAAAAAATGAAATGTGCGATAAAAACATTTGACAAGCGTATAATTTGTCTAAATTTCTTACTAAAACATATACACACACACTCACTAAACATGTACACTCTTACGCTGGATGTTTCCATCCAGTGTTCATACGCTGTAACTGCAAGCCTCCATTATTCCATGCACAGTACATCACTGCAACTCCTGCCGCAATAGCGCCCGCAATACCGGCTTTTCTAATTCCAGCTAAAATTTAATATTATCATTTTGTCAATTTAATATTATCATTAACATTATAATGAATATAACGAATATGTATAGATCATGCTATGTACCAGGAGATCTAAATACTGCGGCACTTGTGGCAGCTGCGGCAACTGTATTAACACTATCATCGGTTCCTCTGAGCCAAGTTAAACCAATTCCAGCACAAGTGTACATTATTGTTATTACTCCGAGCGAATTTGCCATACTAGCGCCACCCTTCATAACATAATTAATCAATCTGAAAAGAAAAGATGAAATGTATCCTTTCTCAAGTATTAAAAGTTAAAAGCATAAAAAACACAAAGACATACTGTGTTCTCCTAAGTTTGCCAGTTTCACCAGCGATAGACGTTGCCTTGATGCCTCTATATAAACCCGATGTTCCACCGATCCCAGCACCCGCTATACATGCAGCTCCAATCTGACTGAAAGCTAACTCGAAGCGGCCTCTCTGCTTTACAGCACCATCGGGAAATATGAATTCTGGTTGACTGACAGGAAGATATGACGGATCGAAATTCAAGAATGGACTAAGTGGAGCTAAATTTGGTTGTGAAGTGACTGAAATATAAAATTAAAATATTTTATAAATATGCAAGTACTATATATTAGATAAATTTACTTACTATTTACTCATAATTCACTTGAACTCATTGCAATCATTATCTAATTGACTCGCACATGTCTTTTATATAATAAGAGTTTTTTATTTCATAATTCGAGTAGCTAAAGCTTAGATTTTTTTTATCAACTTAAATAGATGTAATCTCTTTTCAAATACGACACTTACAAATAACACATATGTATATTTGTATATCGCAATATCGCATCTATATTTAAAAAAAAAAAAGACTATAATTATGTAGATCTAATGCAATAAGTCAGGTTAGGAATATGTTTGTTACGAGTTTAAGTTGAATAAGCAAATAATCATTCGTGACAACGCAATTTGAAAAAATATGTAACTACGGGATATCTGATTTGTTCGATAATATTCAAAGAAACTCCGCTGTTTACGAAAAAAAATGAAAAGAAACCGCAATTACAAAAAGAAAGGTTCGGAACAACTTCAAAAATATATCACGTAGTCTAAAATATCTTTATTTTTACCTGGTATATTAGTGTTGTTATATCTTCCGTTATCGACGTCGGTGCTCCCGGAATTAGTACGAAAGTCTATCATTTTGTAATTTGAACCTTGTGCTTTTTGATCGGACCACGAGACTCGGACGATCACGGACAGCAGAACAGTACATCGAACTGAATATGCCGAGGACGCCGGGTCGGAAATGACGTAATCGTCTACCGCGATTAGCTAAATCGTAGGTCTGTTCGTCTTTTGCTTGCGTGCACCTCCCCAGAATTTTCTGCACGTAAAACGAGATGGAGATACATTCGAGAGAGAAAGAAAGAGAGAGAAATATATTCGCCTAGTAACATCGACGCGTTTTGTGACAACTTTTCGAGAGTAAAGCGCAGTCGAAAATAAATATATGAAGGAACACACCTAACTTTACCTTCTGCGCAATACATGTGACTGTGTGCGCGTTTGGCGCGTTTTGTCGAATAGTAATCTCTTCTGCGTAAGTAAAATTTCGTATGTCATTACGTCGTTCATCATCTCGATGGTTATAAAGAGAGCACCGGTCACTTAAATCGTGGAGACGAGTAATTAATGCATCGTAGTTTATTCGATAACGAAGCTCGTTGATAATATCCTGATAACGTTGATAGGAACGCGCACTTCTACGCATCTATACGTTGCAATTAATGACCGATTATCGTGTGTATGTTGTGTTCGATTAGATGAGGCAAGATGTCGAAAATACGCCGGCTGTCGCTTCGCGGCATTCGTAACTTCGGTGATGACAACGAGGACTCGTTAATACGATTCTCCTGTCCGTTGACGCTCATTTTGGGACCGAATGGCACGGGAAAAACAACGATCATTGAAGCATTGAAATATGCCACGACCGGTGAATTCCCACCGGGCTCTGATAAAGGAAAATCCTTCATACATGATCCCATGCTGGCAACAACCGGCTCGGTATGACAGCAGTAATTATATTAATTTATTATAATTTTATATTTTGTGTACATGTATATATATATATACATGTACATATACACACACATATAGTTCCTTATTATATAGACAAAATCAGAATTATTATAATCCTATAATATAATTAAAATCCATAGTAAATAATAAATTCACCCATATATATATAGATTTATTATTTACTTATTTATTTGTAATTTATTTATTATATTTATTATTTAGTCAACTCACACATATGTCATATTTATATATAGCTAAAGTTCCATTTTTTATTAATTTAACGAGATGCAATTCATATCTTCTCAATGTACTAAATAATATACAATAGTTATACATATATACATTTGTATATTATAAATAAAGTTTTATATCCCATCTCCATATTTAAAAAAATAAACTATAATTATATAGATCTTGCTATCTATAAATTATTATATATAATTTTTACAAAATTAGTCTTTTTAAAAAAGCTAAATTATAGGCTGATTTTTCAAAAAGTTTACAACATGTACACACACACACACATATACATATGTAGATATATATTTTAATTATACTATGTTGCAATTGCCTGGTCTATTATCTTTTCACCTTTTCAATTTATGATTTTATAATCACCAAAAGAGTTCCTTCTTTATTTAAAATCTTTAAAAAATTTAACAGGATAAAAATAAATATTATAATTCTCGTTTTTATAGGTAAGAGGTGTTGTCAAAGCTGAGATAATTGATTCCATGGGTAATACTTATACAGTATCCAGAACAATTGAATCATTGAAAGCAGTAAAAAAATTTAAGACTCTTGACAGTACTGTAACCAGAGTAAGCAAGGATAAAAAAGAAGTGAGTGTCTATAATATTTTTTTTTTGTAGATTGTATCTCTTAATTCTGCAATTTATTCAATTGTTCTGATTATTTTGATTTTCTGGTATAGAAAGCATCAATAACTAATCGATGCGCCGATGTTGATGCAGAACTCAGTGTAGCATTAGGTGTTTCAAAGTCAATTCTAAATTATGTTATATTTTGTCATCAAGATGAGCTTAATTGGCCGTTTGACCAAGGAAAAGTGTTAAAAGAAAGATTTGATGAAATATTTGATAGTACTAAATTCAATAAAGCTTTGGAAACTATTTCAAAACTTCACAAAGAATTACAAGGAGATATTCGAAGTCTGAATGCAGAGAAACAGACTTTCAAAGTACTTGTGTCTGAAGTAGAAGACAAAGAGACTAAACTCGAGGAGCATAAGAAGAGATTGGATACCACAAAGGAAAAAATAAATGATATTGATAAACAGCTTACACCTTTAAAACAGAAGATCGAAGAAGTGCAACAATCTCATTCTGAATACAAAAATATTCAAACTGAAGAAGGTAAGTTGAGTAAGAATTCGCGAAAATATGGATAAAAAAGAAAGTTACTATTTTCAGAGAAAAAGAAAATGGAATATGGTGTGCATAAGGAACGATATCAAAAACTGAAAGAAACAATAAAAAATATCTTTGAAGGAACAACAGAGGAATTAAATGCGCTCATAGAATCATATGATTCTATATTGAAAGAAAAGAACAATGAAATAGCAGAGGTATACATATAAATATGCTTATAATAATTATATTATCACTATAATAATTATCTCTGTGTATGCATTACATATTAATTTGCTGGTTTTAGAATGAAACTGAAATTAAAAGCATTTCTGAGAAAGGAGCTAGAATCTCAAATATCTTAGCAACACGAAGAGAAACTGTAGGTACATTTAAACAGCAAGTGAAAGATCATGAGAAAAGAATAACTCGTCGTAATCGATTGTTAAATGATGCGTTGCAAGCATGGGATTTTGATACAGTGGAACAAGATGTATCTGAAATAGGTATAAAAATATCTTTAAAAATAATAAGTTTTAAACATAGTTTTTCAATATTAAATATTTTTTTATTGCTAAAATCACGCAAAAATTCTATACACAGAGGTGAAGGCTCTTACAAAAAGATTGGAACAAAAGATCCGGGCGATGGAACAAGAAGTAGAGGAAAATAGATTGGCCATGCAAAAAAAGGAAAGAGAGTTGCAAAAGGAAGTTGATATATTGCGTAGCAACTATTCAAAGATAGAGTCAGGAAAGATTCTTAAAGAGAAGGAAATAACAGAGATAAGAGAGGAAATTACCACCATTCGAAACCAGATAGCGCAGGTTAATGCATTTTCATTAAGGATTATATCTTTATGATAGAAATATTCAGTTTATATAATAAAATAATTATTTTAATTTTCTAATCTAGATTGGTGCAGCAGGAAATAAATTAAAGTCTATCGAACAAAAACTTCAAGCAGCAAAACAAAAAATTGATGAACTTAGCAATGCATTAGATGTTGATTCTGTTAAAGCTGATATTGGAAACAAAGTAAAATCCAGAGATAAGATGGAAACAAGTTTAAGCGCGATTGATGATGAAATTTCTTCTTTACATAAATTAACCTCATTAACAACAGAATTTAATTTGAAAAAATCGACATTACAAGCTAAAGAAGAAGAATTGGAGAATTTGAAGAAAAAACATGGAGATAACATCAAAGCATTGTTAAATATTCAAGAATTACAACAGATGAAATTGAAAAATACTTTGGAACGTGTTCACCAACAATTGGTATATAATTTATTTTTCGTTTATGTATATTCACATGCTTGTAAAATCTTATTAATTATGAACTTTAGGAAAAAGAAACAAGTTCTTTGACACGAGAGATCCAAACACAAGAACGCAAAACTACCGCTTTTCAAACATCATTACAATACATAGAGTCAGAATTTGAGAAAAAGAAGACAGAGCTACATCGTAAGAATATTTTTTACTTTTTTTAGAGTTTTATATAATCTTTGAAATATTATTTTACAGTTTTTTATTTTGGGCTTTTTTTCTTTTTATTTAGGTGATAAAGAGAAAATATCTACAGTGTGCGATTACAAAGAGTTTGACGAGACTTTGTTAATGCAATCAAAAATAGTAAAGGATCTTCAGGACAAGCGAGGAATTTATGCTTATCAAGCCACAGCCTACAAAGAATATATTGCAAAACTATCTGTAAAAGATCCTTGCTGCCCCTTGTGTCACAGAAATTTTCAAGAACAAAGTAAAGTTACAGATTTAATAAAAGAAATGGAAACCGATATAATTCGTAATCAACCTAATCGTTTAAAAAAGTGCGAAGAGGAACTAAAGAAGCAACAAGAAAAATATGATAATATGTTGCAATTGAAACCTATTGTTAAAAAAGTCATTCAATGTGAAGAGAATGATTTGAAAAAATTAGAGTGGGTGAACTTTATTGTATATTATGCTATTATGCTATTATTATTATATGAATATATTAAACTTTTAATACATTTAATATTAATAATTTTAATTTTTTTTAGAGAGAAATTAGAGAAAACTAAGAATAGTGTGAAGCTGTCCAAAATAGCTGTTAAAGATCTCGAAATGTCAAAGGCAGAACCAGAAAAGAAGTTATTACTATATAAGAATATGATCGGCGATATCAAATTTTGGGATCGATGCATAGACGAAATACAGCCATTAAAGAAAACTGTTAATAACTTGGAAACTCAAATAGCCAGTGCTGGTAAAGTTATTAACAATCACAATAATTTATGATTATTAATTAGCGGTTTTTCCCCTTTTTTTAATATGTGATACATAATACATTTTCATAGGAGTTAAAACCAAAAGGACTATAGAAGAGCTGCAGGTGCAGCGAGATTCCTTGAAATCATCTTTTAAAGAAACTCGTAATCATATTGAAGCATTGCAACTCAGATTGAACAAGCATAACGAGAAGCTCCATGAGGCTAGAGAGACATATAACGAGTTACACGAGGAACAATTAAAAATTCATTCAGATATGCAGAAATTGAAACATTTAAAGGATAAGCAGGAGGATTTGTACACACGAGAAGTTACTGTAGGGGAGACAGTGGAGAAATTGCGGGAAGATTTGGCAGATGCTGAAAATCAATTGGATTCTGGAACTCAGCAATTGGAAAAGCTCAAGGTTTGCTTTTTATAATATTTCCAAATGGAGTAATTTATGATAAAATAATTATAATGAATGGGGATATCATACGAAGAGTGCTACATGGAATGGAGGCAAAAAGATTCTGAGATATTTTTCTTTTACAGCTGGAGAATTGGCAAAAGCAAGAAGCTGATAGAAAATCGATGATGGAAAATGCTAGACGTCTGGCCGACTTGCATAAGATAATAGACGAGGTCGATTCGTTTATTAGCAGCAATGTATCTGAGAAACTCGCGAACTATGAGCGTGAGATAGAGACTTATCAGAATTCGCTGATGGAACTTATGAACAAGAAAAAGGACGTCGAGCAAGCGATAAATAAGTTGAAGGAGGACGTTGCCTCTCAAGAGATTGGAAAGAGAGAGTTACATGACAATATAACATTACGCAAAACTATGGATACGATGGAGGTTTTGAAGGAACAATACAAGAAATTAAACGAAAAACTGAAAAATATGAATTATAACGAGCTGACAAAGAAATGGGAGCAGTTGGAAAATGAAAAACAAGCATTACTTCGTCAAGTAAGTATAATTATATCGTAACTTGTTCGTGTGATTTGTATATTTATTTTATTAACAATTTGTTTCATTGTGTCTATTTAGAGAAACGTCGCGCTCGGAAATCAGGAGGAGTTGGAAAGAGTAATCAAACAGTACATGCAGGAATTACGAAAAGAGGAATATCGATTAGCTCGTCGAAATTATACTAACAAGTGTATTGAATTAACAGTAAGTATTTTATATATATATATATGCATGCGTGCGTGTATGCGTCAAATTAGTACACATTTATCACAATAGAGTATTACTTTTAAACTTGTTTCTTAGGTTCAGGAAGACACTATAGTTAATTTGAAAGCTTACAGTAAAATATTGGATACCGCCATGATCGAGTATCACGAGGAGCGCATGTCGACAGTCAATAGGATAATGAAGAAGCTATGGAAACATGTTTACAAGGGTACGGATACCAGCAGCATAGAGATTTGTACAGAACCTACGGAAGGTGTGGGTAGCAATAAGAGAAGCTACAATTACAAACTGATTCAAACTAAACACGGCTGTAAGATGGATATGAAAGGACGTTGTAGCGCTGGACAGAAAGTAATTAGTATAAATTTGGCGAATAATTAGCACGCGTAATCGTGAAACGCGTTATATCTATTTGAGATAAACAACTTTTTTTTTACTACAGGTATTGGCATCGATAATTATAAGACTCGCTTTGGCAGAAACCTTCTGCAAGGATTGCGGCATTCTCGCATTAGACGAACCAACGACAAATCTGGACGAAGAAAATGCGAACAGCCTAGCAGATACGCTAACTAAGTACGTTTTTTTTTATTTGTATGCGAAGCGTAACATTGTAATTTTAAGCAATAATGTAAATAAAATTATAAATTATATGTGACGTAATATTACGGGAAAAATATATATTGCAGAGTTGTCGAACTACGATCGAGATATCAAAAAAATTTCCAGCTGATTATTATCAGCCACGACGAAAAGTTCTTACAGAAACTGGCTGATTTGAATAATCATAAGCAATTCCACGAGCTTTATCGCAAACAGAAGTACGTTATATAAAAATACACGTTTCTCATCGTAAGATATTAAATTGTTGGAAATAATTAACTCTGATTCTCTTCCTTACAGTGGAATGACTGCAGTGAAAATCTCTGACTTCAATGAACCTACGAGTTCTCTGGTGCACATTAAGAGCGAGGACGAATCCGATGAGGAAGAAAGGCGTCCTAATCAACCAACCAGTGGTGCGTCTACGGATATGTCAAGTAGAAAGAGATACAATTGGGATGATTTCAATGAACATGATAGGCCGCCGACTAAAAAGAGATACCGTTTCGCCGATTAAATCGTCTAAAATACGTTAAGCTTCATATATATCATTTATATAATTTATATTTATATTTTTTTTTTTTATGTACATGCATTTTATCCTTTTACAAGATTTCTGTAATTGTTTAAGTATTCATAATATGTTAGTGTGCATTCTTTCAAAAAAAAAGTTATTCAGATAAAAGTTATATACATATATTATATACTTCTGAAAATAACTCAGGTATATCTCAGGTAT
Organism: Lasius platythorax; assembly: GCA_963971435.1. Taxonomy (NCBI): domain Eukaryota; kingdom Metazoa; phylum Arthropoda; class Insecta; order Hymenoptera; family Formicidae; genus Lasius; species Lasius platythorax. Next base: position 7,551,502 of record OZ020547.1, on the reverse strand, counting down.
GTGATAACTAAACGCGAAAGATTATTTTGTATTTACTCCGAGAGCGATAATAGTAGAGTTGGTTATTAATAAATTTATTTTCAAACTTACAATATATCGAATTATATGTTATACATCTTACAGATATATCACATATAGAGCGTTAATTAAAACATAAGAAAGACTTTTCGACGCTTGTTCTAAGGAAGCCATTTCTACCATTTCTCGAACGACTGTCGAATCTAACTTTATCATCTGGTTGATATCTGGCAGCACTCAAGTTTTTATAGAAACTTTGATATTCGAAAGATCTCGAAGATAAATGCCGGACCGAGCATCTTTCTTGTATTTTTCTCAAAATAGTAAATAACTACAATTATATAGTTTAAATATTATCGGTATTCCGAGAGATGTTAAATGTTATAAATGCAATTATACGGTGGCTATCCCGCGATTCGCCAATCGAGGCGAGAGAGTCAATCGGGGAAGTCAGCCGTGGGCGGGCATCCCAGGATATTATCTCTCTCTCTCGTCGGCGAGAGTCTCGATGACCGCTATAGTTAGCGAGTTATCGCGAATCGAACGCCTGGAGGGAGCCGGCATCGTACGTAATAGGCCGCTGCTGCTCGGGGAGCCGTAACGTCATAATAGGATAGTGATGTTAGTAATACCATCGCGCGGTACCGCCGCCCGCGACTGGAGGCAATCGGCCGGGCGATTGACTGGTCCGGCGCGGCATACCGAGTCTAACCAATTTGCATCGCATTGTGTACTCGTTACGCTTCCATCTGCGCGCCGGTACACGCACGCATATCGCGACGGCGTCGGCAACCTCGTCTCGATTCATCGTAGACGAGGCTTGCTCTCCGACGCGACGCGTTCCCATCATCGTCTCTCTCTAACACGAATGAAACATTTCAATTTTTCATGATTATTTTTAATCATTCCATTATTTCTCTCGCGATATTTTCGTTACTTATAATATTCATTCTTTTCAACCATATGTAAATGTCAAAGGATTAGATTTTTTAATTTGTAACATTATGTTACAAATTTAAAAAAAAAATTAAATAATTAATATAATTTATTTATCATAAAAATTGTAAATAAATTTGTAACATTGTTACATTTTTTTAAAAGTAATGTTACAAATTTAAAAATCTGGTAATTCTTTGAAATTTATGTTTGAAAAGAATTATTATTATAAATAACGAAAATACATCGCGAGAGAAATAAAGGAAGAAATAAAGGAATCATTAAAGATACGTGAAATTAATCGAACAAATTGAAAGAGATATATAAGGACCTGCAAAACGCACTCATTGATTTTACTTCAGTATAAAAGACAATACTTTTTTCATAATAAAAAAATAATGTTACAAATTTAATCATTCCTTTATTTCTCTCGCGATATACATATTTTTGTTACTTATAATAATAATTCTTTTCAAACAAATTTGAAAGGATTATCAAGGATTTTTAAATTATATAATTGCATTATTTACCAAAGATTTTAAATTATATAATTGTATGAATTACCAAAGATTTTTAAATTTGTAACATTATTTGAAAAAAAAAGTTACAAATTTAAAAATCTTTGATAAATTAATGCAAATATAGCGGCAATAATATATTTCTCTGCATCGCTCTAGTCAGGAGTTATAGAAGAGGAAAAAGGAAGAAAGAGAAGGATGTGTTATTTCCGTAGAAAGTAAAAATTGACTTGAGAATGATCTAATAGGAGTGCAGTACATCATGTATTTAAATTAATGCATGGGGGTTGCATTTTCGGCGCGATTGCCGGGGCGAAACGACATCGCCGTCGCGCTGGACATCCCGACGGCGAAACCGACCGCCGTTTCGGCAATCAGTGTCCTGGGACAGCCGTGGAAACCGCGGAAACCCCCAACTCTATTATCGTTTCTGGCATCGTTATCGTTATTAGCCGCTCCATCGCCCGGCCATCGTCACGCTACACCGGAGAGAGAGAGAGCGAAACTCTACCCGCATAGTTATCGAAGACCTGGCGCGTGCTCGTCGTGAAAGGCCCCGAGGCCCGTGAATCGATAACTTTATAGGGAATTCAACTTTGGAGTTTGAAAAAACGCGCTGTATTTCTCAGAAACTTTCTTCAATATCCTCATCCGCGAGACCGAAAAAGAGAAAAAAAAATTTTTTTTTTTTACAATTCTATTTTTCTTTCTTATAATCGCAATTTTTAATTATTAGAGATTTAGTAAGAGTTGAATAATATATAGCTGAAGACGCGCTTCTATACTGAAGTATCAATGAATGCGGTTTTGCAGTTCTTTATATATCTCTTTCAATTTGTTCGATTAATTTCACGCATCTTTAATGATTCTGTTTAATGCAGTTTGCTACTTTATTTGTTTTATTTTTTTTTTTCATGCAAATCTCGTACATTATTTTTCCGCGATCTCGCTTTCTATATGTGATTATACGGTTTGTCGAAGCTTTAGCGCTCGCGGAATAAATTCAACGTCTATTCATCGACAATTGATTGATCGCGTTCTGTTATGTGTTATCGATACGATGTGATTCGCGGTTATGGACCATCTCGAGCAATTGGAGAATAGAAACGTGAGAGAGAATCTCACCCCTGGCCTTCATCTCCGCGATCCGCTTTGATCTCTTTCTCGCTCCGATCCTTGGACGTGGAGGGGGATTTCCGCGTCCGCGCCCCCTCTTCAAAATATCAACTAAACGATAACCGTATTTATTATTCATTCGGCCGCCTCCCTTCTCGTACTGTGCGCGTCCCCAATTTTACAAAGTAGTTTTTCAAAGAATTCCGCGAGCGGCCTGCATCGCCCATGAGACAGCCAAGGGTATATGTGTATGTGTGTATGTGTATGTGTGTGTGTGTGTGTGTGGAATAAAAAGTGCTTGTGGATTGGCGATAGAAGAGCCTTCACCTCCTCGGAATTATCATATTTTCGATGCGTATCCTTAAGAATAAGAGATAAAAATAACCGTCAAAAATACAAGAGAGATGCATTATAAAATATAATTATATAAAATGTATTATAAATATAATATAAATATAATATAATTATATAAGATGCATTATAAATATAATTATATATATATAAAGTATAATTATAAATTACACTTGGAATATTCTTAGCAAATATACGAGAGATTCAGATTAAGATCATTGATCTCTAAGAAAAATCTAGTTAATTTTTATTACTGTAGAATTATAATTCGCTTTTTATATAAAGTATAGATTTCCGATACATATTAATATACAAGATTGCTCCATTTTCTACACGTCCTACATGAAGAAACGGAGATTATAAATGAAGAATTTGTGCGCAATAGATCCCTTGTGGCGAAAAAGAAGGAAATACACAGAGAAAGAAATATATATACTGACGGATCGAATCGAAGCGAGGCGAAGCGTACGCGCTATTTCGGCGGAAATCGAGTCTCGAACAATCCCCGATAGACAACAAGCAGAAAAGAAAGACATCCGACAGATCGGGTTATCGAGATTAACGCGAATGCATCGAACCCGTGTCTATGTGTGTGTGTTGTACGCGGTTTCCTTCGTATTCTCCGAAGATCGAAAGCGAGCCCGTCCACACAATCCAACGATATCAATTACTCTGCTCGACGTTGAGTTTCGACATCAGAGCGGATTAGGCGCGCCCGGCGGACTTCGAGAATCTCCATTTAGTTCTGATTCAAGATCGCTTCATCTTATAAAATAAAATTTGCGATATACTATTGGCGAGAGAGAGAGAGAGAGAAATGATAATATATTTTATTGTTCATTGGAGATTTCAATTTTAGAACATGAGAATTAAATTCTGAATATTGAATAAAGTTTTAGCGAGAATTAAACTTCTAATAATTAATAAATAATATGAATTATTATTTAATTAGATATATAATAGATATATAATATTATATAATATTATAGTTAGATATATAATAGATATTTAATAGATATATAATAGAGATATTAATTAGATATATAATATTATATAATATTATCTTATGTGTGTATGTGAAATTATATCTTGCTTATTTAATTTCAGGTATTCTTAATAAAGTCGAATCAAATTCAATAAGTGAACGTAAAAAGCCAATATCGATGACATCTGCCTGGTTTCCCGACATAATTTCGCTCTCGACTCCTTCATCCCTCACACGATCTTGCTACTCCTCGCGCGCGTTACATTCTCCCCGAGATCAGACGCCACTTTTCTTTTCCGTTTCCTACGCTCATTCTCCTGCCTATGACCAAGTCCCCGAGGATAAAGGGATCAGAGGAAAAAGGGGATATGGATTGACATTCGAATTCCGCCGGTAAAGGATCTCTTTTTCTCGACCGGTCATTTTTCTTACCCTCATCACACTCCGTGCGAGCCACCCTCGCGCCGGCGAATCCGGCTCGCGGTTTAACAAACTAGATTCATCAAATTCGACACCGGATCGTCCATCCGTCGGTCGGTCGATTTCTCGTTCTGGATTTCGCGGGCATAAGGTTTCATACGACACGATAAGAATTGAATATTAGCATCCTGTCAGCATAATGCCGCGGCTAAAATCGTTACGTTATAATACTATTGATCACTTCCTAATTCATATTATTATAGTAGCATTTATAGTTAGAATAATGTATTATAAAGTTTAAAAAAAGAAAAGAATCTTAAATCTTAAAAATATTAATATTAGCTTTATATATACGTATATTATAATCTCTTCAGACCCGATTCTTCTTCTGTTTTTGCAGTTTTACGTAAAGTTTGATTTTATATAACGTTAAAAAAGAAATATACATGAAATTCGCACACACTGCAGATGGGAGCATTTATGAAAAATTAAAAAATTATACATTATAATTATACATTGACAGAACGTATATAATGATTAGAAATGAATTTAAATAATTCTTCAAATATGTACATTTATAATACGCGCCCAAGAAAATCTGAAAGGATTGTCTTATCTGTCATTTTTCAGAGTATTTATACATGTATCATTTTGTTACAACGTGCTGCATAGAAAGATATTAATTCAATTAAGATTTAATTATGGCATTCAATATTTTTTTTTTTCATCGCTCTTATATCTGATTATCTTAGATTATATCTAGGACGGGACGGAGGAAAAACGAGGACATTCGTACGACACACTTCGAGCGAGCAGCTCCTTCCACGGTTGTTGGTATATTGACACGAGGAATACTGCGCTAAATCATCTGTCACCTCCAAGTTCACCCTCGTAGCATCATCCGAGAAACTCTGAAGTCTCTAGCTGTCTATCTGCCGTCACTCACGAAAGCTTCTGCCGTGTTACGAGGCGACCCCTCCTGTGCTCTTCCTCCCTTAAAATAGGGTGTTTACGCCTAATCGCATTTCAAGGGTCCAATTTATTAAAAAGACACCGTCCGACTTGACGAGCCGTTCTAATACTGACTTTTCCTTTAATGTGTTTCGGACGCGTCAAAGTTCAAACCGACTTCGCGGAGATCTCAAATAATCAGTTCCTTTAAAATGTTCTTATATTTCGTCGAAGTTGTAACGTCTTACATTACTTTTTTTTTGTACGTTTTCTTGATAAAAGCGTTCGATGTAATCCAATTTGTTTGAAAGGATTAACAGGTAATCTGGACTTATCGAGTAACCTGCACCGCACGAGTTCACGAGTTTCAGAACTTATTGAATTATTGGATATATTCTCGGGTCACACACACAAATTTAACAGGGTACTCAAACGCGATCACCAAAGCCTGCAAAATTTAGAATTCAATATTTTTTATACGCGGATATAAAATCGCTTTTGTATAAATGCGTTTTAATTAGATTGTTAGAAAAAAAGTTTACTTTCAGAATCAAAACGCCGTCACACTCAAAACTCAATCGTTTCAATTCTTTTTAGAACTCTTTGAATTTATCAATTAAAAGATGAATTAATTTGATGGTTTTTTTCTAAAAAAAAAATTTTATTTTATTCAAAGTACGTTCCCGCTAATTCTGGCGGTTCTCTCGAACTATATCGCTCTATTAAATCACGTCTACATCACAGAGAGATGACAAAGCACTTGAGCACAGATCTTCTAGCAAAGATCGAGTTTACGCGAGCGAGAGTTCTCGCTTTCGCGATGCGGCGACGAAATCGCGGGGTAAAAGAGATCGCGGTTGGCGAGAACCCGAAAGCGGGAGGGTTGACCTAATAAGGGATTATTGCGCCTCCGCCGCGCGTTGAAAGGGAGACGAGACATCGGCGTTGTCGGAAGAAGAATGGAAAGAGCAACGACAAAGTAGACGTCGGAGGACCAAAAGTCTCGATGCGGCATGTTGCACAGAATCGTCCGCGAAAGAATTTCATCCCCCCCCCGTCGCTGCCCCTTCTGCCCCGGGAGAACCCTCCTTGTAGATGCGGCAGCTTTCACAGCGTCGGTGGGCACCACCACTACCACCATCACCACCGCCGACGCTACCACCTTCTACTCTTCTTCGTTCTCTTCCGCCCCCGCCATCCCCCTTCGCTGTCCCCCTCCGTTCCTCGCAGGAGGAACATGGCTCCCAGGCAGGAGATCCGTCCGTCCACACCCTCGCTCCCGAACAACCCCCGCGGCCCCGGCGTTTTCTCCGACACCCCCGCCCGCCCTCCCCCCCCCCGGACACTTCCCTTCCCCCTCGCTCCTTTCCTCCCTCCCTCGGCGTCAGTTCCCCCCGTTGCATTTTAAATCAAAGCCTCGGAGGTAACGCAATCACCAGGCATCACGACGCTTCCACAATTTTCTACTTTAAGCTACTTTATGTATTAGTACCCCCGCCGTGTCTCTCCCCGCCCCCTCCCCCCTCTGCCCCTTCCCCTGTCTCCCGTTTCTCGTCGACGGCGCGCAACCCCCCGCGCTCCCCCCGCTGCGACAGTGCTCGTCACACCCTCTCCGTTTCGCAGCGTTGCTCCTCTGTCTCGGATCCTCTCTCCCGTTTCGTCATCCCGGCTACCGCCACCCATCTCCTTCTTCCTCCTCTAGCACGGGCTGGTAACAAGGTTATTTTATTAAACGAACCTCCGCACCGCCCGCTCGCCAACGTCGCCGGAATTCGAGACGCGCAGCAGCTCGTCTAACCGCGAACGAGAAACACCGTCGTCCTCGCAAACAAAATGAGAGTGGGAGAAAGCGTTGCCTTGCAGGGTGTTAAGCAATGCGGGTATTAAATAAGGTTGCAGAGAAAGATAGAAAGGAGAGCAAAAAAAAAATCGATTTTTATTGAATCACTCATCTTAGCGTGTTTGCAGACTCCGTTAAGCGGAATAAATTTAAGTGTGTGATTGTAGAAAAAAATTAAGTTAAGAAGAATACAAAGAAATTTATTCATTAATATTATAATCCACCCGTTTTAAAAGAATTTGCTGGCAAATCTGTCGAAGATAATTTTTCCAAATAGAATATCCTGTGTCCCTTTATTTTTATGTAAATTTGTTGTACGCATTATATGTCTTTTTCTATTTGTAGCTCTATTTAAGAAGAACGGAGTTACGTTAAAAATTTACTACCTATTTTTAATTTCTATCTTTAAGTCTTAAATTCGCTCGCGTGCAATATTGCGACATTTTTGAGGAAAAATTGACTGCCAAATTCATCAAAAAAAAATCCATCGTGGAAATTTAACGCGATAGAAGCGGTGCTCTCTCTGTGTAAAAAAATTCGCGAGAATAGAATTTATTTCTCACCTAAACGAATAATTTTTTTTTTTTACCTGTCTCCGGTATTTTTCTTTTTTTCTCTTTTACGACTCGCATCATTCCCTTCTGCGCAAGAATTCCAGCCACGGTTCCAAAACCGCGCGAAACGACGGAAACTCGCTTAATGTGTTTCGTGCGGAAACGCGCGATAGTCCCTTCATAGTCGCGTGAAAAAGTGCGGCCGTCTAGCCGCGATAAAGGACCGAGAGGATATTTTTAGAGTATTCCCTTAGCCCTTTTTTTCCTCCCCTATATCAAATCGACTGAACACCCGAATGATGTCCCGGGAATGGTTACTTATAATAACGGGGATTGTATACGTGTGTTCGCGGTATGCAGTTCGCAAACGTGGCGCGATGTAATCTAGTCACCACGTAACGCGATTACGCTCCTAACTCGGCCTCTTGTTTTCTCTCTCTCTCTCTCTCTCCCTCCACCCCCTCCCCCTCTCACTCTCTCTCTTTCGGTTTTCCTCTCTCCCCTTCGCTTTTTCAGAATCCCCGTTTCCCTTCTTCTCACAGCTCGTTCTTTCATCTCCTCTATTGCTCTCGTGGCTGAAACTCGACTATCCTTGCAGGCCAAGTTACGCGAAACAAATATAGTTATATGACATTAATAATTTGGAGGAAATCTATGGTACACGACTATTGTTATTTTTCACCGAATAGTGAAAGTGTCTACTATCATTACTATTCGTAATGTAACAGTGATATAAATTAATAATTTGAAATTAGCGTTGAAGAACTCGACTAATGAATGAATATTTATATCAGTCATGTATAAATACAAAAAAATATATATGTATATATTTAATATACATATTTCAGTTATTTTCAGTACATTTCAATTTTTTAATCGCAGACAAATATAAATCATTTTAGTATAAAGCCGTTATATATATTTTATTTTATATTTTATTATCCTTATGCTTTTTCTAGAAAAAGATCGTTCCGCTACTTATAATGGAAAAATTCATCGTAATTCTCCATTAGCGTTAAATCTGTTTTTAAGCAGCCGTTCCTGTAATCTTTAAGCTTTAACTACTGGAATAATTAATCATCCTTCAAAACTGTAAACTTAAAATTGCGCGCCGCATACGGCGTGAGAAGTGAAATGTTCCAAATCGAAAAAGAATAAAAGAAGAAAGCAAATACTTTTTAGATATTTTTTAGCTCGAAAAAAGGCAATGATATTCATTATAAAAATATAGATAATATCGAAAGGCCGATAATTATTATCGGTGCTTGCAGCGATTTGCCACTAAGTGACAATCTTCATAAATTATCGAATCCAGAAAGCTCTGGAAAAGCGAGCTGCCAGTAAAAAAAAAAAAAAAAGATACAATAACGCGCGCTGATATCGAAACTAATGAAGAAGCGGGAAACAAGAACACGATACGAGCAGCATATGAAGCCGGCGAAGATAGTTGTACGAGCAAACAGAAATTACATCACTCTGTGTGTGTGCAACGTCTATATAAAGTAAATCATATAATAGTCGTAAGTCAGACTGGCCACTTGGATTTAATTAAGCTAATTAATCGCGCGATATTTTCTAATTTTTATCACAATATCTTAATAATGTATAAAATTAAATTTTACTAAAAAATATTCTAAATTTCTTTTTGCTCTGAGCTGTCAAAGTTGGAAAAAATCAGCGAAAATAAAAAAACTTATCGAACAGTACTTTAATTTTATCTCTACGCTAAGTTTCACGTAGCGGAATTTGCGAGCGCAAAAGAAGTCGTCACGAGCCTAAATCCGTGCACCTTGCATTTTGATTTCGCGGCATGTTAAAGGATGTCGCCGTCAAGGGAGGAGATGACGAGACGCTCGCGAAGGACTACGCGATGCGGCGGAGGACGACGGCGGAACCGCGGCTACAGGCGCTACTCCGCGTAGGACTTCGTCATGGACTTCGTGAGAGGAGGGGGTGGGAAAGGGTAAACGCGATTTACACCATGACGACTATCGTCTCTCTCTCCTCTCGCGCAAAGTGCCTACGTGCGGCCGCGAAAGGACGCGAGGAAGAGGGAGAAGGGCGAGTTGTTACGACACACACCGCGGGAGACAGGAGATTCCGCTCGCGCGCGCGCGCGCGAGCACGCGGGGGTAGCGGAAGGAAAGCAGGGGATGTTTGTCGTACGCGTTATTTGGCCAATAAAACCACGTGGCGGCGCACGAAGCACCCCCGCGTCGCCGTTCGCGGATAGATGATCGTCGTCGGGGAGAGAGAGTGAGCCGGCAGCGCGGGGGTGCGTATCGCGGGACGAGGGGAAAGGGTGGCGGAAAGCGTATATACGTGAGAGAGAAGGGTAGAGGAATAACGTATAAAGCCACGCCTCGCGATAAGCATCGCGCACGCGCGGTTCCGCCTATCGTCGAGCACGCTTCCCGTCGCCGCGACGGAACGGCGGCCGCCGTCCGCGATTCCGCCGCGGCCGCGACACGTCGTCGTACGCGACACATTATCGGTTTGGAGGTCCTGTCGCCTTGCGGCTCGCGTGTCGGTGTCCGGAGTAGGCAGAAATAAAGATAAAGGAAGAAAGAGAGAGAGAGAGAGAGAGAGAGAGAGGAAAAATAAGAGAGGAGTCTCCGTCCCGCAGGCTGCTGTGCTCATCGCGTTCACGAAAAACGACGAGATCAAGTATCATGTGTGAAGCTGATTGTTCTCCCTGATGTTTCGGAATTTGAGTTTGGACTCGAGCTTCAGCCGCGTGAATGAACCATTGAGCCGCCGATCCCGAAGAGGATCTCGTGGAGATTCAAGAGCCTCACTTTATCTCAAGTACGAGATATCTAAGGATTCGACCCGGAGGATTGTGACACCGCACACCATATGATGTCCATGTCACTGAGAAATTTCACCGTTCCCTTTTGATGCAAAAGTGCTATTCGAAGAGTTACAAGTGTCTTTGATTATTATCCGACATTTGAGATTTGTACGATACGCGTCGTTTTAATCCGTCGCGACTGACACAGTTTCCTCTGTCATTGACAGGTTGACAGCGTTCGTTGGAACAGCGTGATCTCTCACTCGGTCGGATGTTAAATTCCAATTCGCGTGTGATTTTCGATTGATGTAAAACTGAATTCTTGACTGTCACTCGCAGAAGATCAGCGTACTTCGCGCGCGACGGATCGCTTTATCGTTAGTCTCGTGGTCCAGAATTTACCGGCATCAACAATCCTCGTGAATTACATAACACGCGCGTGATCGCAAAACCGTTTTAGATTGACGAAGAATATGCTAAAGTCGCTGTTCTCTGTTATTGAAAGCCGATTATTGATCGCGACAAACGCAGAACAGCTGATCGAATAGATCCAACCCCGCGATATCGAGATCCATCGGATTAACGTGACAGTCCGCGAGTCGAACTTGAAGGACCGGAACATTTCGGAAACACGCATGCGGAGTTCAGGACAAAGTTAGAAGCGACGGTTCTACGAGGTCGGGAAAGTGTGGCGGGAAGTGTGGCGGAATCGACGTCATCGATCGAAGATCGAACTAGCGCTCTCGGGAAGCACGTTCGTCGATCGGCAGATATTCGCGAGGAGAAGGAGTCCGCGGCGGTGCGAAGGAGATCGGGAAGGTGTTGTTCAGCCACGAGTCCAGGATTCTCACCCCCGGAGGCGGTGCCATCTCGCCGGGGGGCGCGGGGCCACCCGCGAGCCCATCGCCGGGACATTATCATCCCCCTGCGCACAGTCCGCCCCTGGTCAAGGTAAGTTGATCATCTCTCGTTTTGATTGGAGATGTTTTTTCTTTTCAAAATATGTCCCTCGGTTTTTTTCAAACGAAACTGACCTTTCGATATGCGAAACACGTTGAAGCAAATATACGAAATCGATGGAAGAAATTATTCAATATATATATGTATACATATATATGTATATTAATACATAAATAATTAATATCATTATTAATTTATATATTGCCAATTAATTACCTAATTATTATTTATTTATTATCAATTTATTACCAATTTAGTATTAATTTATTAATTCGTTATTAACGAAATAGATATTTTGATTTGATAATTATAATTAAGCTGTACGGTAACATTTAATTTTTCTGTCGGTAGATAATGTTTGATCAAAATGTTTGTTCTGACAACAGTAATTTATAACTTTTTTGCCTAAAATATGTTTTCTATTATGATTAGTATGTTCAGCTATTTTGTGGTTTTATGAGAGATAAAAATGTTATAATTTAATATTGTCTTAATCTAATAATTCTCTATGATAGAGCATGTGTAATAACGCATGTTTTTTTTGGTATATATTCTCTATACTTATTTTATTTTTATATACCAAGTATACTAAGTCATTTGATCTCTCGGCTCTCCGAATAAATAACGAATACTTCAAATAAATAAATGAAACACGAGTGCTATTCATTAAATTATTCATATTGTCAGCGTGACAGATAACGAAGAGATTGAAACAATTGAATAATTATAGTATGGTATCAAGTAAGAGCATTACTTTATCTGTAACTAATACATTTCGGACGTCCGGCTTTTGAAGCAATATACATATTTAAATCTCGTTCAGAATATACATCGGCAAAGTTTTTAACAAATGTCGTCCAATATACATATCAATGAGAAATGTACAGAGACGTATTGAAAAATTTATCGAAACTTTGAAAAAGAATTTTAATTTAAAAAGAAAAAAATATATATGTGTGTGTGTATGTGTGTGTGTGTGTATGTATGTATTTATTCAAATAATAAGTAATTATTTTAAATAAATAATTGATTTAAATTAAATATTTTAATATTAAACTGGCGCCGTTTATTTTAGCACATCACGTATGCTCGCACTATATTATATTTTACAATATTTACTAATGTCTTATGATATAATCGCGCTGAGAAATTATTAATTTGATATACGCCCGTAGTTTAAATTTGATCACTATTTCAAACTCGATCGGAATTATGCTGTCACACTTAAGTGGCATACTAGGGTAGAGCGGATGAACGTAATGAGTACCATAAAATGCATTTATGCACTCGTCATGTTAAATAATGGAAATGAATGATATCGAAAGATTTCTTTTATGCTTCTTGTTTTACTTAAAATTACCCTTCATCGCTAATATATTTTTCATCGCATTGTCGGTTTACATATCATTGTATCTTTTGTTGTAAACTTTCAATTATAAAGATAGATTTTTTAATAAAATTTTTGCTATTATTATTATGTGAAAATAATAAATCTACATGTAGAGGATCCATATTACATTCGACAACTGTCACATGGGTGAGGAAATTATGTTAAGAATAACTTTCGACTATCTCGTCACAAATTATTTTAAAATTAACTATTAACTGTCGTATGCGAACTAGTACATGACGTAATGAAGCTTTGAGTAGAAAATTGGTGCGATTTGGGCCTCGTTCTATTTTCCATAAATAGTTCGCAACGCAATTAACTTATGCGCCAATATATTGGTGCCAGTGATCAATTTGTATAAATCATTGAATTATTGAAAGTGAGAGATATATATAATAAAAAGTATTATATATATGTATATATATATATATATATTAAAAATAAAATAAGAGTATCATAATAATATTTTATTGATTTCTTTTATTTATAAATGAAGAAAAAGATATATCTATTATATAAGTGATTTATTAAAACTCGACCTGACTGGCCAATACAAATAATTCTACACAACGTTTCGGCCCTTGGGTACGGGCCCTTATCAAGTACTACTATCAGTAATATCACGGCTTTCATTTAGACAACTTGAGAGCAACACTTGATAAGGGCTCGTACCCAAGGGCTGAAACGTTGTGTAGAATTATTTGTATTGGCCAGTCAGGTCGAGTTTTAATAAATCACTTATATATTTTTATTCATCACTGGCGACTTCAATTTTATTATTTGATATTTATATATCTATTATTTCTGGTTGCAATATTTCGGAGTTTATTAAAAGCGTTGAAAATTATTTAAAAAAATATATAAGAATATATATAAAATAAAATGCATATTGATGTCAAACAGATTATTTTGACATTTGGCAACAAAGTTAATCTAGTTGTAGAGGAATAGAATAGCCGATTGGCAGAGAGTTCGACATTATCATTTTTGGTTAAAAAAATATTCTCAACATCATTTTGTTGGAAAGATTCCAATTGCCATAATTATCTATCAATATAATTTTTATATTTATTTGACAACGGCAATAATGTTATATATAAAATTCTATATCTGTGTTGAGAGTTAGACGTTTAAATAATGTATTATCGTGGCGGAAACTCTTGTCAGCGATCATATTATATAATCCAACGATACATGGCTATTATGGCATTAGACCCGGGTAACCGATAATTCCGTTTTAGGTTCAAACTTGACTTTGCAATAATAGGATTAGAATTTGCGACACGTTCGGGTGACCGTCAATTCTAAGTGTGCTATCCATCCAAACTATCATGCGAACCGACAGCGATATCGCATTTAATCGGTTACTCGAATTAGTATGATAATTAATGTGACAGTTATACAGAAATAAATATAAGATATCATTACACAAAATTAATTACGATCTATATCAGTTGCTAATCAAAATATTGTATTTTAATAGTTTCATGTAAATTTTACTATACAGAATATGTTTCATTTATATTATCTTTTAATGACATTCTTTAGCCAATTTAAAATTAATTTTTCTTCAAAACGATAACATTTTTACTCAGCGAAAGAATTTAATTATTTAAAGGCATCTCTTATCTAATCGATTACAATCACTATATTGTTTTCCACCATTATTAAATGAAAGATTAGACGGCAAAATGGTATAAGTCATATGATTAAATTACTTACGCGCGCGCGATAATAAATGTCTAAATATCTCGGAATATAAAGAGAAACTCGGGCTTACGTCATTTGTAACCCTTTAAATCCATCTAAACGAAATATCAACTTTCGTTCAGCCGAATGGCGGTCCTCTCCTTGGTTTTATCGGCGAGTTTCATTCCTCCGTTACCCGACATGTGTCCCGGATTCTCCCTCTTCGCGTTACTTCCGGAATCAAGCGCGATCCCGGAATTTGACGCGACAAGCGCAATACGATATCGTCCTCGGGAAAGCGGTTGCTCTTTATGGTCACGTAATAACTGCGTGGGACTGTCGCCGAGCGGGGACGACGGGGAACAGGGGGGGGGGCAGGGGGGGTGCAGGGGGGCAGGGGAGGGCGGTTTCGCGAACCGTGAGGGAGGGAAAGGGAGAGACACCGGAACGCTCGGTGAGGGTGGACGAAGAAAAAGAGGCCGACGATGATGATGGGTATAAGGGCGGCTGTCCGAGCTCGTTTTCGTCGCAGACGCAGCTGCGAATCCCTCCGGGGACCGTGCAGCCAACTGTCTACGGACTTGCCGTTGGAGAAGCTCCAGTCGCGAAACTTAACGCCGAACGATTCTTGGTCCACGTATTGCTGCCGGCGCGATTTTACAATATCGTTTCTCTGAGTTGATTAAAAAAATACGCGGATAAGGCATTCAATGTTAGAGCAGATCAAGAGTTCATAATTTTATTAACGCGAAAGGGGGGCCACTTGCAGGTATATGACTGTACATTTAAAGCAGATCTTACAAGTTGTGGATTTGACATATTCTATCGTTAAAACGTCTTGTTATATAACATTTAAAAAATGGACTTTGTTCTATTATTATTATTATTATGGGTGATGAATTTTTTTTGCGGAGTATTATGTTAGTAAGACTATATCGCTTCTCCGATACATCGATTTGAGATGCGCGTGATACAGAATTGTTAGAAGGAAGGTAAAAAGGGAGAAGGACCATGCGGCCCTGCGAGGACGCTCGTACACGCGCCCGACACTTTCGCTTTGATTAAGCTTAATTCATTCCGCCGACGAGAAGCAGCAGAAGACGTTCACGCTAAACTGCTCGAAGAGAGCGTCGGCTCGCGCTGTCTGCCGTCCAATCCTGCCAACTTAACCTCATTAATAAATTAATTAGATATTATTGTGTTGGCAGTCAGGGCGGCAGCTGCGGGCGCGCTCTCCTCGTCCTTCGCGCTCTCGCTCTTTCTCTCTCTCTCTCTTTCTTTCCTTCTTTATCATCTTGCTCTGAAACCCGCAGACACTCGGATACGGCAGAAAAGAGAGG
Organism: Lasius platythorax; assembly: GCA_963971435.1. NCBI lineage: Eukaryota > Metazoa > Arthropoda > Insecta > Hymenoptera > Formicidae > Lasius > Lasius platythorax. Next base: position 7,535,640 of record OZ020547.1, on the reverse strand, counting down.
GTGAGAGAGTCAAGGGGGTCATCCGTGACGTCACTCCTTACGATGACAAAATGCGTGTTATAAAACCGCTCGCTTGCTACCCGCACATTTTTTTTTTCAACTCGGAATCTTCAAGCAACCGATCAATGATTGTGTGTCATGATGACTCTCCTCCGGTTCTGATAGACTTTAATAAGCTCTGTAAACAGAGATTTTTATCTTCGATTTCTCGGCGAGTCCGACAAATAATCTCGAATTTCCACAGATATTCTAATTTTAGAACAGATTTTTTTTTTTTAATATTTGAAGCGTTCTATTACAACAATGGTAATAATTGAAAATTGCGATAAGTAGTACGATATTTTCGCTAAGGAAGTTTATCTTCAAAATTAAAAAGGGCGATAATTGAAAAAAATATAAAGAATAGGATGCGCTTCTGGGAGAATTAGAGACATCTCCCTAATATCTAATTTCGCAAAGATAAATTCTAAAAATATACGATACATCGAATCGTACGTAAAATCTTATCCTGAATTTTATCGCGAATTATATTTTACCTAACAATAAGAGAAATAAAACTTTAAGATCTCGTGGCGCGGGAACATATATCATCTTGCATGCAGTTTCAGCGCGCTGTCCAAGGAGCCGTGTATAGTCGCGGCGCTCATTACGGGATAGCCGTGGCTCTGGCACTGGTAATGACAAAAAGCACACGCAGCATTATCATTGCGGAGTGTATGGCATTAAGCTGTAGGGGGCCAGGATTAGGATGTCGGCCATTACCGCGCGTCACTGACCGTTTATTCTACGCCGTACACGGTGCGGTGACTTCCTCTAGACGCGCGTATGTAATGCCTACCATAACCGGAGGATGAGGAGGACGCTCTCGCGAGGCCAGCCGGCCGGATCGTGCATTCTCCGTATGCGTGATTCACTTTTCGATATCAATGTCAATTTAATTTAATTGTTTGTCTCTATTTTTGCCGCTGATCTATCCGCGGTACGAAAAAAAAAAAAAAATTGCATCTCTCTCTCTCTTTCTCTCTTTTTCTCCCTTTGGAATATAATTCTCCTTAACGCGAAAATTTAATCCATATTTTTTTCATATAAAGATATATTCCGCGTGTGTCGATGAAGATTCTCATTTCTTTGATTATTTATTTTTTCGACTCTTTTTACTCTTTGTATTATATCTTTGTCAATCAATTATTCGAGAAAAATCATTAATAAATGAAACCTTTAAATCGTAAAGTATGTAATATTTTTACGTATTCACCCTCTTGTAACTTTTTAAGTAAACTTAAACTTTTTAATAACAATATAAAATAATAAACTTATTGAATCTTGTTAATTAAAAAAGCAATTATTATTTTTTATATCTAAAGTTAAATATATCTTTATTCATTATCTAGCAATATACTTCCTAAATTTTAAGGCACTGATTTTTCTCATGGATATTATTGTTATATCAAATTCTCCTCTCTGTTCTTATCGACTCTTTATGATGAATGGAATTCTTCTTGCTGGTGCAACACATTTAATACGCAATGCATAACGCACGCCACAATTAGATTCATCGCGTTCTCCCCAAGATATTTGATCGCAATTGAGTCGCGATTAATCGCAATCTCATGCGTGAATCAACCGATTGTCGACATGTGATATATAAAGCGCGAGCGGAAAGGAAGAAGAAAGATCTAATTTACAGCTGCGAATCGCGCATGACGGCTGTCGTCGTCGTCGTCGTCGTCGTCGTCGTCGTCGTTGCGTTTCAAATCCGGCGATTTAATGAGAGGAATGTTTGCGCGAGAGAGGATAGTCCTTCGCGCGCGTGCGCGCGCGCGCACAAACGTCGGGATCGAAATTGACCTTTAATCGCTGTGGCGCCACGCGAGCATGAATAATTGGCCGCGTCAGGAGCGAATTCGACGACGGATAATGCCGCAATAGGCCGAATCGGCGCGTATCATTTATTCATTCGGCCGGGCAGCGGCAGGCTGGCCCGCCGCGATGGCCGAGCCGCGAATTTACAAATCGTATTAAGCCGTGCGCGCACGCGGGGACGTAAAAAAAAAAAAAAAAAATCATAAAAGAGAGGACTCGTTCGCGAGGATCAAAGTGGCCGCAATTTTCACTTACCGCCAATCCGGCATTCCGCCGTCGCCGCTGACCCGTGCTGAATCCGTGCTGCTTCAATCCATTTTTCGACCCGGTGTTCGCTGAGAATTTCAAATCGCAAAATGACAATAGAGCAGTATACGCGATTACGGATATATTTTATATTTTTTTTTTTTTTATAATTGTATACATATAATGTGTAACTTATGAAATATATCCGTAATCGCGCGTATACTGATCTATTGTCATTTTGCGATTTGAAATTCTCAGCGAATACGCATGGGTCGAAAAATTACGCGGATTGAAAATTAACTAAATTTCAGGTATAATATAGGGATACCTAAAATTTAGCTATGGTAGCGAATATTTTTTTTTTCCGTGTAATATGAATGGATTTTTAAGAAATATGAAAAAAGAAAGAATATTTTCGAACTAAAGTCTCTTCGCGATCGATTGTAGAATCCGTATTAGATAAAAGCGGTCTGATGGAGATGCCGGGATGTATCATCTTGATTTAATCACGGATACGATATACGGGGAGGACTCTAGCGAGGAAATAAGATCGAGAGGAGAGCGCGCGCGCAGAGAAATCCGGGCCACTTTTGTAAATTCTCTAAGCCTGATAACGTCGCCACGGATAAACGTATGTAAACGAATACTGCGGATAACTCTCATGATGAAAGCGAATTTTCTGCGGGGGGAGCAAGGGGAGCAGGGAAGAAGAGTAGAAAGAGAAGGAATGAGCGTAAGCACCGTTTCGGAGGAGCGTTTACACGGAGAAATGCACACACGCCGCTTTTCGCGCGCGCGGACACGCCCCCTTTTCCTCCTTTCCTGAGGTGCACGGGGGCAGAAAACGACCGAGAGAAAGGAGAAGCGGAACACACGGTGGCGCGGAACGAACGGAGGGATAAAAGGAGAGGGAGGGAGGGAGGGAACGGGAAACTGCAAGGGAAGAACGCGCAGGGGGGCGGCTGCAGTGGCGAGGTGAGAAGAGAGGAAGGAGATCGCGGGGGTTACTCGGTATATATATATATATATATATATATATATATATATATATATCGAAGTAAGAAGCCTCCTCTCTTCGTACCCCCTTGCCCTTCCGCCGTTCCATGCGCTCACCCCCCCTCCTGCCCCCTGCCCCCGCTCTTGCAGCCCCCGGCTGTGGTGCTCCTGTTTTACGCTTTTCGACTTTTTCAAGATTTATCCTTACCGTTTCCTCGCTAAATCGCTTTCCGGGCGAAATTTACGGTTGGGCAATAATACAGGAGGAGCGAGCCCGGGCGAGTCGTATACACATACATACGCGCACACATACATATACAGTCCGTGGCGGAGGGTATAAGGGCTGAGAGGGAGGAGAGGTCGGCAGGAAAGAGCGAAGAGAGCCCGGGTTCTCTGTACGGCCGTCCAGCCGAGTAACGGGGAGCCTACATACATTCCCGGCACGTTCCCGGCTTCTTCTCTACCTGACTGACTGCTTCCATCCCTCTCTGGTTGCCTCGCGCGCGCATTTTCTTTACGAGCTTCCTCTTTACCTATCTATCCCCCCTCTTCCCTGCGCGCGTACCACTCCTCGGCAGGATCCATTCTGCGCCCCCTGGGGGGTGGCTCTATGATCGCTCCGTGTATCGTCGCCGCAATCTCCGTGATTTTGTAAAAGATTTAACATACAGCATTTGTGTCACGCGATACAGAATAATATTAGATATCATTAATCTTCTCAAAAGTACTGAGCGTGTCGGTGAAATTTCATTTCAAAATGCCGTGTGAAATCTTCATAAAGTTTAAGCGGGAACTTTTATTACAGATACTGTTACCAAATACATCGAATAGTATTTGATATTCATACTTGTCATAATTGATACAGGGGAAAAAAATATTAGCTATGGTAGCTAATATTTTTTTTCCGTATATAATATAATTGCGTATACCTTGTGTGTGCGACAGCATTAATGTATTATAAAGATACACATCGGGGGCTGACAATGATCTCTACAGAGATCTCAAGGAAGATAAGAATTCTGTACTCTTAGAAGAATGCGGAAAAATGCGTTTTTATTACGTAACGATCATCTCTTCCAAACGATCTCTCGCGAGTTCGAGGAAGTTCGCGGAAAATGACATTATCCGGAACGAGGTTTATGCGCTACAGGATAAAGTTGTAAAGCAAGCGACTCGCGGATTTGGCAACTCGACATGATTACGGTGACATGATTATGGGGCGCATTATTAGTTTTTCGTCGTGTATACAACTTCATTATTTATCCGTTCGCGAGATTGATAACGTCCGATAATGTGTCCGGGACAGACGCCAGATCCGTAGTGGTCCATAAATAAGATACGAGTGTACGCGAGAAACAAGTGGATGATTGCGCGTTATTCCGCACGGTTGAGCGAACAAGTACATAATTCCATATGCTGCTCCCCGTTCTTCTGCCGCAGATTCGTAAAAATGAAACTCACGGAAATGGCGAGGAACCGTTCGATTCTGTTGAATAATGTATGCACGACAATGATATATCTAATATATCATTCATGAAAGCTATTAGCGAATGTATCGGCAAATATTTACTTGTTTACGGTTACCCCCGGGTTCTTTCCTTTCAACAATCTCATGGCAAAACTGTATTGAAAAGTACATTTAAAATTTTATCATGCTAAAGACATAAAAGATAGTCTCTCCCCCTCTCTCTCTCTCTCTCTCTCTCTCTCTCTCTCTCTCTCTCTCTTACGAAAATACGTAAATATATATATAATAAAAATTTTAAAATCTTAATTTTTTAGTATATAATTTCTTCATGGAGAGGGAGAGAAAAAGAGAGCAGAAAATAATCGCAAGAACAAGTTCTGAAAAATTAGAAAACACATTTGAAATAAACAGAGAAATTGCACGATCTAAATAGTGAAGAGATACATCTTATAAGATACACGCACATCATCGAGAGTGTGGGGTTAATAATTTATCTCAAACGTTCTCGTACGCAATCAGATCAACGGTCACCCCCGCAATCATCCGTTTATGTTAGCGAGCACGTAAGTAAACACGCGCCGGACATCTCGCCAATGGACTTTCTCCGGACCTTTCCCGCGCGGAAAAGCCAGACGATAAATAATATAAATGGACCTTTCAAACGTGACGACGCGACGAGTATCATTGAGGAAGAGAAGCGAGTGGTCACTTGGTGACACGTGACCACCCGCGATCATCCCGCACGCCGGGGATTCCCTCGCGCACGGTCGACCGGAAATATCATCCATAAGTAAGGGTGCGATCGCACCGGAACGAAATGGGGGTAGAGAAACAAAAAAGGAGTAAATTAGATATTTTATTAAAAAAAAAAAAATGTATATATACATATAAATTTTTTTAATAAAATACCTAATTTACTTAATATACATATATATTAGGTATTTTAGATAAATTTATATCTATACATATATAAATTTTAAATCTATATATGATGATATATAAAGAGATATAGAAAAGTAGGAAATTAAAAATTCACAAAGGAGAGATTTTAAATATCTGATGAGATTTATATATGAATTTACCGACGAAAGAACAGGGAAAATGTATTTAGAATTTCTTACACGTTTAATTTTGTCGATTGCATTCAAATCGACAGATCCACCAAAGGCATAATTGGGAGGATATCTCTTTCTTGGATATTCTCATTTTTTTTACTCCAGAATTACGTGCACTGGGTGGAGGAGAAAGGGGGAGGGGGAGGCCGCAAGCTCTCTTCCTCTTCGCCGGGTGAATCGTGTCGTCTAAGGGGCGCGACATATTGGACGAAATTGGCGCATATCAAACAGGGAAGCAATTGGAATAGCGGCGGGATCCGGGGATCCCCGCGTCCCGGTTCGCGCGCGCTCTCGGTTCCGCTGGAAATGGTGCCCTCGGGGCTCGGAGCCGAGCTCGGGAACGAAACCCTCGACTGCGCATCCCCTTATTCCCTCTCGCAGCCCGCGGCTTCAGCCTCTCCTCCTTCCTCCTCTTCTCTCCGCATCCACATCAACGAGTGATATTACACCGCCTAGGAGTCTATCCGCTCGTCTCTCTCTTTCTCTCAATATATATATATATATATATATATATATATATATATATATATATATTTCTCTCTCTCTCTCTCTCGCAGATGCGCGTGAGTCCGACGATACTCTCCCGCGCGTCTCGAGGAACAAACCTAACTTTGGCTTGATATAACTTTACCGCGGCGAATACAATAATGCCGCGTGCTCGCGTGCAACGACCTACAATAGAATCCGCAGCATCTTGATATTTTTGATATATATTATAGAGAGAAGTCGAGAAAAATTTTATATCGATAGAAATTTCTATCCAACAGACATAATGTAAGATACAGAATCATAAAATTGCAATTTGAAAGATATTAAAGAATGTTTTCGCATCTCTTTGGCACATAATCGGGACGGTTGTGAAAGCTTTATTTCTCGCGCAGTCACGCGTCTCGCGGAGGCTGACGGAGGATACTCGCTCGAGGCAAGAAGTCAAGCTCTCGTCGTACATACCTCTCTCTGTGCGTCGCGGGTCTCTCTGTATAACCGGAGAATCAATACGATCTTCCGCCTCCTCTGCACGGTACGGTGCACCAATTCAGCTCGTTGAATCTGTGCTTCGAGTCTGTGCACGCGATTGTAGCGCGCGAGTGCACATGCGTACGTAGAGACGCGGTTGCACGCACGTGCGTCTCGCACGTCGCGATTTCACGCACACGCGTTGTGGAACACGCGTGTGAGAGGCAACCGACCGCCGATCCGGTTGCGATCGATGAACGGAGAGAGACACGCGGCCACCAAACAAACTCATCCGTGTAATTGGCAAATTGACAGATTAATTCAATCACACCGTCGATGCTTCTTCTTCGTCCGTTCCCTTCTCTCTCATTCACGTTAATGTATTCCGCCGACGAGGAGACGGCCTTGATTTCTGCCCGAGTACAGAGTCGAGCATCATACTTTTGCCGGATTATCAATTACGTTTTTCGTCTCGTATAACGCAGAACATGATAAAATCTTCGTTCTTCCTGAGTTAAAAATTTTTTTCCTCTACTTTTGATCTCAATTTTCAATCTATTTCTGTAACTTTAAGTAGTCAGATTAGTCTTTTGAAATTATTTAATTTATAGTTTTGTCCAGAACTTCTCTTTTAAACCTCTAAGTGAGAAATTGTTTGTATATTGCCTATTTAAAGTACAAAAGGAACTCAATTCTTGTATAACTTAAACCTATCGAAATTCTCTAGTATCCATAAACATGAGTAAATTAAGATTGAAAATAGGAGAAAAATTGTAACTCGAATTTCATTACAAATTATTCAAAAAAATAAATAATTTGTAAACCCAAGTCAAAATTTTCTTCTACTTTTGATCTGAATTTTCAATCTAACATCTGCTTTGACGTTTTATGCAATCAAATCATTCTTTTTTAAAATTATTTAACCTATAGTTTTGTGTTGTCAAAAACTTTTTTTTTTAAACCTTTAACAATATAAGTGGGAAATTGCTCATTTACTGCCTATTTGAGATACAAAGTAGAAGCTCAATTCTTATATAAATTAAATCCACCGAAATCCTGTAGAATTTATAAACATGAGAAAATTGAGGTGGAAAATAGGAGCAAAATTTCGACTCGGGAAGATACATAATATCAGCTGCTTATATTTGTATTCATCATAATACTTTCCCTATGAGTTTAGAGCGCAATTTTCATAACAGAATAGAATACGTGCACGGAGTCTAACAGAGTATATCGAGGAAACTATTAGAATCACAACCATCATTTTATTTTATCTATTTGTCCAAACGTAATCTCATCACGTTTCACTGCCAGCATGTTTCTTTCCACAATCGGGCGATAGTCCATAGTGTGATAATCGAAGCGTACAACCCGCAGAGCGCGGTGCGCGGTAGACGGAATAAATCAAATGTCGAATGGATAAGCGGGAAATAAACCGAAAACCGCGCTGGTCGTTCTGTAAATCGAGAGCAAGCGAGACAGAGGTAACGAGAATGCGCAAGCGAAGGATATAAACACGGGTCGCTTCTCTCCCTTTTTTTTTTACAAAAAAGGGCGACAGAAAGAGAGATGAAAGGATGAGGGGAAAGGAAGAAGAGGGAATGTTCTCTCGAGTGTGCACGTCGAAAAGGGCGTGTGCAATGCGGTGGAATCGAGTGGAGCGAAAAGTCAAATGGAGTCGACCTGCGTCGCGTTTTGTGTGTGTGTATGTGTGTGTGTGTCGAAAGATACGAGAATGAGTGCGTGAAGAAGAGTGCTATCGGATCAAGTGGTTCTCTGTGCGTGCAAGCGCGATTTTGAATTAGCTACCCTTTTCAACGTTTCTCTTTCTCTCACTCTCTCGTTGCTTGCAACCTCGGCGGTTGTTCCTCATGTCGCAATTTCGCGACAAAGTCGTAGAAGAATAAATTCTTACGTCATTTTTTTGGAATAATAATTATAAAAAAAATATAAGGATAATCTCATAATAGAATAATTATAATAAAATAATTGCAATTATTTATAATGGATAATTATGAATGAAATAATTATAATTGATGATTATAAAGTATTATATTCTCCGTGATTATGTCCGTATTTATGTACTATTACATATAGATATCCTGACTCTTTGCGCGATGATCTATACACTCTTCTTGCACGGAGAAAGGATGTTTGGACGTGATTTTGTATTGGTGAAAAGGTTCCGCTTCCGGACACATTTATGATCCTTAAATGTCACTAGAGACCCCTGTACAAAGACCCTTTGTGATTGATTGCTATCGATTGATATCGCATGAAAATACAGTAATATTAATATTTTAAAACTTTTCTCCCTCCACCCTCCCCCCAATGACACATAGTTACATTAATTTTCTTTTAAACTATATTTTTCATATATTAAAACGCTGACATTTTTTAGAAAAATACTTTCTGAAAGTGCCTTATTTCTTATAAATTTCAGAAATTAATTAGAATTAATTTTCCTTTTTTATTTTTACAAGATTTATAAAAGTATACTACTATACACTATTTCTGAAAAAGATTAAACTTAGAAAATCGGCAATTGCCCTAAATAAAGATATTCGGTTACACGATCTCGAAACCACAGGCTAAGTTAAGACTGTAACTCACGGTACAGCGCAGTCTTAATTAACTTTCAATTAAAACTTGTCTTTAGACAGCGTTCGGAAAGAAAGGGAAGCGGTATAAAGCAGAGTCGATATAAATCAATAATCAGTTCAAATTCAATCGCGGCAAGTTCCATTTTCTTACTCGATAACGAGAATCTTCTTAACTTTATGCTTACATACACTTATAATGAAGTCGCCGTACTCCGTAGTTTTAATTTAAAAGTGGATCAGTTCGCAAACTTTTCCGCTTAATTTTGTATTTCTATAATTAAACTTATCGTTATTATCTGTGACTTGTGTATTTTACTTCTATCATTATGCCGTATTTATATTTTTCATTAAATAATAAAATTTACAAAATCTGATAAAGAAATATTTCAGAATATTTTAATGCAAAACAATATTTTATTTTCTCATATTAATAAATTGCAATAATTATGTAAATTTCATTCTCTCTACAGCAAGATATTTATGATATTTCTTGCTTTCAATATCTATAGAGATTATAATAATTATTTTTAGAAGAGTGTTTTATGGATCTCTGCGTAATGTACGAGCTAATGATTGCTGTTTAACGGCCGTATTTATTATTTAATGCTGTTGTTGTTGTCGATATCACATAACCGCTCGCAGTTCCAAATGGCATAGGGACCCGCGACGTGTACGGTTCGCTCGTTACATGCTATTAATTTATAATTAGTTATTCAATTCGGTCGAATTAATTTATATACGCATTTAATACAGGGGTTATAACGATACCCGGATTCTATATTTGCGGCTTTCACGCTTCGGCCTTGCCGAAAACGATTTTACATCGCCGATATGTGCGCGCGTAGCGTAATTTTATCGCACATAATTTAGATTCAAAATTTATTAAGAGCTAGCCACCGTGCTTCTTCTCTCATCTTTTACTCCGGTCCAGTTATTTTCAACTTTGTTTTAAAGTAGTGTAACAAGCTCTCCGCGTTTCAGCCATTTAAAAATTTCATGTTTTTATAGATAAATGACAAAGCAATAATTTTATCAACGTGACTTCTCTCAGTATTATATTGTCAGTATTATTTGAACGGATTAAATCAAGGCGCACAATTTGATAGTACAATAATATCACGTCGCTTGATAATCCGCTTAACCCTTCCCGGCCCAGCGATTTCAATTGTAATCACATACACTATATCCTATGCAAACGCAGATCCGTTTAATTTGAAAGCAGTTGCGAACATTTTCTTTGAATTTTCTTCAATGATTATAATTTTTGAAGCGTCAAGAAAGTGCGGTGTCTGATTAATCTCTCGCATATAAAAAAAATTATTTAAATTTTCAACACACGCGAGGAAGAGATAGCGGCAAAAAAAAAATGCGCGATAATAAATTTTATTATAATAGATTCTTATGGTATATACTCGTGGAACACGAAACGCTTCGAAAAGCATCGTGCAATGTTTTTCGACGTTAAGCATGCACGTCTCTTCGTGAGGTGGAGCATGTCTGCCGCGATGTTGGCAAAGTGATATACCGAAGAAGCTATCTTTGTGGAGGAGGAGAAGGAGGAGGAGAAGGAGCAAGCTCAGAGCGCACTTACGAAAGTTTACGTACGGTGGCGCAAATAGTTTTACATTATTACGCGCGTGTGGAACGGGGAGAGATGGGGAGGGACGAGGAGACTGCGGCGAAGAAAGGGGGAGGAGGATGGCAGAGATGTAAGATCGATCAAGCCGCCTCGTAATTATCCGCTTTGTATCGCAGCATAATTCCTGGTTAGTTTGGACGCCGGCGTCGCGCGCGTTCGATACCGTCGAGCGCGCCGCACCAGTAAAGGGGTTACGGCACGGGGGAGCAATACCATATGCAAAGTTAACCTCCATTAAATGCGTTAACTCGGCGACGAGCATGCTCCGATGCGCTTAACCAAAGTACATTACACCGATGCTCGATGCGAGAGCGATCCCGCCGTGTGTTGAGAGAGGCTGGGCCGCTCTCTATACAGGATGTCCCGTAATGTCTCTATCTCTCGCGTCTCGTCGATGGATTCTCCAACCGATGATTCGGAGCCGATGTCGTTTTATGAACAATTTTTCGCCGCTGCACCGGCTTTCGAGTTATAGGCGAAATTTACAGAATTTTTTTTATAAAGTATGTATATACATCAAGTAAATGCATGACGTGTTAGCGGAATTTTCCGTTATTTATTATTAATTGATTAATATGACTTCTAATTATGTACACATGGTTGAGAAGAGATACTTTTTCCGATATATCGATGTGCATATTGAGCGATCAGTCTGGGACACCGTGTATATGGCGTGCCTCTAATTGCTCTCGCCGAGGCGGCTTGCGACGTATTTACCCACAGTTCGTTTTGTCCTCGATTTCTTTTCGACGAGACGACAATGCGGCCCGTTAACCCCGCGACCGTCCATGCCGTAATATTATCGAAGGAGCCAATGTACAATCATATATATTGTGGACGACACAATATTACATTCTAGACCACGCTCTTCCCTCTTGACCCGTGACAATCGGCGCATTGTTGCTCCGTTGTATGGGCGTTAACGTTCCTCTCGTCAAAGGCGATTCGCTGATGCACAAATGAAAGCGATAAATAGATAGAGAAAAAGAAATACGCGAGGGGGATTACAACTTTGAGGCAGCGCGTCTTTGTTAGCCCAGAAACACTTGACAAACTTTACATAAAAAATCACGAACCATTTCTAATATAAATTAGTATTATAATTAAACTTTATAAATTATATTTTTTATATGTACAGAGAGAATGCATATTAGAATATTTTTTTCCGATATATTTATACTCTTATATACATTATATTGTACATTACAAATAATAAAAATATAAAAAAAATTGATGTACACTTTATAATTATTTTATTAAATCTCATTGAATGTGTGCTAATGCTGCATGATACTGCAAACAAAAAATTGATCCAATCTTGATGACGTCAGGCTCGTCATCTTTTACAACATCTTCGTCCCGCATACTCTCGCTTATTCGACTAGCGAAGAGAGAGAGAGCTGTCCCTCTCTCTTTCTCTCTGTGCCTCTCAGTTTACGTTAGAAGATGCTTATTAAATTGTGTCATCCACGAATAAGGGCTAACGCGCTGCATCCAATTTGTGCCGCTTAATTAATTCCCTCCAATTTATTCCCCGAGACCGGCCAATAAAGAAACCGGGACCCGCGCCCGCTCGACGGTCAACGAGTGCCGCCGATGCCACCGCAATATATTGTTCCTAATGAAATCTTCGTTTAATCGCGAGTTTTTCCGACGTATGCGACGTCAATTGCGGCAGCTCCACGAATTTCTCGCGCTCATCGCTCTCCGTAGCCGCCATCGCTGCACGCGATGCACAATGATGCATACTATGTTGCATTGATAGATACGATCATCCATCGTTTCTCTTTTCTAGATAAAGAGAAGAAAACAACGGCGTGGAACAACGTAATTAACGTTTTACTCTTGCTAAAATAGAAATTTATTTTCGCGGATATTATCACCCGCGCTATTTTTATTCTTTTCTCTATTCCTTCTTTATGAAATATATAATTAAAAGCCTAAAATACTATCTTCTTATAATTCTTACTATATGTCATAAAAATTTTCATTATCGCTCCAAAAATTCTTTTTTATTAGCAGTGATACTAGCAATATTTTATAACCCTTTTCTCTTTAACTATATTATAAACGCGCAAAAATTGCGTTACTGCGAAGTAATGCTTTCAGAAAACAAATATATGTAGAACATATATTTGTTTTAATTAATATTAATATTGAGTGCAAATATTTATAATATAATTTTATTAAATTCAAGCATGCCTAAATATCATGGTGTATGGATGAAGAATCTGTGACGTCGCATTGGAATAGAAGTGCGAAGAGCGAAAAGAATAAAGGCAAGGGGAAGGGAGGGAAAGCGCGACGGAAAGCTAATTACAAAATTATCGCTTTTAATTGCAATTCCTGATATTTGCGCAATGGCGCGGCGGTGCAAGCGCGCGATTGTCGTCGCGTGCCGAATTATTGGATGTTGACGTCACCGCCGCTGCCGTCGCCGTCACCGAGCCTCCCCGACATGCGGCATCGCTTTGCTCATAATTGCCGGCACCAATTATGCAATTAGCGCCGCGCTCTAATGAGCGCGCAGTGTCATGTACGCGCGGATTCTAAACAGCCGGTTATCCGACACGCATTGTTCGCGCGCCCGTGTCTTTATTCGCCTCTAAGCGCGAGATATACACGCCCCTATCTGGTTTAACTTTTATTAACCGCATTATGCGTGTATCTTCAACGATATATCAACTCGTAAGATTGTTCCTCAGATTATTGCCCGCGCAGTTAACGTTCTCTCTACCAGCAGAAATATATAAATTTAACGTCTAAACTGGTTAGCAGCGTCTGTTGGATTATAAGGTGTAAGCAATAGTGAACATATTTTAAAATCAGAGACTATTGAAATTAATCATTTATATAGTTTCGCTTAAATAAAAGATGCAAATAGATATATATACATACACACGCATCGTGAGAATGACAGATGCATATACAATATATTTATTTGAAATATAATTGGATTTATTAATCAATGTGGTAATTTTAAAAGAATTATCAAAAAAGGAGAGATGCTTGTTTGAGAGAATAATTAAAGTTTTCGGCTCATTTTGCATTGATTATTTTATATATTATTTTAAATGTTATATAAGAAAAGTAAGAAAAAACATTTATTTCAGAAGTAACCATTAATATTTATTTAATTTTAATTTATTAAAGCAACTAACATTATTTATTAAAATATGAACAAAAATAGAACTACGAGATATAAGTCATAAGAAATAAGTAACTAGAAAAAGCACCAATTGGTAAAAATAATATCCAAATATTTTTCTGTTCATATAATAAGAGAAATAATTATATTTCAATTGATTATTTGAAATTTCTAAGAAACATATATATATTTGAAAATATTTATTTCTGATTTATAAAATTAACTAAATTTATTTCAAATAGGGTTTTAATTAACATACAAATAAAATATGTTACTTAGCATTAACTTTTTATAATCGGTAGAAAAAATATTTTTATGTGAATATATGTATATATATATTTCTTGTTTCAAATATTAAAATATTAAATACTATTTTGTCCATTTTCGACCGCTTTCTACCATTTTTCACCTATTCTTTTCGGCTGCAGAATTTTTTACTGACACGGAGTTATACCTTTCTATACGGAACTATATGTAAATTTTTCGATTCTACGTCAGGTATAATTTAAATATTTAGATAAAACTCGGAATATAAGAAAAGTCCCAGGATAAACTTTTTCTTACGACAATAAATTAGAGTAAGAAGATTCGATAAAAAAAAAATACTGTTCTCCATTCGTAATTGCTCGCTCTTAATTTCGAATATCATCTCTTTTGTTACCGGCTTCGATAAACGCCCGGGCACAGCGTATAACGAGCGTGTAACAAATCCGATGGCGTGTGCCAACGTGTAAACACACTCCGCAACACTCGAAGCCGCAATCCCTTCGCCCTCGCACGCAGTGGGGCGCCACCACGCATCGGGATGATCGCACAATAAAACACTGGCATAATATTTCGCCCGGCTGGTTGAACACCGCAAATATACTCTAGGACCACATGCCGGCCCTATTTTGTGGAGGGTGAGAAGGACGTAGCAAGGAGGAGGGGAGAGAAGGGAGCAAAGGGGCGAAAGAGACGCGTATGCTGGCGCGCGAGAGTGGAATCTGCGAGCGGCCCCCGCGGTGCCCCCCCCCCCGCTTCCCCCCTCTTTCGCGTGCCGCAGGGACACCCGCGGGCCTCACGTCCCCCTTCGCGGATTAGCCTCGCTACATTTCATCCCTTCTGTCGGTGCGTATGTCCCGTCATTATGCGCCTAACTCTCTGCAAACGCAAAACCAATAGCACCACCATTCACAGCAGATGAATTTATGGGAACCGGAGGATGAATGGATTGCAATTGTTGCCTGGAGTTTCCTGAATCGCGATAAATCGGCTACTTGTTTCCGCGATTAATCGTCGGCTATTTGATAGCTTATTTGGTAAAATGCATGAGAGATATATATGTTTATATATAATTTCCTAAAAATTATATAATTTCTTAAAGTATATTGTGTGTATGTGTGTTGTGTATATATGAGAATTAAAATAAAAAATATATAATATATATAATTTTTCTAACACGTTTAGAGTTTCTTCTATTCAATTTAAATATATGAGCTCTCTATTCTGTTAATATCAGAATAAATAATTAAAAGTATTACGGAAATAATAAATTAATTTTTTTTACAATACATCTCTCTATATGGTACTCTTAGCTACTCTTTAAAATATCTAAAATTTAACAAAGTAAGATGAGTGAATAATGGAATACGCATTTTTAAAATTGCGTGTTGAATAATTTAATTGACTTTAAGGCGGATTTAAGATATCGAGAATATCTATTTTCTTTTTGTTACACTGACAAGAGAGGCTGTTAGTGCGGACAAAGTAACACGATTTAATATCACGTTAAAAGTATATTCCGTAAAAGTACATTTAAGCATGTAAGGGAGGGTTGGGGGGGGGGCGAGACTGTATAGCCGACGAGTCGTTTTCGCCGTAGGTCAGACGGCTGAAACGAGAATTGCTCGAATTTTGTTAAGTTTGGCAGCAATTACTTTTGATACCCGACACGCGGGCGGCGTAATTGCGTTGGGCCAAGCAGAACGCGACGGGAGAGGGGTAATAATTCGCTAATATCAATTTCAAATTTCAATTAGTATCATCTCGACGTCCGCCTCTGCGCTTCTCTCCGCTTTCTCTCTCTTTCTCTCTGTCCCTCTCTATTCGCGGACCCCACAGGAACACGCCATGATCTAAAATTCAATTTGTCCCTTCGTACCGGAGAGCCGCAAAGAGAGAAGGAGAGAGACACACACAGTGCAACGGCGGCTGATAGAGGGAGAAGCGAGAGACGAAGGGGAGACGTTGCGATGGAGCGAGCGAGATAAACAGCCGCATAGAGTGATAAGGGCGGCGGGGGGAGGGAAACAGGGGGGAGACCGGGTATAGTTAGTGTGTACACCGGTTCTCTAAAGCCACTCGCGTGCACGCCGTTATATAACGAGAGAGAAACGACGGGGGCGACGGCGGCGTCCGGGGCCCCGTAGGCACGCGCATGCGCGACATGCCGACCCATTATAAATTGATAACTCCGCCGTTTATTAAGTTCCACGACCGATGCCTGCTTAGGCAAAGAGCCCTCTACGCGCCGCGCCACTCGCTCTCTCTCTCTCGCTCTCTCTCTCTCTCGCTCTCTCTCTTTCTCTCTCCCTCTCTCTCGCTTCGTATGCAGCTCTTCTCTCGCCGATACATACATTATTTATTTACGCGAGTTTACAATCCCTCTAATGGGGATTGGCGTAATCGGCCACCCATCCGCTTTCCTCTCCCCGCCACCCCCTCCCCCTCGTATAACCGCCCACCCCGCTGCAGCACGCCGCTGTCGCGCTCCCTCTTAATCATATTTCACCCCGCTTTCGAAAATCCGCGCGTCGCACGGCGAAATCGGAAGTTGCTCCGATTCTCTGCTTTCCGCGAGGGTCATCGCGATACCCCCCCCCCCCCTCTCCCCCGGCACAACATTGGGATTAAAAAAAAAATCTGTAGGCATAAGGCGATTAGACGTTTATCTATTATTTAATTTCACAAGAGATACTCCAAGGTTTTGCCGATGATTCCCCGATGATAATCATGACAGAAGCTTTGTCTTCGTGTAGTTCAGAAAATTCAAATTTCTGATTTTTTAAATTTATATCTGATATCTAAATTTTGATAAATTATTGCAGATAAGAAGCTATGTATTCACCCTTAAGCTAGATATTTATGGCCGGAATTTATTTGTCTATTATGCAAGGATAAAGAGGATTGGTATCTACATCCCGCGCATACACATACTACATACATAGATACTTTTATCCCAAAATTATTATTTTATAACGCAAGGAAACTCTCGTCGCTCGCTCGAACCACTGATCGTGGAAATTTTTTCTTTTTTTTTTTTACCGCGAAAGAGATTATGAAATCAATTGACATTGACGCGTGTGGTTGCAGATTGGCGCGGTCCACGCCCACCAGCCGAACAATAACCACCACCAGCACCATCAGCAGCAACAGCAACAACAGCAGCCGTCGAGTCAACCGCAGGTGCCGGGTGCTGGCGCAGGGGGGGCCGGCGGGCCGGGGGGCGGCGCGGCGGTGGCCAGGGCCGGAAGCATGTTCTGCTACCACTGCCCCCCGGGCCTCCCGGCGCCGCGATTACCGCCGTCCCTGGAGTATCCTTTCGCCCCGACTCACCCCTGTAAGTAAAAATTCGATTCCTCCTCCTGCGGGGGCGCGCACACGCGCGCGCGCAACGATATTTTTCATCTCTCCGGCCCCCCTCGTCGATTTTCGACCACGGCGTGTGAAGTCGACCCTACCCGCTATCTATAAAAAATAGATATTACGCGGAATTTTCGGATTTACTCGCGCGGTTATTATTCATTGGGAAGGGGACGGGTTTTTAATATATAACTTTTTTGTCGCATCGAAAAATGATAACTTTCGCGGAAAACTTTAATAGAGAAACAGATGTGGAGCGTAAAAAGAAAACTGCATATACGGAGAGAATACATTCACGAAATCGAATCGTCTACAAATCTTGATCTTTCCATTCGCAAGTTCAACTTTTTCAATCTCAAACTGATACGTCCCTCAAACAGACGATATTGTTTTTTTTTGTAAGAAGAGTTCCACGTTTTTTTTTCTCGAGATAATTTCCAGAGAGAGAGAGATGACGATAGGCAAAACGGAAAAAGGAATAGATTACGCGAAGAAGGATACGAGAGGCGCGGATAAAGAGCGAGACACCGGGTATACAACGAGGAGAGTGAGGCGAGGGAAAAGGGGGAAGGGGCGAGGGGAGGGCAAACTGATTGTACAGGCACTTGCGCTCTAGCGGAACACATCGATGAAGTTACATTACCGACTAGACCGAGTTACGCAAAGTGGACGCTACAAACTGGACGGCCGCTAAACTTAATTTGCACTTGGAGCCAACTTTCAGTTAAACCGCGTCCCGCCGGCAGTCGAGCCGAGTCACACTATCCAAGAACTTCGAACGCCAGTTTGTCTATTCACAGATCGTTTTCCAAGTCGCGTCCCATTCCCGGTGACGAATTTCCGGACCGACGCAATCTGTCACATCAACGATAATCAATGACAATAATCAGCTGTTCTCTAATCATGTTTGATTAACAACGATAGTTTAACCTTATCGAGTTACAACATCGCGCGCGATAACGTGACCGGGAAATTATACATTTTTCGAATTATATTAATTATATTCATTTTACTGGAAACAAAAATATTAATCCAGTTTCGAAAATCTTTCATTAGTCTCGATTATGAATGAACATGATGTCAACATTTTATTACGATTTTGAAAGCGCGTGGAGTAACAGATTAGTAACAGATAAGATAGATAAATAAAAAAATGTGTAACGACATTTGTATTAATATAATAACAAGAGGATGGATTTTACTAGCCTTTTATTTTTTTCTATTGTCTAGTTATAACTTTTATATATTCATAAAAATACCAAAATTATTTCAACTAAATAACGAAGCGGCGCGCGTACGTAACAATATTAACTTCGACAAGATTTAGACCAAGTTGAATGAAGGCACGAAAATTATGAAATTTGTCGCTATAGTCTATCCACTTTTTAGCTTTTGCCGCAAAATATACGAGAATAAAAAGAAAATAAACCGTCGCTTAGTTTACGGAATATAAATTCGCGGGGAAGTTCAGAGGAACGTGGGAAGTGCGGGCGCGTTATTCTTTATATTCTCTTTAAAACACAACACCCATTGAGGCTCATAAATGTGGGAGAGACGGCGATCTCTTCTCTCCGGTAGATGATCGAACAGGGCATCGAGATGGGCGCGGGGGCACCGGGGGGCACGGGTGTCCTCAGGGACGTCCGGGCACCCTTCCAGCTCCCGATTGCCCCCTTCGCCCCCTCCTCTGTTTCCCCTCTCCTTCTCCCCCGGTCCATGCCGGTTCGTAGTTCTCTCTCTCTCTCTCTCTCCCTGATCTCCTCTACCCCCCCGTTGGGATAAACAGATTAGGTAACTACGTGATAAGTCGGTAAGTGGGTTCACTCGGCCCACGGTCCAGACCCACCGACATTCGCTCTAACATCTAACTACCTCGTTAGTGTCATTAGTAACGGTCGGGGTGTCATTAGATTTCGTTCTCTACGTGTAGTTTTTCCACGGGTCTCCACCACGAGTCCCCCCTCTCTCCCTCACGGGGACTGCAACCGAGAACGAGACCTGCAGTTCGCAAATGCAACGGATACGAACGATCATGGAGAACGCGTGACGCGCGTTTGGAATAATTTTGAATGGTTCATTCTCCCCTTCCCTTCCCCCCCGACATGTGTGTCTGCCCGTGTGAAAACGTGGAATCGGTGTATGGACTGCAGAATTCGAGTAATATACAATTCGAGTCGCATTTTATACATTAGTTTAATAGTTAATTCGAATTTCTCGAAGACGCAACTCTCTTTGCCTGAAAGAATTTTTATTTTGATATATTTCGAAGGATCTTTTTATATTGTTCCCAAATTTCGATGTGCATTATTCCAGTTTATTTTAAATCAATTGATTTAAAAGAAACTGGAATAATACACGTCGAAATTTGAGAGAACAATATGAAAAATTAGATCCTCCGAAATATATTAAAATAAAAATTCTTTCAGGCAAAAAGTTGCGTCTTAATAATTGTATATACTATATGTTATGCTAAGGAATCGAAATTTAATAGCTTAAAGCAATAATTTCTAGATTTCGAAAAGGGTTTATCATATATATAAATTTTACCTGAGAAAGGTATAAATATATATCGGTTTTGTTGATAATGCGATTTTACGTTTCGTCAGGAAATGACACATGCGAATTAACGATACTTTACACTTCCCGTGCGCAAAAAATTAATCACCTCGCTTTGTGTTTTCTGCCGACGGGTAGACAAAGCGTCAACGACGACGAAGCGTGTCGTGAAAGGAAGCCGCGCGTGCGTCCTGAACGCAAAAGTCACCGGATCTCTCTCTCTCTTTCTCTTTCTTTCTCTCTCTCTATCTATCTCTATCTCTCTCTCTCTCTCTCTCTCTCTTTCGTGTACCCGAGGCACTACTAATAAATTGGATCAGACCGACTCCCGATGAGTTGTACGAGTTGTCTGGATCCGGGCTTTACTTCGGCCCGACTCTAATCTAAGATCTTGAGTGGATTTCAGTTTGGGGCACCGGCAAATTTATTTAGCCGCCGCGGTCGTCGCCCGATTCGCTTCTCTGTCTTCGTTTCCTCCGCAGCAACAACGACGGTCGTTACTTATCGATACGCCGAGAACGTGAAAAAAAAAATTCTTCGCGCTATAGTATACACTTCGCAGAGCAACACTACATATATTGTCATTATATATATCGCAGTTCATCATAAATTAGAAAAAGTTTCTCTTGCGTTATTTATAAATTAAAAAGTATTGAAAGATTCGAAACGAATATCAAACGCTGTTATTAATAAAATTACATTATTTTATACATTCGTCGTTTTATACATTAAGCCACCGAAGGCAGGATATAAATTTTGCTTCAGTTAGATTTATATTATAGCTCTTCTGAATGGCCGTACGCGATAAACAAGGGATAACGCATTTGCATACTAAATTAATATAATTCACAAGACAAAGAAATTCATAACCGGCACGAGATAATCATATACAACGGCGCACGGAAATCAAGTTTCACAAGTGCATCCGCAAGTCCGCAACGTCGTTAAACGCGCTGATAAAATATCAGCGGTCTGAAAATCCTCGAATCGTTTATTTTCACGTGCGGCTTAGAACGAAAATCCTCGCGCGGATCCTCGTTGATATTAATTTTGCAAATGATACGGGAGATCGTGGCGACCATAGCGTATAATTGTACGTCCGCGACAGTTATGAAAGTTCAGTGGCATAGAGGCGAAGTATCTCGTCCCTGTGGATGCAGCTATATGGGTGAATCGGCTGCATTGTGATGGCGCAACACCATCATGTCGTTATCCCCATCTCGCTTTCTCCTCCCTTGTTACTGTTATCATTCTCTGTCGAGAGGGAGAAAGGGTGAAAGAGAGAAAGAGAGACCCGGAGGGTGAGAGTAAAAGGGAGAGAGAGAGGAGGAGGAGGAGGAGGAGGAGGAGGAGGAGGAGGAGGAGAAAGAGACATCGTGCGAGCGAGCGAGAGAGAGACAGCCGGGCGGCGGAGAGAGAGCGGCATGAATTTTTATGAGCTTAGGAAATTAATTTGTGTTTTTCGCTAAGCTCCGGCTTAGCGCCGCGGTAATTAATTGCGCTGATTGCTCTGCATCATTGATGAGCGGTTCCGGCCGCTTCGTAACGTCTGCTCCCACTTCGCGGTCTCGTTGTATGCGCGCATATCCGACCGATGCCTTTATATCGACGCTTCACTTTTCGACGCTTCGTGTAGATGTATGCGTATGCGCGCAACCGCGGCCAACCACGCTTTTCCGAATACTTTTAATTAACATGCCTTATCTGGCCGCGTAATTACAAAACGCATATATGCAGTAGAAACGTATAAATGTATATATAAAGAAAGAAAATCGGTACAGTTACATATATTGAAGATTTTTTTTTTAAATAAATTAAAATAATAATTTTTGTCTAAATGTTATGATATCGCAGGACACACTGCACAGCTTTTTAATGAAATACTTGAATTTGCATATCGGTGGTTTTGAAAAACAAAGAGACAATATACCCGAAACTCGATACAAAGGGAATTCAAGAATTGCACTCGGAAATTTCTAAATTGCATTAAATCAAGTTAGATTAAGCAGATAGATACAAGTATGTATGTGTACGCGAATGACTTTTCTTACAATGATATCTAAACTTATACTTACATTAATAAACTAATATAAGCTACCGCGAGAAAGCAAAGCATTATGTTGATCATTTTATTTTGTGCGATAACGCTTGCCGTATAAATTTGAAAATTCCGCGAGATTGTCAGTAACTCACAAGTTTCTTCAAGTTATCGAGTTTCTCCAACCCTAGTCAAGCACAGTCAAATATGCGGAGTACCGAACTAAGTAAGTTCCGTTGGAACTTCGCAAATTCGAATCTGTCAAGAATTAAAAGGCGAAACTTTGTCGAACTGATTCGTCTATAAAATAGGTCGGCAGGGGGAGGACAATGGAATTTTTTTATATTGATAATAACGTCTCTCATATACATTTTATACGGTTGTACGTGTATTCGGCAATAAAAAGACTGATTCTAATATTTTTTCTAATCTATGAAAAAAATTAATTAAATTATTTTTGATGATATTTATTACTACTCGTTGCTATTTTTTATTATCTAGCTCGCGAAAGTCTCGCGATTATCATTTTTGTTTCATCAACACTAAATCGTTTTTCTAACCGCTAATCGTTAGCGTAAGTTAAAATCTGCGCAAATTATGAATTAAAAACCGTGTCTTATTAAAACGGTTACTTTTTATTTCTCTTTTCGTTGCAGATACTAGTTACTCCGCCTATCATCCGGCACTACACGGAGTTGGCGAGGATTCCTTCGTGAGGAGGAAGCAACGGCGGAATAGAACGACTTTCACCCTTCAGCAACTGGAGGAACTCGAGTCCGCCTTCGCGCAGACTCACTACCCGGATGTCTTTACGAGGGAAGATCTGGCTATGAAGATTAATCTCACCGAGGCTAGAGTACAGGTGAATGTCGTACTAACACGCAAAAATCTCTCTTATTCAACCTTAATTTAATTAATCACAGTTATAAGTTTTTCAATCTTAATAACCTGATTATATTTCTTTCGGAATTTAAACATATTTTTCAAACATGTCCAAAGAATAGGTGAAGATTGTTAAATTATTATTTTTTAATTTTATCATAATAAAATTATTATAATTTATTATAAAATTTTCTTATAATAAAGTTATAAGAAAATTATATATATACATATATATAATTATGTATAATAAAATATCTTTATTTACTCGTTTATTTTGTCACTGCAAGTACTTGTGCATATTTTATTATGTACAACACACGTAACAATGTGTTTGTAATCCGATTGAATTATAAAAATATCCATTGACATAAGGGAGATGAATAAATTCACGGTAAAAGGGCAACTGTATATTATATTTAAGGATACATTAAAACAGGTTACTTGAAAGTATGCTAATTACGTTGTATAATCACGTTTATTCGATAACGTGAAAGCACGTGTATTAAAACTTCACAGAATATTCGCGTCCGAGAGCATTGGCAGTAGTAGCCAGCTTAATCTTTTAATGCGTCTCAGCGCATTGAGATTGGATTTCGCGTTTTAATGCGATGAGAAAATTACGCGCGGCAACTCGGTAATTTTTTGTCCGCCTCTGTACCGTTAAAGTAGAGAAATTCCGAGAGCATTTTTCACTATACGCGTTTTTGTGTAATATTTCACACAATACACAATAGAACGTATTATCTGCGCCTACGTATATATCCATTAATATTCCATTAATATTCACAAATGATTATTTCGCAAAAATATTTTAAAGCATGCTTTGAACAAACATTTTTCAATTTTTATATTATTCTATCTATTTGTTTTATATTTAAAACATCCATTATATATTTATATATATATATATATATATATATATATATATATATATATATACACGTATAAATTATAATTATAATAAATGTTTTAAAATATAAAGTATGTTATATATATTTTGTGCATATAATGTTATATGTAGATGTCTAGATAAAGATAGAGCATACAAGAGTTAGAATAAAAAAATAGATTGGATTTAGCAACTAATTGAATCAAATGTAAAAAAAGATTGGTAATAATGATCGATTGTTTGGTTGTACAGCGGTAATGCTGCCGCAAAAGCAAGAACGTGTGTAGGGCGGGCAGGGCAGAAAGATAAAGGGGGGCGGGAGGGAGGGGGCCCGGACCCCCAAGGGGCGAGCTGACACCCTCGACCTGACGTAATCTTCTGACAGAGTAAGCCGGTAATCTCCGGGATTACTTTGTACTCCTGGCCTCACGTCCTCACGGCCATATTTACTCACGCCGCTGTAATTCGCGCTGAGAATCCCTGCAGTAACGGCGATTCCCTAAAATCCTGTCGGAACATTTGCGGAGGATATCTGATTACCAATGGCGGCTTTTGATTTCTCGACAGACGCCAACGTGAGTCTTTGTCGAATTACAGATTATACTTTTCGACAACTTGAAATTTCAGAGTTAAAAATATCTCGGTACTAAATATAATCCCTTGCTTTTTCCAATCATGTATTATTACATGAATTAGTTACCATTGTTATTCTACAAAATGTTTTTAATAATTATACGAAATATCGCTCGCACAGAAGAGTCATAAATATCCCGTCACTTCGCCCTCTCGTCGCTAATATCTTGACTCGTGAAGGATCCTCGATCACAAGGTGATAAGAGACTGTTCTAAGAGACAGTGCATTGTGCGGATTGTGAAGCCGAGGAGAGGGCTGCAATCTCTATGAAAGAGGGAGAGAGAGAAAGACGGTAGAGCATATGTACACATTACAATGAAAGAGACAGAAGGGAGACGGCGAAGAAGGTGAAGAGGGGAGAGTTGGTCTGGCTGTGACGCAATTACGGCGCAGACTCATTGTTTCATTAGCGAAGACAAAGGGAATCTGGAATAATGGACAAATAGGCGCGTTTATGTAGCGCCCGTCCTCTTCTCCAGACTCCAATTAGAACCTCTTAGAAGGGGGGCAGAGGAGGGGGCGGACGGCGGGGGGATTGAAGGAGGGTTCGCTGTATATATCGCCGAGGCACGTACCGCGCGCGACGCCTCATCGTCACACACGGCGGGTGTGCGTATATATTTCCTCGCACATACGTATTATTCGCTTGCGAATCCTGGGTGTTCGGGGAGAGTACGAGGTGCACATGTGCGAAGCGGCAATTACTGGCATGCGTCAAACGCCGCGCCGCTCGCACCTGCGCTCGCCCTGGACCGAGGGATGCTGTGGGCACTGTTACGATTACACATCGGCTCTCCTATTCTTGGCGATTGGATTTTACAAATCGTCTCTCTTTTTCTTTCTATTTAGTCACTTCTATTTTTGGAATTGGAAAAAATTCTCGATAACGGGAGAAAAAAAAAGATAAAATATTTTATTGCATATACTCTTCTATGAAGATAGTTAATGAAAATATTTAAAGTTTCGGATTACGTCGAGAATTAAAAAATGAAAAAAGAATTTCTATGAACACACATGTGAATTGATTAAGAATTGATTTCCCTTTTTGGTGGATGAAAAAAAAAATAGCTTTTTGTGAATGAGTCGTTAATTATCGTTTTTTCATTGTTTCTAAAAAGCGTAACGCAGCGATATGTGCGATCGGTAATCCCGTAACAAACAGCAATACATTCATTTAACAAGGGTGCGGCCGATCAAAAATGTTTTACCGGTAACGAGGTCGAGTGCCATGCCATTATCAACGAATTTCGGATTAAATTCGTATTGAAAAAGAAAAAAAAATGAAGAAGAGAGAGAGATATCGCGCGAGGGTGGAGAGGAAAACGACGACGGTCCCTACGGAACCATGGCTTTGTTCCCAGCTATTACTCGCCCCCCTGTAACCCTTAGGATATTATTATATCTCCCCGTCTGCCATCATCCTCCACCCTCTCGCGATGTTCGAGGCGGTAGAGTCGTGCCTATCGTATTTATTTTATTAAACCATTTTCCGAGCTTCTCTCCTCCCGCGAAAGTTCCGCGCTCGAACGTAAGATAATCATTTTCCAGATCCATTATACAAGATGTACCGATGCTATCTTTCTGCTAAAGATTTTTTCTTTTAACTTTGAAACATATAGTTTGTACTCTTTCCTAAAATTTTGTAGTGTTTTTTTTTTTTTTATAATTTTTCTCGAGAGAACTATATGCCGGAATTATTGAGAAAAAAAAAATTAATGCTACATTTTTTATTCTTCTCGTGAAACGAAACTTCGGGTATTGCAAGATGGTACTCCGTCCGGATGCAATAAATTTTCTTAATCGGTTTTTCGGCGTTTAACAGAGTGATAACTCTGATTACAGGCGACGTTCTTTCATTAGTGAGCGTGCTACATGGAAATTTGTCCGCGTGAAAACACGGTTATTACATATATACGTTGTCGACATACGTTGGGACAAAAGTCGACGTTAGCTGCAGAGAACCGCTGGTTATAATAAAGTCTATTTCAGCCGGTATTATGTCAAGTTAGCCTCGTTAGCGGAACTCGAGCTTTTTAAAAAACACTCGACCGCCGTGGTTGCTGTCGGCTCGTTGAACATGCACGGCGGAAAGTGCCCCTCCCTTCAATCCTCCCTCGTCCAATCTCTCGCACCCTCGTGCTTTCCTCTGCCTCAGAATGTCACCCCTTCGTGCATGCAATTATCCTTGCACATTTGCGGACATTGCGAAGTGGCGTAGGTAGATAGATACGACCGACCGTCTCATTTTTCTCCTCTCCTTCTGCGCCTCTTGTATAGTTTCTCGTCGTGACTTTTGCACGACTTAACCCTCTCTACAGTCATATTCGATTGAGACGTTGAGAATATCGAATCAACAAATTATGCAAATTTCCGCCAAGTTGGCTTTTGAGAAATTTAACTTCTCTGTGGATGTATATATCGCGGTATGATATCTATTCACATTTCGTTTATAACTCGGAAATTATATTGTAGAACAGATATGAAACATATTAAAAGCGCGGAATAAAATAATGAAGCAAAATATGTTACTGTAGTATCGGATGTTAAATGAGTAAAAAATATTTCTGCGACATTTATATATTGGTCGAAATTTAACTTCTCTGTGGATGTACATATCGCGGTATGATATCTATTCACATTCAGTTTATAACTTGGAAATTATATTGTAGAACAGATATGAAGCATATTAAAAGCGTGGATTAAAATAATGAAGTAAAATATATGTTAATGTATTATCGGACGTTAAATGAGTAAGAAATATTTCTGCGACATTCATATATCGGTTATTTTATATATCGATCGAAGTTTAACTTCTCTGTGGATGTATATATCGGGGTATAATATTCACATTTAGTTCATAACCCGGAAATTATATTGTAGAACAGATATGAAACATATTAAAAGCGTGGATTAAAATAATGAAGCAAATATATTACTATGTATATTATCGGATGTATTATCGGATTAAATGAGTAAGAAATAAATTTCTGCAACATTTATATATCGATATATATTAATAATGAAAGTTGGATAACACATCAGCGGACCAAATATTAGCAGAATGTATTAATTTTCTACATAGAAAAATAAAGTCATTCCAATTCATTTTTCAGAAAAATTAATTCACTAACTTTGACTGAAAAGAAACAGACACTTTTACTATCAGACTAATTGCCTTCTGTTACCGATCCTCCCAAGTTTCAAAGCGTCAATCTCTACTCTAAACGTAATCTCTCTATTCTTAAACGTCAATCTCTTTTTTAACCGTAATTTCCAGGTATGGTTCCAAAATCGACGAGCGAAATGGCGTAAAAGCGAGCGGCTGAAGGAGGAGCAACGCAAACGCGAGGGCGGGGGTGGCAGTGGCGGTGGCGGCAACGTGGAATCCTCGGCTCTGAGCGCGCCGACGTCCTCGTCGGCGGGCCCGAGCCCCACGGGGAACGATCCGGAGGGTACCACAACCAGCAGCAGCGCCGCCGACATGGAGGACGCCGTGGCGGAAGGCATCGGGGGCGGCGGCGGCGGCGGTAGCGGCGGCGGCGGCGGAGGTGGCGGCGGCGGCTGCTCCAGGAGCCCCAGCACGACTTCCGCCTCGGTCAGCCCCCGGCCCCAGCCGAGTCAGCCGTCCCTGGGTGGTGTCTCGACGCCACCGCCGACCCCCATAAGGGCGCCACCGCCGCCACCGAGCACCGTAGGGGGTCTCGGACCGCCCGCCGAGAGGTGAGCTCTTAAGCTTCGTTTGTATTTACGTCTTTAGGAAATATCTTCCTCCTTCTCTCTCAACTTTTCTCTCTCTTTCTCTCTCTCTCTCTTTCACCTTTCTCTCCCTTTCCTCTTATAAACTCCCGGACGATTTCAGCGAGCAAACGGGTGAAAGCACCGCTGAACATGCCGGCCGGATGCTCGATACGCGCCATTAAACCACTCCTCGTGACGGCGCGCCGTCCACCGGTAAAGCTGCATCTAGATTTTCCTTTCCCCCTCCCCCCCCCTTTCCTGCCCCCCCCGTCTAGCATGTTCCGCGAGTGTCGTCGTCATCATCGTCACTCGTATAATCGCGATAATCGTTGCCTTAAACTGCAACTATCAGAGTCTACGGCGAAGCAGAGAGGAAGGGAGAGAGAAAAAGAGAAGGAGAGAGGGGAAGCGTCGCTTTTCCCTCTGAAGCTTTGTCTCGTGAAACTGGATGATGGCGTCTCGCATTTACGACTCGCATGTCGAGAGGAAGCGTCGAGACGATGAGGGAGCTAAAGAGTTTGCGACGGGTAAAAAGGTTAAAGGGCCGCCGACGGTTTCTAGCGGGCACGGTTGATGTCGCATTTCCGGGAGCAAGTGGATTAAAGTTTCGAAGTTATCGACAGTTACAGGAAAATTGGTGTCATACTAGTATGATAGCGCGCGCCTTGTCAAGAATGAACGTCACGTTGATCCTTTGTTCATAGACTCGCGTCACAATTAATAGACTTAATTGTGAATATAATTTTCTACTCGTGATATAAAACAGATTTTTTTTTGCTTATATTTCCTATTACAAAGTAAATATTGTAAATATTCATTTGCTTAATTTGCGCAATCTATTTGTATAATATCACCAATGTTTGAGAAATTTATATACGTACATATCGCGAAAAAGTTTGTGCCGCATGAAATATTTCTACGAGAGTTGCGACATCGGCTGCGCGGATAAAGAGAGAGAGAGAAAGAGAGAGAGAAAAGGGGGGAGACCGGGGGTCACGTTCGAGGAATCGGAAAGGGGCGATCTGTCCCGCTCTCGCGATCCTCTCTTTCCGCGAAGACGGAGCATTCGTTTATAATCCTCGAGACGGTTGGGCTCTCTCTGCGGATCGAGGCCAGGCCAGGAACAAAAAATGCCGAAAAACATTGCGGAGACGCGTAATACGGCGGGAGGCGCGTTAGACGGCTCGGGGATGACGAAGAGGGCAGCGAGGGGGACGACGAGGAGGGTCGAGGGAGAAGGTAAAGAAGAAACGGCAGGAAGAAGATATCCCGTCGCCGTCCCCGCAGTTGTAATTTATTTAAAACCGCTCGCCGTAAATATATCCCCATCATTTATTCAAAGGCACGGCGAAGCTCCTGACGGGGGTAACGGGGGGGAGGAAGGAGAGGGGGAGAGGGTAAGCTCCGCGTTCCTTCTTTCCTTGGCTTTACCTTAAGAACGGCTTCTCTCGTGGTGCTGTACAGGAGCGGATTCGCGTCGCAAAGATGTTATCTTCGTCGCTAGATCGCCTCTTTGTCTCGCCATACTTTCGGAAAGCTGAGAGCGTAAGAATTGATTGCGCTGCTACTTGTTGTTACAGCGAGAGAATAATGTAATGCTTTGTTCCTCGGTTGGCTGACAAAAAACGCGATCTTTCAGGGAAAAAAAGTCAGGCAGAAGAGTGAGTGCGAATTGCCATTGTATCGTGTATATCGATTGACATTTGTGCGTTAAAAATTATTAATGTTGGTAATATTGCGTAAACGGTTTGCGCGATAATACATCCATTTCCAAATCGTTTCCTGTCACTTTTATTACTCGCTTTAACTCCACGTTATATCCGCTATATCCGGCGGGGGCTGAAAGCGTTTAATGTTATTGAATTTTAAATAAAGATTTTAATGGAGTCTTATTACGCGGGAAACGCTACCTCGTCTAGGTAATATCGTAGTTATCGGCTATGTTACTTATCAAGAAGCGATTACGGGATAAAAAAACTAAATAGAAGTAAAATGGAACGGATGAATGTTAAATAGAACAACTAAAGTGATCATAATGTACATACACGTCTGTAAACGAAATAACGAGCTCTAATGCAAATTTGCAGCAATAAAAAAAAACAGACGAAAAAATATGAGATAATAAAAAACAGTAGAAAATATTTCCAAATTGAGCTGCACGGAAATTTTTTTTTTTCAGAAAAATATAAAAATTTAAATTTGCAATAAAAGAGTTCTCCTGTACATAAATTAGTAAACGCGCGCATAAAAAATTGTAGAGAGAGAAACGAATCTCAAATTAAATTTCACGAATAAAATTAAATCGAAGAATTAATACGAAGATATAATCAGCTGAAGAAATCGCGTCTCGTCTCGTATTATTCTATCATCTTTTCTAGGAGAGAAAATCGCTACCCCGACAGCATTTCTTTTTTTCTCCCAACGCTTCTTCTCTCCGAACACGCGCGCGCACGCGAGGATTATTAATCTTACATCGCTTCTAGCGAGAGATAATCTGCGTTTAAGCCGTCATCCCTTGTACAACGTAACTCGACACCGTAACTCAGTACCGAGTTGCAACGCGTCGATAAGAGAGCGCGTGTACCGATAAGTCGCGCTTCGTCCAAGCACCACGTTGAAGCAACGGTTCCGATGCGGATTTACGTGTATACGCGTGTGTGCGGACACGTGTGTATGCACATACACATACACATTTGCGCGTGCGTGTACGCGCGGAAGGCAAACGAGCGCACGTAAGCAAGATGCTACGGTAGACTACGCGGCTAATTGCCGCTAATTATCGCGCTTACCGCGGTTCGGATCTTCCTCTCCTCGCCGCCGCCCCCGCGCGTCGCGGTTTTCCATCCCCTCGCCCCCCCCCCTCCACCCCTCGTTTTGCCTCCCTTCCACGGGCAACCACCTGAAATCCGCTACTCTGGCCTGCCGACGAACTGCAACGTCTTTCCTACCCTCCCCGCTGCCTTTCCTACCCACTAACAACCTAAACGCCGTGGGCTGTCTACCCTAACTCCTGCCCGCCCCCCCACGGGTTCTCCCTCCCTTCCCCTCCCTTTCCCCGATCTCCGACTCCGATTCGAGCTCGTTACATTAATTAAACAATATTTGTGATTAATATTTGAGATAATCATCAGCGCCTCAAAGCAGCCTCCTCTCCTCTCGGAGGATGCGGAATATCGCGCGTGCTAATCGGATTAGCGCTTGCAGACTGGCTCCTTCTCTCTCTGTTTCTCCCTCTCTCTCTCTCTCTCTCTTCCTTCCTCGATTTCTGTCGCGTTCTCTCTCTCCTCTCTCTCTCTCTCTCAATCTCTGTCCGCGTCTATCTGTCGGTCTCTCGCTTTCTCTACGCTGAAACGCCGGTAGTTGGAATCGCGCGAAATTGCGACGTCCTTTTGACGATAATCGCGCCGGTGCCTGAAATAGCGTTAATTCGCGGACGAGTTAAAGATCGTTTCCAGCGTGATGATTGAAATCTTTGTATACTCATATGGAGCAATAGGCATTAATTACGCTATTGCCGTTTAATTTAAGAATAATTAAATAAGAAAGAAGGAGAAAAAGGAATAATATAATTTAGAGACAATAAGTAAGTATCGTACTTTTTTAGAAATAGAATGTGTGAAGATGAAATATTTTTGTTCCATCTGTCAAAAATTTAAGCTCTTATATCAAAATTTTTAAAAAAATTAATATTAAAAAATACTATATATATATATATATATATATATATATATATATATATATATATATATAGTATTTTTTATTAAATATTTTTTTTAATGCTATATATATAATATACATATATAATATATATTGTAATGTATATATGTTGCATTCAAAAAATGAGACAAGAATGAGATAATTGTTTCGAGCAGATGCAATTTTTATATCTCGAAATACATAAAATATATGTATGTGTGTGTGTGTATTGAACATTTACTTCTATTTCAAATAAATGTATTGCGCGAAATATGTTTCGATAAATAGCGCGCGGCCGTGGTAATACTTTTCCATATTGTTTATCGCGGAAATTTATCAATCGCGTGACTAGATAATCGTTAATTATAATAATTAGACATATTTTCGTAATTGTCAAAATATGTCATCTCAAAATATGACAACGCGTAAAGCATCTCGTGCCACTCTAAATAATATCCCCGCTAAATAATGAAACAATAATTTATAATTCGTATTCTCTTCGATTCCTATTTTCTAAATGAATATATTGCAAGAAATATCTGCTTTGAGATAAACAGCCGCATTCGGTATTTTTACGAATCGTCAATCGCGAGAATTAATTAATAGCGCAGACTAATAATCTCTAATTGCTTCTAAAGAATGATTTCTTTTGGTGTCTCTTAATACTTATCCCAATCTTCGTATTTCGAGAGATAATGCGACATGAAACGGCTTGCGTCATTTACCTTCCCGATCGAATGACAAAATAAATAACAGCGTATAAACAACAGCGCGTTAAAAACAAGCAACAAATTTTCCGACGCATAATGTGCTGTTGTTTTATATACGTTATATATGTTTATACACGGTCGCCTCATTGAGGCGAACGGACTATTCTTATAATTGCAGTAATATCCTTCAATTTTATCCGTGCTCTTATTTTACCGTTATGCTTTTCTATAATGTAAATGTAATATCATCATCATTTGCCCGCCATGGTGCACCAAATGATATAACCTACTATCAAGAAAGATCCCTAGGATCGTTTCGACGATATTGAAATCGTCTCGTAAACGCAGCATGAAGCTTGTGAAGAGGATATAATTATGGGTAGTTGCAATCGTATTTTATTAACACGTTCGTTGGAAGGGAATAATATCTGATATAGTATTCGATATATTTACGAAGAGAGAGCTGATTTTTACAATTTTTGGGGGGGATAATAAAGGCTAAAAAAATTTAATAAATTTTTCTCGAGTATTATTTCCAACAAAATAAAAGTGAATTTAATAATTAGAAGCATAAATATCAAAATCACAATATATCTCTCAAACCAACATATCCTTAAACTGAACGATGGAATTTGTTGGGCAAAATTTTTAATTCCTCGATAATCCCTGTACAATTTAAAATATCTATGACTCAGCGAACCTTATTTGCGCGGATAGGTCAAAACCTATATTATAATGACCCAAGTTTATATCTTTTTATCTACATCTCATACGTCTTTTAAACTACTTTTTAAATTTTATTTTTATTTCCTTCTCATTTGTATTAATTTCTCTTTTTCTCGTAAAACTCTTAGCACCACGGGAATAGGCGCTGGCTTCAGGCCGGTGGAACCACCGACGTCCCTCTTCTTTTCACCCCATCTGGCCGCCCAGTTCTCGCCGCCGCTCTTCGGCAACAAAGTCGTCAGCAGCGCGTCGACATCGCTGACCTCGACGACGCCGTCTCTGTGGACCACCAGCGACCAGCATCGGCCGAGCAGCCTCCAGGAGATGCTGTCCTGGTCGCCGACCGGCTGGCCCGGTTCTATCTGCGGTTGCTGTAAACCGGGCACCGCCGGCACCGGCTCCGATCTCCATCGGAGCAACAGCCTGGCCGAGCTGCGTAGAAAAGCTCAGGAACATTCGACCGCCTCAGCCCTTCTCGGCGGCCTCGCCGGCTTTCCCGGCGGTTTACCCCTGCCTCTGCCCCTGCCACTGCTGCCGCCCCTGCTGGGTCTCTCCAGGCGACCGGAGCACCATCATCATCATCATTTGCCCAGCGTGGTGCACCAAATACAGCCAACCACCAAGGAGGATCCATAGGATCGCCTCGACGGATGCCGAAATCGTCTCGTAAACGTGACGTGAATCCCGTCAAGAGGAAGTAACCATCGGGTGATTGCAAAAAGTCAGGAGCGGTATAATGATCTCGGTGAGTTCGATTCTCGATGCTGTAGACTGTAGAGGAATAATTTATCTCTGTGTGTGTATTCTCATAACGAGAATATAGAGAATTCCTTTACTTTATGACTTCTCGAAATATATATTATTAATAGAAATAATCTTTTATGTTACTTTTGTAGAATTTATAGCTAGAATTTATTCATATAGAATTTATTCTTTCAAATCGTAGAATTTATTCATATAGAATTTATTCTTTCAAATCGTAAATTTTATTGGATTTAATGATTCAGTTGAGTTTTATATCTAGAGCATCGAAAATTGTACTTTTCAAGATTATACTGCTCCTCAATTTTTACAAGTGCTTTCCTAATCATGATTGCATTTGAGTCTTATTGTTTTTTTTTCTTTTTTTTTTTTTTTTGAACGGAGAAAGCTTTTTTTCGGCGTTGTGGTAGACGAGTTTAAGAGTCAATTCCGGCAGACGACGATGATTTAACGAACCACAGTGCCGCGAATTGGTAATTTTAGCGGTTCGTGCAAGAAACATTGCACAAACTCTGTATTTATATTATCTTTGATTGTAACTTGTTAAAATAAATTATGATGCGCCTATTAAGATAGCGCACTCTTGATAGAAAATCTTGTTTTAACTCATATAACGCGCTGGTTTTTAGAAGAATGAGATTTCCGTTCGAAGCAAATTCGACAATCAACTCCATTTTCATTTATACATAAGACAGAATCAATTTCATAAAGTTTTGTCAAAATATTTTTCAGCTTGAACTGTTTTCTTTATGAAAGCTAATACTTAAATTTTTAGTAGTACACGGGATAATTTTTTTTATTCATTCTTGATATTTTTTTTCTCGACTTTCTATCTTTTTCGATTTAATACAAATGAGAAAGAAATAAGATTACATTTTAATACTCGTTAAATATGCAATAAACTGTTGAATAACGCAGCACTATCAATTTGCAAATTACTTTGTTATAATCGCGGATGAGATGTAAATAGGCGACGTTCATCACAATAATCTTTAGTAGTATTCACAGACATAAACGTTCTTCTCACGTATATAATCAACAATAATGTTCAAATCTTCATTCTATGCTACTGAGTGCTACTTTATTTATTGCCTTAACTTGCGATACAAACATATTTATATCACCGCTACTACTTCCAATATCGTTACGCAAAACATTGAGTTTCAGACACACAACAAGTTTGGCAAATCTGTTATTTACAAGTGAAGACAATTTCTGAAAAAAAAAAATCTACGAGAAGAGGAGACTAGATTTCGATCTGACATGTTAAATTTAAAACGTCGCGATTTGTATATAATGGAAATAACAGCGGCGAGAAAATGGGAGCGAAAAAACGACATAAGATAAGATCGATTCACATTATGTACAGGACAATGACACAATGAAATATTCTTCCATAATGCAAAATGTATTTGTCTTTACATGTCGTTGCAGGTTCAATATGTCAATGTGAATACATTGTTATAGAAGAATATTTCGTCGTGACGTATTGTATCGTATAATGTGAACCGATCTTAAAATATGTCGAAATTTATACGAAGATGTATAGACGCAAAGTGTTTGCGAAAGAATGGTTTCGTTTCCTTCCACGCGAGTAAGAAGACGCGACGGACCAACACGTGCCTGATGCGCTATATATTCAATCGCTCGATATGCTCGACCAGTCGATTCGTTCAAGCTACGCGGATAGGCTCGAGAGTGTGTGTGTGTGTGTGTGTGTGTGTGTGTGTGTGTGCATTCATTATAACATTCCTAGAGGAGCGGGGTTTGAAATCGGTATAATCTCGGATTCAGATTTTCATCTTGTTAAATCGAAAGGAAAAAAAATAACAAGATTGCTGCGGAGATATTTCTCGAATCAAATTGGTATCAATCGATTATATCGATTTTAATTCCCGACTACAAGTAATGCGAAGAAACTCGTCTCGAGTCGGCTACTACTCTTATATGCCTTAAAAAAAAAAGAAAAGAAAAAGAAAAAGTTCGGCGACATAAATCGATTTTAGATTTATGTCAGGTATAACGTAGCGATTACCGTAATCATCAAATAAGATCGGTCATTTTTTCTTAATGTTCCTAGATTAAGAAGAAGCGATCGCGCGGAAGTAAGGATGAATGTACGGTACAGATTTAGTTTGATGTGAATTCGATGAGAGAGAGAGAGAGAGAGAGAGAGAGAGAGAGAGAGAGAGAAAGAGAGAGAGAAAGAGATATAATTCCGTTTATGCCGTAATTCCACTGGATTTTCGCGAAAAGCGAGAGGCGTAGAAGCGAGAGCGGACGTAGTTGTTTGTAGAGACCTGTATATTACCTCCCGATAAATAGTCATTGCTAATCAAAGATAGTCTAATAAAAGGTATATTGTAAGGTAGCGATTACACTATGTAGTCAGAACTGTGGTAGCGATATATCGAATAAACTTGTTCTCTCATGAATCCGGTGTACAAATCATTTCCTCTCGCATAATTATTTCAATTATCCCTGTAGAGCTCTCGGGAAAGAGTATTTCGAACTTAGTTATCCTACATTTCGCTCCGAGATCGTCCGATTTTTCGTCCATCCTGAAAATTCCGATTCCGTAACTTACTTTACCGTGTAACACGCTACCGCGGGGGATTACATATCGCAGATATCGTTCCGCGATTTCATCTCGATCCAATAAGTTCTCCATCTTCGTGTCCGCCAATGGCATCGCGAGAAGCCACTCTCGTTTGACCCCGCGCAGACGAATAATTGTACCATAACTGAGAATAACCGAGATCGAGCTGCCGAGTAGAACACCGAGTAAAAACACAGGAGTTAGAAGAAATAATGCAACAGCGCGAGAAAAAAAAAAAAGAAAAAGAAAGAGACAGAGAAGAGAGATAGCCCCGGGAGTAGAAGCGGAACGCAGTGAAGGGCGAAAGGGGAGAAAGAGAGGAAGTGACGGGACGCAAGTCGGTGAAGGGGGCGGAGAGGGTGTTGGCAATCAATGCTCCTCATAAGAAAAGCTCGCCCTCTCTTATGGGATCAACCCTCCTCGGGGATACGCGGCGAGTCTTCTTGCGGGGTGAAAAAGGAAGGAGAGAAAGAGCACGCGGAGAGAGAAAGAGAAAGAGGGGAGGTAGGTAGAAAGAAACGGGGAGGGGAGGATGGCGCGGGAGGGTGAGAAGGAGAAGCGAGCGAGGGGGTTGTTCCCGGCTCGACCAACCAGCGGCAAGACGCCATTGATCGGCACGTGGCTCCCGGTTGGTGCAACGGATTCCGCCGGGGGTGGAAGGGAGGCAGAGCTCTTGTGCCTCCACGACGGCGGCTGCGGCGGCGGCGGAGGTGATAGTGGTGGTGGCGATGGCGAAGGAAGACGAAGGTGGTGGCTACAGAGAGGAAAGGAGGCAACCACCCCAGGATGGAAGACAGAGAAGCGGGAGGGGTGGGCGGCGGAGGGAAGGGGGAGGGGGGTGAACGCGCGCGTTCTGCACACTCCGTTACACTTACTGGTAAACCGTATTAATCAACGACATCATGGTTTATCCCCCCATTCCTCCCCCTCCCCCCCTCGCCGCGCATCTACCTTCCTTAACCTTCTCTCCCACTTTCACCTTCTCCTCTTGCTTCTGCCTCCTTCCTCGTTTCCTCCCCCTTCTTATCCCACGGCTTCGCCGCCACCTCGACGTACTCCATCGCGATCTATAGCCACGCGCACCGACGAAACCTTACTACAGCACCCTTGCCCGGCGTGGCGCGAGATGGAAGGCGAGACGGAGAAAGCGGCGGGTTAAGAAGACGAGAGGGGGAGGGGGGGGGGAAATGGGGTGAATCAAGGCGCCGGGCCACTTTGGGAGAGGCGATCGACGCTTAACGATGTCTCTCGATACCCATTACGTGGCTAGCCGGGATTCAACGAGCCGGTACCACAGTCGACTCTCTCGCGTCATTGTACGCCGAGAGCAGACTCCGGGCGTAGAAAAATCCGATTGATCCCGCCGCGTACCCTATCTCCCGATAACATTCCTTCCTCGTAACTTCCCGGAACCGGTGGGCGGATTTTGCGGATACTCTCTCTACTACCTCCCCCGCTTCCGCTCTCCACCGCCGCGCCATTGGTTAGTGGTCCTTTACAATTCAGGCAACGCGCGCGGAGTATCCTTTTTACGGCAAACGCGATCTCCGCGGCGATACGAATAAAATAACCGCGATAGCTGCTGGCGTTTCCGGCAGAAGCGAGTCCTGCAAAGATTCGACGGTGAAGTGGCGTTCACCGTTGAATGACGAACGCGAATAAAATTGAATTCCTTTTTCTTTCTTTTTAGAAAGTAGATTGGCTAAGCAACGTATATAAGAAATATTTGACAAAATAGAAAATTCCTGAAAGTTTATGCTTTTTTTTAAAGGGCCCATTTTTGTTTTATAACATGTAAGCAGAATAGGTACGGAAATACCTAGTAGAAGATTAGTCGAAATAAATATTCAATCCTTTTTTTTCCAATTTAAATATAGTTTGCTTGTCCAACAACAGATTCAATTATGATATTTATATATTATAATAGATACATATATATGTATGTATGTGTGTGTGTGTGTGTGTATTAACGCCAAGATTATTAATTGAAAATAAGATTCTGTTATTTCCCGCAATTTAAAAAAACGATGTTTATACAAATTTCTCAGTCTTCAATATTAAATAATTCTCCAATAAAAAGATTATATAATATACAATAGATTAGGATTAATTCTTTTCTCTTATTCTCTCAACAATCGGTAATCTTCGATAAAACGCGCGAGATTGAGATCAATCTCAATCCAGTCGCGAAAGGAAAGGAGGGGTGGGGTCGTTTTAATCGGGCTCGAGTAACTGATTTTCGAGTATCACGAGATTCGCGCTTCACGGAGAGAAGATGGTTGAGGCTGCCTGACGCCAGTAGACAGTGATTAATACCGCG
Source organism: Lasius platythorax (assembly GCA_963971435.1). Lineage (NCBI taxonomy): Eukaryota > Metazoa > Arthropoda > Insecta > Hymenoptera > Formicidae > Lasius > Lasius platythorax. Next base: position 7,496,431 of record OZ020547.1, on the reverse strand, counting down.
ACGTCGTCTGGCGTCTCTCTTCCCGAACCCCCTGCCCTTTTCTACCCCTTCCCCCCCTTCCCCCTCACGCCAATGCATGCGTAGGGTCGTGCGCGAGAGGGCGTGCTCTGTTTCACCTTTCTCTCTCTCTTTCTCTTCCCGTCAACCCATCGTCCCCCCGCTCGCCCCCGCGCCGCCACCCCTTCCACCCCCCTCCGTCACGAAGCGCACTCCGCGGTAAAAGGTTTTACGAAATTCATTGTCAGGCAATTTGCATGTCAAAGCCGCTGAGAAACGCGGCGCTCCAGGATCCGGCAACGGTTGCAGCAGCAGCAGCAGCAGCAGCAGCTTCACGCTTTACCGTCCCGAGAAGAGAAGAGAGACGAGAGAAGAAGAGAGCGTGGTGTCTGTCTCTTCTCGGGCTTCGTTCGCGCCGCCGCCGCGTCACCACTTTCAGCCCTGATGGAATTAGGGGAAAAATAAGGCCACTTTGCGCGCGCGACGCCGTGAATGAAGGCAATTGTTTATTAGACGGCCCGACGTCTTTTGCCACCCGTGATACGTCTTTGTATTAACGATGTTGTGCGGTCCATTCGATTATTAAGACATATTCTACTGTTAAAGTAATTATTTAAAGTAATTAAAATGAGATAAATGTAATAATGATAATGATAATAAATTATAATAACAAAAGATTATTTTATTTGATAGTCTCTATATATTAGATTACTTTCTAATATGAACACTTTAATTGCATACTTCTGTGTGTCTGTCTTTATTATTTTTTAACAAGTAGAAGAATATTAAAATATTCCAATTTTCATCTTAAAAGCTCTCCGGCATCTTTCTTAACTTTTCCGCAAACTCTCTTATCCCTTCTTATAAGAAAACGTTTTAATATGATTAAAGCTCTAAAATGAAAAAAAAAGAAGAAAAACTTTATTGCAAGCCTGCAATGGATAACAAATATATTTTTATCCTATTGTTTTATTCATCGATGCCCAACTTTTTTAGCTTAATACTCTTTACTCTGAGAAGTTCTATTCCTTATCTTGATATAAATACATGGAAAAAGGAATAATTGTAAAATATATGTATATTAACGTTCATACAATTTGCGACGTTAATAGCGTATACATCGTTAAAACAAGGGATGCAAAGGTTTCGCTGGACAAAGAGGACGACGCGAGAGGAAAAAGAGAGAGAGAGAGAGAGTGAGTCGGGAGATTCTGGGATCTTCCTCTCCGATATAACGCCTTATAAAGAATAAAGCCACGGGCGCGAGGGCGAGCGGAGAATTTATTGAGGTTGTCTGGCGAAACTAAGGGGATCAGAAGCAGCAATGATTTTCAATTTTCGAATCCACTTCGCGGCCGTTCCTTCGTTCTCCTTCGACTCGGCAGGGAGAGATCAGATCGACATATCTGGTTCACGTGTAACGTATACAGGATAGACGTAATCCCGCCCGCGGGAAAAACTCGTTCTCTCGCTTCTCTCCGTCCCGTTTTATCCCATCGTCCGGATTTCAGATTCCGCGCACGCTTGTTAGGAGGTAGCGATATCGGTTCGACGATCTCATTTATTTTGTTGGTCTAATTTAAATAATCCTTGATTGCAATATTAAGGAGATTATTTCCGAAATCCATATTATTCGTATTAAAAAATTGCAGATCGTGCGTAACAAAGCTTTCAAATAACAAGTTCAAAATTAATTTCCTCGACTAGGATATTGTATTTTTCAGAAATGTGAGTTTATTCTTTTTCAATAGAGGTTGCAGATTTTCACGCACATTAAAAATATTAACACAGAGATAAAAACATAAATGGAAGAAATACAAATAAATGCTTACTTCGCGAGAAAAATTAAATGTTACGCATATAATTGGAAAAGGGCAGAAAGATAGAAAAAAATAGAAAAGGATAGAAAAAGAAATAAAGAATCGAAGAATTGGATCGTGTTCAGTTGTAAAACGATCGTCTAATAATTGCCGAGTTTAATGCTATCTCGCAAGTTGAGTTAATTTGTGAGGAATTATACATTTCAGAAATCATTTTTCTGGTTGTTTCTGCTGCAATGTTGGTATATTGCTAATATGAGTATTTGTATCATTTTTTAACTTTATTCGTTTCGAAAATGAAAGTTCAGTCTCCTCTCTAACCCAGTCTCAAAAATCGATCTCTTGATCAAACTCGAATTTGAAAGCGGTAAACTCTCTATCGCTGTTTGCAAATTTTTTAATCCCCGAAATAAATATGAGAGATTGATTCTTGGTGTATGTATTTTGTTTTTTTTGTTCTTACTAAAACTACATTTTTTTTTATTTTGTTTGCTAGAAATAAATGGCAACGACTATTATAATTTCTTTTTCTCATTTGTGTATATATATTCATAAATTTTAATTCATACATTACGCATTCTTTAGAATGGTTAACTGCACACTATTAAATTAGAAATTAATTAAATCAAAATATTAGACTGTGTGAAGATAAAGAACTAAAAAATAAAAATCAAAATATTTTAGAATCTCTGTATATAAGCTTTAGACTTTAGAGGATCTGAACAAATTTATTCGAATTTATTCTGTTACTTTTTATAACTGTCTTTAATCAACAAACCAGAATCAAATTTATATAGAGATAAAAATATATTTAATTGGCAAAATATTATTTGTAAAAAGATATACCTATGTAATGATAAAAATGAATTTTAAACACTTATCTCTTTCGTTTGTCACGAGACATTGCCATGTAAACTTTTCATTAAGTTTTAGGTGGAAGAGGAAAAGCTTATCATTTGGGAATAACCGCAAAAATTTCGGGAAATTTCCGAATTCTGCTTGTGTAGCGAGCCCGAAAATAGAGCGAAATGCTAAACGACGGTTCGATCGGCGGCACGTGGCGGTCGGTGCCGTGAAAGGCGAAGACGCGAAAATGATCGGGGAGCGGCGCGGTCCCTAATGGAATTATAAATTCAATACCGGCCGGTGCGGCGCACCTGAGTCTGTTTCCTGGTATCCGGGTAGATTTTCTCGCTCTGGATGCTAGTGTATGTGTGTGTGTGTGTGTGTGGATGTGTGGGTGTGTGTGTGTGGATAGCGCGTTCCGCTAGTATTTGTGGGTAGATAGTGACTCGCGTACTCGTGTATTGCTACCGCCGCCGTAATTGCCATCCTAATAATTGTCATGGTGTACGCGCAGCACACCGCAGCCTGTGTCCTGCACCGTGTGTGTTTCCGGGGTAAATGATGGCCCGCTATCCAATCTACGTTCATCGAACGAAACCGCGTAACCGAAGATTAGTCGCATATGTGGGAGAATGTGTATGTATGTGTGTGTATGTGTATAAACGCTCGCATGAATCACTCGCGGCGCGTTTCTAATTGCGGATATTATTACCGCGCGAGAATCGATCGTCAATGAAAATGAGAGAGAGTGAGAGAGAAAGAGAGAGTGAGAGAGAGAGAGAGAGAGAGAGAGAGAGAGAAAGAGAGAGAAATTGTCAAACTTTGTAACTTCTGAGATTTTTTAGAAGCTATTTATTTTAGACTAGACTTCAGTCTAATATATATAAACTAAAAAAGTCACTGCTTCTTTATGTATATTTTATAAAAATAAGTTAATCATATGTGTTAAAGATAGAGAAAAAAGGAAATTTATTGCTACTTTTGTTACGTGAAGAAATCATGTTGATGTAATATGTCAGATAATTGAATACTTATGTCATACGATTACGCGGCGATGCGAGTGAAGAAGAAAATTAGCGAATTTGTTGACTCACTACACTATACTGCATATTCATTACTATTACATATTATTACATAAAATCACGTGAATTATTAGATACTTGATAAACTCGTTGGATGTAACGAATATGGGAATATGAATATTATTAGAGTTACTAGAGCAAATAAACATCGGTAAACCCCTAAAATAATTCAATCAAATTAACAATTTTGCCAATTAAAGATGTAAGAGAAATCATTTATTTTCACAATAAATTGATAAAACGCGTCAACACACAAGTACTAAAATATAAAATTTCCTAGAAAATATAACATAAAATCTTAAAAAATTTCTCTCTTATAAATTACAATGTTGTTTATGCAAATGATGGAATTACGTCCAACACCATCATCATTATATCCAACATGTGTCCTTGCTATAGTTGTATTCAAACCGCCTCCGATACACGTTCGAATACTATCTGCTTACTCGAAAATTGATAGCTCCCTATTTTGTCCCTTTAAAATCAACGCCGCGCATAAACATTTCTATCCTCAAGTATCTCGCACGCGTCAGGTCATATCCTTCACTACGGTCGTATTATCGAGATTGGGCTCACCTCCTTCTGCCCTTCCCCGCTCACCCTCTTTGCCAACCGGCCATCAGCCCCCCCTATCCTCCCTCCCTCTCTACGGTTCTGTAGCCCCAATCACACCGGCAGCCGCTAAGTGCGATCCATTACGCGTAATGGAATGCGCCAATTATAACATTTGCTGAATAATTGGCGGACGCTCGGCTGCGCCTGCCGATGGTGCAGGCCGGCACACAGGATATATACGCAGAGGTGGCTGAAAGGGATAACGGGGGTGAGTGGGGTGGAGGTAGCCGGTGGGAGGGTGGTTGTGTGGCGCCCGCGCTCGATACGCGCGCGCATACACGTATGTATGCACGCACGCATACACATATATACGCGCGCTGCACGGCAAACATCAAATAAATCATTTAATAAATTTTGCGGAAGTGGTGGTGGTGGTGATGGTGGCGGCAACGGCGGCGGCGGCGGCGGCGGCGGCGGCGGCGACGGTGGTGGTGGTGGTGGTGTGTGTGTGGTGGTGGTAATGATAAACTCTAAAAGGCTAGTCCGTTATTTTATAGTGACATCCACGAGCGCCGTCAATGACGGCTAATTTTTTGTCTCCTGCTTTTCTATCTTCGCATTTATTGATGCGACACGTGAGAAAATTAAATAATTATTATTTATACTCCTGTAAGAGTATACTCCTGAAAATTAAATAATTATTATTTAATTTTCTCGATCTTTTATTGTTGTTCGAAATGTGGGATATAATGAATATCGATATTTCTCAATACTTTTTTTGAGAGTACATTGCGGGATTAATAGAAATGTAGAGAGAAAAGAGAATATGAAGAAAGTGAGGAGACTTGGAAACGAGGAATTCTCGACATAAGATCAATATTGTATAATCGCAACGCGATTAAGATAATTAATGAAAAATAATATAACAGCTACAAAGTGTGAATAATGATGTGTTGCGAGACACAGAAGAAGAATAATATAAAAATAAAACAGATAAAATTTAAAAAAATATATAAAATGCCACAATAATACAAATTATCTTTTATAATAATTTCTTTGAATTGTAGCTTATTCTATAAGATATCCGCAAAATATTATGCGTCGATAAAGCACAGACGAGGCAAAAAAAATAAAAAGTTATGGTAAATATGTTTCATTAAAAAAAAAAAAACGAAACTATATTAAAAACCTATGTTAAAACTACACAGTATTCCTGTCATATTTCTGCAGTATTAAATAAAAAACATATTTTTTATATACACGATTCTATAATGAATACTTTTATAGAACGCACGCATCGTTCAATTTCCCGCTCTGACTCTGAAAATATTACGCGTGTTTTAAAACATATACGCTCCACTAGTAACGCAATTTTTCAATTATATCAATTAACTCTTCAAACATTTACATTGCTCTCTCTCTTTTTTCTCTCTCTCTTTCTCTCTCAAACTTTCGCGCATTTTTTTTTCCGTCTCCACCTCCACAGATTTCGCATCGACAACGCGTAGATAAACTTAATCTACAAAAAAAAAGAAAAAAAGAACCGCGTGTTGCAACAAATCCGATCTCAGAAACGTCAAAGAGCGCGGCGCGATTAGGATCCTCATGCGAAATTGATGCTAATTGGTTAATCTGGCTGTATTTACGGAGAGTAAATGAAACGTCGGTATTTTCACCCCCTCTCTCTCTCCTCCGTAACGTCAGATACCAGTATAATATCCCGTCCCCTCCTCCCTCTCTCCCTCCCCCCGCGCGGCGAACACATACAACATCGGCACCGTCGTTGGGGATGCGTAAAAACGACGCTCGTATACACATGCCAACATATGTACAGTCTATAATCGAGTTATGCACGCCGCATTTTTCCATCAGCTCTGGCTCTCCCGTCGATCAAAGTGCGCGCGGGGGGGATATACATAAAACGTTAGTAATGCATCCCGGTGTATATAAAATGCGCTACTCGCGTTCGTGCAACGCGATACATCAAACGGTTTATAAATCAAAACTTATAAAAAATTTTTGCGTATATGATATTACGTGCGATATAACGCCGCGCGTTTCCAGCGTTTACTATATCGGGGCGCGCAATTAACGCTTTCGATATAACCTGTCCCCGGCCGAAAACATTTTCGGTACTAAGTAATCGAGCCGATCGTTCGCTTCATTTGTCGCCCGCCCACATAAAATGTTGAGAGTTTTCGAAAGTGTTATAATAAACACCATTGTGCTTGTTATGCGTAGCATTTTTAGATATTTATAGATAGAGGACGTTTTATTACTGGTAAATTTATTTTGATTGAAGATTCAGACATAAAATTAAAAAATTAATTCTCTCGAATTTAACTTTAATGATTTTCCAAATATAAAGTCGTTTATATTATATTTATATATTATTATAATTTTGTATATAAATATAAAGTCAATAAGTTGCATCGATGGATAGGCTATGAAAAATTAAGATATTACATAGTTGACGCATTATAAGAATAAATATAATTATATAATAATTATATCAGTGTTTTTTTTATTAAATAAATTATTTTGGAATATACTATGTACCTGTATGTGTGTGTGTGTGTGTGTGTGTGTGAAATATTTCTTGACTTTCTTTTATTTATGCTTGTGTAATATATCCCTCTCTAAAAAAGCATGTTATATCGATACTCGAAAGTCTTGAAGTGAATTGTCTCTTTTCCGCTCTGATTGGTTTTTATTGTGTCGCATGCTTCGTAGTGTTATAAGGGCTATTTGACATCGCGAAAGTTATTTTGACAGTTTTGAAGTCAATTAGAGATATTAATAATAATAAAGATATTAAAGAAGAGAAATTTTTAGGAGTGCATACTTCGAAGAATATAGTAAATAATATTTCTTTTATATATAAAGAAATGTGTTGCACATTAATATATATACTTAGGAAGTAAATTTATGTTATCTCTGAGTAGTGTATTTATCCAAAAAAATTTTGTGTACACAAATTTGTTGTTCAGATATAATTTTGTTCCTATGCTGCAAATCTATTTAAATTCTGTTATCTCAATGACATATACAATAAATGTCATATATAATAACTGTAATAATTAATTATAATTTTATAACTATAATAAATAATTATAATTTTATATTTATTATTTTATTCAATTTATTCTTATTTGCGACTTAATTTTCAATCTTGAAAATCGGTAATTTGTTAATATTCATAATATGCAACATTATTTTTTTTACACAATGCCCAATTTTTTTTATAACTTTGTAATTAGTAATAGTAGGAAACGTTTAATTAATATATTTTTATTATAACAAATTTTTAGATAAGTATAAATTAATTAGATAGATTAGATAATGATTATGTAGCGACATAATTTTAATTATATGAATTAAAATTATATAGGGACATAATTTTATTTCTATGAATTAAAATTACGTACGGACACAATTTCAATTCCATGAATTAAAATTACGTCCGGACATAATTTTTATTACAAAATAGATAATAAGAAAGGGAGAGGGAGAAAGAGAGAGAGAGAGAGAGAGAGAGAGAGAGAGAGAGAGAGAGAGAGAGAGAAGATATAGAATAGATAGATAGATTGATTGATTGATTTAAGCAAAGAGAGAAAGATATATATATATACATCCATCGCGTCTTGTCCACAATATTCTTTATCAAGATACGATAAGATAATAAGAAAAAGAGAGAGAGAGAGAGAGAGAGAGAGAGAGAGAGAGAGAAAGATATAGATAGATGGATTGATTGATTGATTTAAGCAAAGAGAGAAAGATATATATATATATACATCCATCGCGTCTTGTCCACAATATTCTTTATCAAGATACGATAAGATAATAAGAAAGAGAGAGAGAGAGAGAGAGAGAGAGAGAGAGAGAGATTGATTTAAGCAGAGAGAGAGAGAGAGAAAGATATATATATATCCATCGCGTCTTGTCCACAATATTCTTTATCAAGATACAATAAGATAATAAAAAAAAGATAGAGAGAGATAGATAGCTAGATAGATAGATAGTTAGATAAATAGATAGATAGATAGATAGATAGATAGATAGATAGATAGATGGATAGATAGATAGACTGATTGATTTAAGCAGAGAGAGAAAGATATGTATATTATATATCCATCGCGTCTTGTCCACAATATTCTTTATCAAGATACGATAAGATAATAAGAAAAAGAGAGATAGAGATAGATAGAGATAGAAAGATAGAGATAGATAGATAGATTGATTGATTGATTTAAGCAGAGAGAGAAAGATATATAATATATATATCCATCGCGTCTTGTCCACAATATTCTTTATCAAGATACGATAAGATAATAAGAAAAAGAGAGCTAGAGATAAATAGATAGATAGAGATAGATAGATAGATAGATAGATAGATAGATAGATAAATAGATAGATAGATAGATAGATTGATTTAAGCAGAGAGAGAAAGATATATATATATCCATCGCGTCTTGTCCACAATATTCTTTATCAAGATACGATAAGATAATAAGAAAAAGAGAGAGAGAGAGAGAGAGAGAGAGAGAGAGAGAGAGAGAGAGAGAGAGAGAGAGAGAGAATGATTGATTTAAGCAGAGAGAGAAAGATATATATGTATATAATATAGTTATACATGAATTAAAATTATGTAGCGACATAATTTTAATTCATAGAAATAAAACTATATCCGTACATAATTTTAATTCATAGAATTAAATTCATAGAATTAAAATTATGTCCGTACGTAATTTTAATTCATAGAATTAAAATTATGTCGCTACATAATCATTATTTAATCTATCTAATTGTAAGTAATTTATATTTATCTAAAAATTTGTTATACAAAAAATATTATATTAATTAAACGTTTCCTACTATTACCAATTACAAAGCTATAAAAAGAAATTGGGCATTGTGTAAAAAAATAATGTTGCATATTATAAATATTGACAAATTATCGATTTTCATGAACGAAAATTACGTCGTACATAAGAATAAATTAAATTAAACAATAAATATAAAGTTAAAAATATTGTTTATATTATTTGTTATTAACATAACAGAATATATATAGATTTGCAGCAACAAGGAACATAGGAACAAAAATTATATTTGAACAACAAATATGTATGCAACAAATTTTTTTGGATAAATACACTACTTATAGATAGCACACATTTACTATCTAAGTATATATATTAATATGCAACACATTTTTTTATATTTAAAAAGAATATTATTTGCCATATTCTTCGAAGCACTCTTAAAGATTCCCCTCTTCTTTAATATCTCTACTATTATTAATATCTCTACTAATTGACTTCAAAACTATCAAAATAATCTTCGCGATGTCAAATAGTCCTTAACGCGAAGTATGCGACACAATAAAAAATAAAAATCAATCAGAGCCGCGAAAAAGCGGCAACAATACACTTTGAGACTTTCTAGTATTAACATAATGCCTTTTTTTTTAGAGAGGAATAATAATTTATTGAAATTAAACAATTTCCGTAAAAAAGAGCGCGCGCGTAGCGCGCGCTTGTGTTGTTCTAGTGTATATTAAAAAGAGATCTTTGAGTATTGCTTTTTTGCATTAGTTTACATAATATTACACCACGGAAAATGATATATATTATAAAAAGGAAGGTAAAGCAGATCTCAAATTGTATTATAAAATATTTGGTAAAAGAAGAAAATATAAATAAATATATATCGAAATATATTAATAATCTTTCCTATAGTGTTCTCTATAAAAAAATGTTAATTTATTTTATATAAATACATACAATGCATCTTTTACCCGATGTTTATTATTTATGAGATATGTACAATATGTAGAAATTTAAATAGAAATTTTGCATTCAAAAAATGTTAATGTTTTATTTGCAACAGTTCTGGTAATTATTTAAAAGTTTTTTTTATTTTTACGATTTACTTCGTTTTTCGCATATATTATAGAATATAGACTTCTGAGTCACATTTTGAATTACGTGAAAGTCGAGGTAAAAGTTGCTTTTAATTCGGGAGATATGGTGTTTAAAGTATAAAAATTTGCACATAATTCGAAGTGGATGCAATTCAGAACCCATATTTTATAATATATGTAAAAATCGAACTGAATCATGAAAGTGTTATTATCAAAACTGTTACAAATAAAGTACCAACATTTTTAGAATACAAAGTTTCTAATATAACTTTCTTCATAGTGTTTATGTCTCTTGGACAAAAATCTGATACAAGACATTTATGCAATGTACATATTTATATATATAAATATTTTAGCTATAGTATTAATATATATATACTATATTATTTATATAATATTTTTATGTTCTTAACTTAAATTTTCAATTTTTTAAAATATTTGATAATAATCATATATAGGAATATAAAATGGAATTAAATCTCAAACAATTTCCAATAACAAATTACAATTACATATTTCAAATTTCATTTCACTTTACAAATTCCAATTACAAATAATATAAAATATTTTACTGTGCATCTTTCATCATTGCAAATTTAAAGTTTTATATACTAATAACCGAGAGAAAAAAGACTTGATTTCTTTCCAATTATTTTCAAATATGTAAATTCCGTTTTTATACATATTATTATATGTCGAACATAATTTTTGCTGATCCATTGAAGAGGCTGATCCAACCTCTAATTGAAATAGGAAATAATTAGGTACTCACCGCGATGCGACGGAGTTGTAATATCGTAACGATGTTGATCTGTAAAATACAAATATATCCAAATTATATATACAAATATATAAAACAATAATTAATATTAAAGTAATTGATTAAAATAATTAATATTTTTAGAAATATTTATTATGCACAAATTAAATTTTTTATTTAAATATTTTTTTAATAAGTTCAATAAAAAAAAATTACAAAGTTTTCCCAAAAAATTTGACTAAATATAAACTTTTATAAAATTCTATAAAAATAATTTAATTGATATATAAAGAATATAAGTAACATATAATATTAATATAAATAATATAAATAATTAAAAATTTTAAACATGTGTGTTAAAAAAATATTATTGGACATAAATATTTTATTATCGATATTTTATATACTTTATTTTGTGAATAATTATTGTATATCTTAAAAGGTTATATCCCAAGATTATAATAATAAATCATTCAGTTTATTCATTTATTCATTTCTCTCTCTCTCTCTCTCTCTCTCTCTCTCTCTCTCTCTCTCTCTCTCTCTCACTTTTCGAGAGAGAGAGAGAGAGAGAGAGAGAGAGAGAGAGAGAGAGAGAGAGAGAGAGAGAGAGAGAGAGAGAAAGCGAGCGAGAGAGAGAGAGAGAGAGAGAGAGAGAAAGAGAGCAAGCGAGCAAAAGAGAGGGCGAGAGAGAGAGAGAGAGAGAGAGAGAGAGAGAGAGAGAGAGAGAGAGAGAGAGAGAGAGAAATAATAAATTAAATAGGTTATAAATTACTCACCCGTTGCTCCGCCGTCCTGATGCTTTTCCTTCTTCTGAGCTTTCTCCTCCTTTCCTGTTTTTTATTGTTCCTCCATTTTCTTAACACTCGTTTGCAGAAACACAGATATTACAATCACGCGTACAGTAATACGACAATCACGCGATACTTTGTACGACACTCGAAACGTTAATCATACGCGACGCGCACTTTATCACATCGAGACCGAAGAATAACGTGAAAAAAGTACGAAAAAAGATTGCACGAAGCTACGCGCGGCACCTGCACGACTAATTGGACGAACGGCGCAGGGAATTCGAAAATTGCGCGACCAATTTCACGCGTCACCCGCCGCGGCGATGCACAGGCTACACCTGTTGCTCCTACCTGCACTTTCGTACACTTCCCGCATTTTAAATAAATAGTTCTTTAAATAAATACGTTCGCGTGTTTTAAAGTGATTACTATCTTGTATTATAATATGAGAGAATAAATGTACAAGTCAAAGTTCATGGTAAATATCCGCGGAGTACGACAAATATCTCACTTTGCGGATTGTTCGTGCGACAGAGAGAGATTTCGATCGAATTAATTACACATTCTAATTCATCGATATATAAATGCGATATATGAATGACTGTCCTTTCGATGCTTATAAATCGCGAGAATCAATTAATCGCACGGATTGATAAGGAATAATATCGCGAGATAATAATAATACGAAGTGTCTCACGCCGCTACTTGTCCTTGTCCGCTCGAGTCTCGCCGCCGAATAACAACCAGGTTACCATGACAACAATACGTCACAAGTATGTACACGTCATAAGGACGAGCGCCGCGCGCAGTGTAACCAACTGTCGAATACCAAATATTCAACACACATTTAATTACACGTTCTAATTCATCGATAGAAATGCTGAATGTATGCTACGTGATTAATAAATGTTAAAATATAGAATTAATTTGAAAATGCAACACCAAAATTCGCTTTTGCGCATACAATATACTTTAAATGCATGCCTATATATCTCGCGAAATACACAATAAACGATCGAATTACAATTTTTCGTAACTTGAATTTTTCAATCGAGTGACTTGTACATTATTCCGTACTTTCCGAAAACGATGAGCCAATTATTATATTATATTTAAATCGAGAAATTCGAAGCGCTATGCGAGATATTCCAGTATATATACATATATATGTCATTAAAGAAATATTTATCTTCCAGAACGTCCTCTCCGAGGAAAATTTTATTCGATGGCCAGCTCGGAATCAATCGGAAATGCTCGAAGAAGTTTCGGAACGGCTACCGAGTAAAATTTTTCTCGGAGAGGACATTTTGTGGAACATAATCTAATATAAGAGAAACAATGTGAATTATAATTTTTTCCTACTTGTTTCAAGCCTTGTGCTTCCGACTAAATAAATCTGGCTGAATATCTTCGATAAATGACCGTCCTTTCGACGGTAGTGTCTCGCGATAATAACGCGACGCAAGACGCAATACGAAGACGAAGTCGAAGTGTCTCGCACCGCTACTTGTCCGCTCGTGTCTCGCCGCCGAATAACAACCAGGTTACCATGACAACGTCACAAGTATGTACACGTCACAGGAACGAGCGCCGCACACGGTGTAACCAAACCGTCGAAATATTCAAATTCAACACACATAAAGTAAATGTACGCCGAATATCTTCGCGTTATTATTTTTCGAAACGCAATTATTTCGTATGAACAATCAGTTATCAGTACACGCGATTAATTGATTCTGACAATTAATGTGACAATTAATGATTCATAAGCATATTAACGAGACAGCTATTCATCGAAACAGGTATTTCACGTGATTTATATTTTGTACATGATATTAAATATTTTACTAAAAAAGGTAAATGTGCAGTATAACGCCCCCCCCCCTCCGATTTTCTTGAAATTTTGTAAATTTGTTCATTTTTGTGTGTAAAATATATTCTGAGAAGGAAAATCGTCGAATAAAAATGAACAAATTTACAAAATTTCAAGAAAATCGGTGGAGAGGGGGGCGTTATACTGCACATTTACACTAAAAAATTATAAGAAAAATGTAAAACATAAAGGAAATTTGTAACAATGGACTTGATCTTGATGTGTATATATGTATATGTGTGTGTGTATGTGTGTGTGTGTGGGAGCATAAGAATAAATCGATGATATTTATTTAATCTCTAATTTATAAAAGAGAGTTCTTTTAATGACTCAATTTTTTAACAATATATGTATAATGTATTAAAAAGAATAAATTTTTTAAACAGAGCAATGATAAGTAATTAATACAAGTTACATGATCATTTTCATGATGTGAAATAATAAAAACACAACTCGCATAAACAAATATTAGATAAATATTATCGATCTGTTTTTACACTTTATTACTAATCGTAAAAGCAAATATGTTATCACAGTTTCTTTATACTTCACACACACATATCTTTGTTATAATTTTAAATTAAACATTTACAGAGATTTATATGTTTATATAATATTTTTTTCTCGCAGAACATACTGGCATAGTTTGGCCATAATATGTTCTTGAGACATATTACACATATATTTCTAATAATAAATTTTAACTATTAAATTTATATACAAATTAATTCTGTTTTAATAAAAATGAGTCAATAATTCTAATGTGATGTCTAGGGAATAAATATAATGAATATGTAAATGATTATTTCACTTTAAAAAATTATTAAATTTTATATTTATCTGAGGAAAGTATATGCATTTATTTTTGATTGGAGGAAGAAAATATTTACAAAAATTAATTTTAACTATATTTAATTCTAAATTTTTATTATTCAATTCTATATTTTTATATTTTAAGAAAAGTAAAATTATATGATTTTTATAAATTAAGGAAAAATAGAATTAAATTATTATATTTTTTTCGACAACTTAATCCTACATTTTCTTGATTTATTAAAATCACAAGTCTTGATACATATAACTAAAGCTTCAAATAATATTGTTTGTTAAAGTTAAAGGTTTACTCAAACTTAATTAACAAATATAATTTTATTATCTATTTGTTTTTCTTATGCTGAGCTTGCAAAAATATTTCAGTTTTTAATCGCTTATAATTCGGAAACTATCGGTTTTTCCTCATTTTCTCAAATTCGAGTGTCTTAAATATTTTCGGGGATATTTCTTTTCCAAAAAGAGACTAATGAGTTTACTTATAGCGCGGTTTTTTATTTTTAAAAAATTTATTTTTTAATTAACATATCTATACAGGGTGACCCATTTTAACTTAGGCAGCCAAATAACTCGAAAAATAAGCACACTACGAAAAAATGTTTAGAATCAAAATTTCGTCATTTCGAGGGGGACGTACAATGACGTTAAAATGAGCCCCCCCCACCCCTCCCCCTGGGCGGTGAGGGGGGGCAAGTTTGAAATCTTAAATAGGAACCCCTATTTTTCATTGCATATTCTTGTAGCTTATCTCGAGAGCTTTCCAAAACACTATAATTAAGTTATTTTTCATTGAGTACTTTTCGAGTTATAAGGCTTGAAATTTACAGTATTTTGACATAAAATACAAAATATCGTGTAAAACATTCAGTTTTCGGTAATCTTACCTTAATACTTTTATGCATAAAATAATAAGACCAATCAATTGGTGTAAAAAAACACATAGTTGCTATTAAGAAAAAGTATGTAATTTGCAACATGCAACTGCATACTTTTTTTGAAAGCAATTATGTGTTTTCTTTACACCAATTGATTGGTCTTATTATTTTATGCATAAAAGTATTAAGGTAAGATTACCGAAAACTGAATGTTTTACACGATATTTTGTATTTTATGTCAAAATACTGTAAATTTCAAGCCTTATAACTCGAAAAGTACTCAATGAAAAATAACTTAATTATAGTGTTTTGGAAAGCTCTCGAGATAAGCTACAAGAATATGCAATGAAAAATAGGGGTTCCTATTTAAGATTTCAAACTTGCCCCCCCTCACCGCCCAGGGGGAGGGGTGGGGGGGCTCATTTTAACGTCATTGTACGTCCCCCTCGAAATGACGAAATTTTGATTCTAAACATTTTTTCGTAGTGTGCTTATTTTTCGAGTTATTTGGCTGCCTAAGTTAAAATGGGTCACCCTGTATAAGTTGTGTTAAGCATTTTTATAGAGTATTTAATTCTAATTCGTACATGGTTTTGTAAATATTATAAAATTCAGTCTGCGTCTCTCTCTACTTTCGAGGGGGGATTCTGATATTCTGAATGACAGCTTTTTGCAAACAACGCGATTTTGGGCGCGTTATCTCGAGAAAGTGGGAACAGAATCGGATGAAGAGAGCACCGGCACCGTCGGCTCGAAGAGTAACGAGGTTTCCCCGGTTGGTTAATCCGCCGCGGATTGGATCGCGCGAAAACACGCGCACTAACGCGGTTTTCGGCGGGCCCTCGCCCTTCGCCCTCTCACCGCCGGAAGTAGCGGAACCGTCCGGTGTCGGTGACATTCCGATCGTGTATCGTTGCGCTTTCGAAAAATACATATCGCGTGCACAGTTGATATACGCAGTTGCCGTTTCGGTACGCAAAACCTAATCGAGAAATCTAGTCCGCAGTTCTTTCAGCTCCTTGAAACGCATATCTTTGATATTTAATTAATTTAATTTCGTGTTTTCTACAGCAAATTAATGGTAAACGAAATGTTTCATATCGTCGATAATTTTCAGACGTCTTATACATATGTCAAATATCACGTTCTACTTTCGACTTCTTAATTTTTATTTGTTCGAATTTAAAAATTATTAAACTTTGTGTGCTTTATTTATTTTGTTTTTAATATTTGCATATTTATTGAAATATTTAAAATTAAAAAAACTTTCACGAGAATTAATAGTGTTTAATTAAATTTTAATGGAGAAAAGAGATTACTCCAGTTTCCTCTGTTAAATAAATACATTTATTAATAACTTCCATTAAAATCTGTTATATTATGAAACTATAAATTAGAAAGTTCATTATTTAGTATAATTATTTGGTATTTGTTGTTCGTATATTATTATATTGTTCATGTGGATAACAACCCATGATGGATACATTATCTATTTTCTAAATAATTCCGATGGATGGCTTTCTTATGTAAATGAATAAGACGATCCTACGCTTAGTGTTACATTACGGGTGCAACGGGTCGTCGACGGCAACCGGAAATGTATACAGGACGTCCTTCGACGCCGCCCTATCATTATCGGCCGCTTTATTGCCAGATTTATCGAAAGTGATTCGGCACGTGCCAAATGATCATTACGCCCCGATCGTTAAGAGCCAACGTGTGTTTGTTTCGAATTGCATTTCCGCATTACTCGTTTCTCGTAACTCTTCTAGTATGTAATTACTTAATTACTTACAACCTTTAACACATCGAGCACTAATTTCAAAATATTTTTCTGGAAATCATGTTCTGAAAAAAACTTGGAAAATGTTATTATATTTACATTGCATTACATCATTTACATGATATTAAAATTACAATAACTTTTTCGTCTAATCTGATACGTGACTTAAATCTTGGATAGATCTGTCTAAAGCCCGGCACGAGAGCAACCGAAAATGCTCCTCTATCGACTGACACAGGTCCACGTGTATAAGTACATATCGACGAATGGCTTGTGCCAGCTGATGAGGCGGAAGGCACCTAAAGAGATAAAGCAACGAAACGGAGGGACGAGACATAGAGGGATGCCCTAAGATGGGAGGAAGTGGAGCGCCAAGAGGAGTAAGACGAACGGTAAGAAACGCAGGGTGGACGAGAGACGCGAGCGCGGGAAGAGGGAAGAGAGAAATCAACTTTTATTTGCCCGGAACGTCGTTAGGGGTAAGTGGAGGACCGTGAAGGGTGGCCGGACGTAATGGCGCCCTCAACCCAACCTCGACTCTTGCCTTCCGGTATCCGTAGCGTGTCTATCGTGCCTCTTCATCCCCGCTCACTCGATCTCCTCCTCGTGTCCGTCCCCCTTTTTATCCTTCGATCCGTGAAGCTTCTCCGTCTATCCGCCTATCTATGAACGAGTGTTTGTCCGTTATCGAATTGGCTCCGGTCTCGGCCAAGACTTTCACCGGAAGTGAAGTGTCGCCGGACTTTGACAGATGAGGTTGTAGAATCGAGAGATTTTTACGCGCGCTGTAAATTTTTAAACTTCAAATAGCTGATAAATGATTAAAATTTAGTCTTTCTTTCTTGCCACATTGTCAAGAGGCATGCTTGTAATAAATTTTAAATAATATATGTGTAAACTGTATATAAAATTTATTTACATGCTGAGGCACAATGTTTATATTACTCTACAAAAAATATTTTAATGTAAGTTTTATTGAAAAACGCGAGCCACGGTGCTTGCGGTCACAATTTAATAGACCGTGGAAGAAGCGATTAATTCTCGAATGACACTGCGATAACTTCGACCCTGATTCCCGACCAGACATATTACCATCACAATGGCGCACGTTGAGTAGCACGAAAAGAAGGGTGGGCGGGACGACGGGATTGCGACGTCCGGCGTCCCGACGCCCTGAAATGCCACCACTTCTCTCATCCGCGACGCCCAGTCGATTACACGTATCCCCCAAATACATTTGACTTAACTGTATCTGCTAGCGAAATGGACTTTGCTCTTTTATATTTGTTTGTGCGTCGTATAATCTGCAAAAATTCCCAGCATTCTGTGTCGCCAGAGAAGGAGAAATATAAAATTCTCATTAGGTTTTCGATAAAAAAAATAAAAAAAAAAAGATTTATAGCAAGTGGATTCTTTTAAGCGAATTTATATAGAGCTCTTAAATATAATTTAATAATATTGGATCTCTTTTTAAATGTGGTATATAATATTTTAGCCTTACAGAGCAAAGAGAGAGAGATATTTTCTATGATTTTTTTCAGATATTTTAAATCTATAAAATAATAAAAGTGTTATGAATTAAATATTTCGGATAAAAAAGAAATTCACTTCTTACTAGTCCTATTTAATATAAAATATACGTTGAGATAAATTTAAAAACAAGATAGAAAGGTATTAATGTGTGTGACATTTTTAAGAAAATTAGGAGACGCAACATATTTATACACAAACGCGTTTCATTTTTTAGGGAAAAATATAGCTTCTTCCTCGCAAGCGATAGTCAATTAATCGCGATCCCTCTTCTCGATGCTATCCACGATCTTATGACCCGTAAGCTTAACACGGTAAATTTAGCGCGTTAGACACACTCGGTAAAAGCTACCGGGTTGCCGGTCGGCAGCGTCTTCCACCCGTCATCTGTATGGTCACGTGCCGTCTGCTTCGCGTGCGTATACACATTTAATAGCTGTCGGGACATTATGCTCTATCGCGGGGGCTTTTGTGTATAAAATAAGACATTCCCTTCTCTCGCGCGTCCGCGTGGCGGAAGAACGGGAGGAGCGAGGAGGGACGGAACTCGTTCACAGGGGACGAGAGAGAGAGAGAGAGAGAGAGATGGCTCGGCAGATATTACGACGAGTAGCTCCAACCCCAGACTTCCGTCGTGATAAATTAACAGGAGCTTACGACGCTTCGTGCCTCTTTGTCAAAGAGCGAGACCGTCGCAGAGACGCTCAATCGGCACTGATGATAATCAGCCATTGTTTCTTATCTAGGTGATTTATATCGCGGATCTTCTTTAATGTGTGAGTTTGTAGAAGTTAGGGCTATATATAATGCTTGATAATTAGTAATCTCACAATATTTTTTCTTCTTCCGCGCTTTTTTTTTACACGTGTGGATTTAATTGCCATATTTTATTTTACATTTATTTATATCTATAGAAATTATAATACATTTATTTTTTATAGCTATTATTGTACATTATAAATATAAAACGGTATAATTAAAATGTACAAGTTGTCGACAAAAGATAGATATAAAGTTTGGAAATGCGTTCCATAATTTAAGAAACGAGGAAAATAATTTCCAATTTACGTCACGTGGTCGCTAAAAAAAAATTTAACATAAAAACATACAAAAATATTTTCATTAACGTTACATAATCGTTTAGCTGAGGTGATTAGTTTCTGGACAATCTGACCGCGGGAACAATGTAAAGTAACGAGATTTCACCCGAGGGAAAACGAAAAACAGTATACCGAGCCCCGAGCAGCGAGTAACGTAAGTAAGCGGCTTCACAACGTGTGCAACAAGCAATTATTTATTTAACGTGGGGTAAGACGTAGCCTTACGTAATGCGTGCCGCGATACGAAATTTCAATAGACCACACGCGAGAATTCGCGGTAATGTAACCTCATCAGAAAATGTAGCGGGGTGAGCCAGCCGCGCGCGAATAGATAATAATAAACGTGCGTTAATAATAAACGGGGGTTAGAGGAACGAGGGACCCGGCCTCGTATGTGTGTGTGTGAGCGTATGTGCCCCTCTGTTAATGGGATTCTAATTCCAGCCGTTATCACCGACATCGGGTTTCTTATACAGCGAGTGATTCGGTTTTAGAGAGCTTTCACACAATGCTCTGCAAATTTCATCGTTTTATAACAATGTCATTGGTCGAATACGTTGAATAAACATTTTAACGTCATATTTGCCTCAATTAATTATGCCTAAAACACGTTTGTTATTTAATAAACTAAAGAGGAAATGACTAGGTGTTTTCTGGTATTCAATTTATAAAAATTTATCTTGTATAACAAAAAAAGAAAAAAAATAATATCTGTACAAAACAAGTACTGATTTTATATAAATATTAACAAATATATTATTTTCTGTTATTCAAAATTTATATGTTGCATTTATATGTATATATTTTTCCATATGTTAATGCTATATGACATATGACATATAATAATCCGTGTTTCAAAAAAAAAAGCTTTTTTTCCACGTCGCAGCTAAAAGGTTAAACTGACTGCATTGCGCTGCCTCTGTAAAGAGTGTCTTACCACCAGTAACCATCAACGATCAGTAGTGTACGGCCGCGTGTCGTGTAGAGCAGCAGTGGCAACGAGGGTAACGAGAGACGGGGGCGAACTAGCGCAACCCCGGAGGTCGGGCTATCATAATATAGATTAGCTCATATGGCTCCTCCCTTGTGTTAGCTCGGATCTGGCTCATAGCCTCGAGTGCTCCGGGATTCACTATTCATACACGCGACAATTAGATAGGCATTACTCCGTACACACAGTACTCCCCGGTGCGCGCGCGCGTGTGTATGTGTGTGTGTGTGTGTGTATGTGTGTGTGTGAAGGGTGGCACTACGAAGCTCCGAGTTGGCTGAAACCAAAGACCGGCGGAGGAGAAGGAAGGGGGGGGCAGTGGATAAGGGGCGCAAGGGGGGATGCGCGCGGCCTGAGTCAACCCCTAAGCCAGTGTAAACACGTTTTAATAGAGATTCGCTCGAGCGGTTATAATAGCTTCGCGGATGTAGCGCGGCCCGGCCGCCTCTCTTTCGTTTCCCCCTCTTTTCCTCACCCCCCCGTCCCACATCCCCACGAGTGGTCCCCCTCCGATTCGCGGCTCCTCGTCCTGGCCCTTTTCCGCAAGCGCCAACGTCTCCTTAGCCGTGCCGTTTCGTCGGTTTCCTCTCGCTCCTCGATTATACACGCACTTTGCGCTTCGCGATTTCCCGTCGCGATCCTGAAACGGGACGATCTCGTATTAGTCGAGGGATGATTATGGAAACTCTATTTACGATATTGCAAACTGCTCATGTACTTACGTAATTGGAGAAGACAGTTGAATAGGGTGCACCGCGATCTATGATTTCAATTTTTTTTAGCAACAGATTTTTTCATAAACTTACAAGGAATTGAATGATTTTATATATATACAAGTTTTTTGTATATAAATAGTGTAAAAATTTTGTATATAATTTTTTTCCTGACGATACAAAATTTCGTAGAAACTCTTGCAATAGTAAACATAAACGAGATACCTATCTTATGATATTTCTAAAATACAAACTCGCGTACGAAATTAATTCCTGAATTCGTATCGAAAGAGACGATAATTATATCTTTTTATATTCATTAAAGATCATGCAAGAAATAATTACATGTACTGTCTTTATAATGTATTAAAATTTAAATCTCATTGATATGAAAGAGCTACGCACACATGCACTTTATTTTTAATAATTTTAAAAAAACGCAACTTTTCTTAAGTAATTTAAAACAAAGAACGAAAAAAAGGATCTCTTTTCTCACGCGCCCGACTAAAAATGCCGATACTACTTTCCCGTCTGGTTACGGCATATATGAGAAAATCTCGAAGATGAGTAGTTGGCGGAAGCTTTATCGACTTAAAAAGTTTCCGAAGAATACCGCGGTAGTAACGTAAGCCATCAACGTGTAAAGGAGCCCAATAAGAGCCGCCGTTGCCGCCACTCATTTCGTCCTGAAACTGCTCCTTGTCGCGTAAAAAAAAAAAAAGAGGACGATGTCACAGTTGCAATTATCTCGGGGAAAATGAGCTTTGCATATAGAGGTGGGCCGTGAATGCGGGCGATATGCTACCCGAAAGAGGTCGGTACCGGTAAAAGCTCGTATTTAGACATTTCGCCGAGACTAAAACGACTTGCCGGGAGTGTTCAAGCGGGTGTAATATACGCTCCACTTTTGAAAACAACTCGGAAGTAGTTAATCACGAAAGTTTAGCCGGGGCTGTAAAATTCTTAAGAAATTGGTCGACAGCGCTCTCGCCGGCAGCTCGAAAGTACCTTAGATGGGAGTTGCTCGTTGCTACCGGAATTTCAGCCTCGGCCACGTTCTGATTCGCGCGATTGTGCGCCCGTTTAGTTATATTATTAACACTGTTACTTGGGTATTTGTATTTAAAAAAAAAAAAAAGAAAATCAAATCAAAGAAGTATGACAAATTGCCGATACATGCATGTGACTTTATAATTTACTTATGTCTCAAGAAAATAATATCGTTATAAAAAAAATATTTGTAAAATCTTATAGAATTATGAAAAGCCGGAAAATGCATCGACCGCGAGAATATGCATGCATAATTTTGATCGTTGTCCATCAAGCACCTTAATCGCTTAGACAGAAATGTAATATCTTAACTGCATTTATGTGATTATTAACACTCATTAATGCACTTCACAGAGAAATTCCATCACATTAGTTTGATATAACATTTTCATTTGATTGCGTTTAATGTTTTGCCACCGTCAGTATACAAACGTACGAAATATTCGCCATTAAAAACGATATGTGTGTACATTTCAGCGTATAACGGATAAATTTAAATGGAATGAAGGAGTGAGACCCGCGTAAAAGTTATGCATATGAATTTTATACCACCACCAGATCGGTAACATTATGTTTGAGAGTTAAAAATATTCCGATAGATTTTGCGCGAAAATTCATGCATATGTTAATTATAATTAAACCGTCGCCTTTTACACACGAAAAATTCGATATTATAACAACGAGCGTATTATATAACAAGCGGCGTAATTTAAAGAGATATAGTTATAAAAAAATTATTATTTGCAATCTTACGGTTACTATAATTATATTATCGCGCGCTATATATAATTACGATAATTAAATGATACTATAACAATTATTATTACTATACTTACACGTGTGCAGCGTATGAAAGATACTGCTTAAACCGCGTCTTTAGGCTTACCGGTTCTTTCCAGGCGCGGTTTCACCGTTTTCGCGAGTTCGTCGCTAACCGGAAGGAGAGGCGCATTAATGGCCGCGTGTGTACGTATAGGAATGAACGACTCTTAAGTGTCGCGAGTGTAAACGGGCCCCATACGAGAGTCGTGGAGGGCGGGCGCCTCGGCGCGGAAGAAGGGAACCGACGTGTGGGGTGGACCGAGGGAAAGGGGGGAGGAAGGCCTTCGAGTTGAATAATTCAAGCTCTCATTAGGGCGACAAAAGCACCCTGATGGATAGCTGCTCGACTCCGCTGGCTGTCGTGAGTCCTCGCGCTCCTATCCGCTCGCATGCGCGCGAATCCGCCGAAACGCGTACACAGAAGGGTGTCCCAGAATTGTGCCTTGTCCGTTCAATTGCAGATGCTGCAGCTTAAAAGAGAACATGTGAATTATTTCTTCAAACGTTCGAAACGAGATGAATAGTTATTTAATATGAAAGTAAATCACGAGATTAATCATAGAAAGTTAATCGTAGAAAAGGAATTGTATATTGGTTCCATTTTTTACGCGAGAAACTTTTCTTCTCCCTCCTTTGTAATTGTTAAAAATTTAATAACGATTATTACAATTGAAGGTACGAATCAAAACTTTTGCAGATTTTCAGTGGTGTATTGTAAATATAGTAGTCACACATATATAGTATTTGTGGGGGTTAAAGAATATTATGGTGAATTATTCTATAGCGTATAAAAACATAAATAAAAAATAAAGATTTACATATATATTTTTAAATTAATTTTAAGCAGAATATTTATATCCAGCAAACATTTCTATGCAAACTAGAGATATCGAATTTTTTAAACATACGTGACGCGAATAATCTCCCAATTCTATTTCGGATTCTTAATAGAGACCACAATTAAAACGACCAGCGATGATACGGGTTGTACCCTGTACAAATGCGGGTAGTTTTCGCGAAAAAAAAACATCCCTCCTTCTCGTCCTTCTTCCTCTCTTTTCGCTTCGTTTTCTTCCACCCTCTCTCACGCCCCTTCTTGGTCTTCTTCGCCGCTACCGACGTGTTCACCCTCCCGCCTTTCCTCCGCCGTTCTCGCGGCGCCCTGTTTTATTTCGAATGTTCTTTCATTTCTTAAAAGGTTCTCTCGCTGATAATTAGCACAATGCGCGGCCGCATTAATTATTACCCGTGCTAATTACCCGAGGATAAATCGCTCGGCAAGGGGTGGCCAGCGAGGCGAGAGAGAGAGAGAGAGAGAGAGAGAGAGAGAGAGACAAAGAGAGAGGGAGAGAGGGTGAGAGGACAGGTCGGGGCAGTGGTGGAGATGCGGGAAGGGTGCACGAGAGACTGGAGGCGGGGGAGGCCCATTACCGTTATTGCTGCAACAAACCGTCCAACAACAGCGATAAATACGAGCGAGAGGCTGGCGTTACAAATGTCTCTCTGAGTTATGATTATTTAGCGCGCTCGCGCGCGCGCGCGCGCGCTCTCGCTCATTCGCCCGTTCGTTGGTTCGTTCGTTCGTCTATTGCGGTTTCCGCAACGGTTACCTTCCGCAGGTTTGTACAGGACATTTCAGAAGGGGAGAGTTCGATATTTATTCGCGAGAAATGATGGTATCGTTAATATTGTAGTTTAAATCGAACGATTCTCGTTTCGTAACGATTGCACAGTCTTGGCGTCAGAATGAAATCACTAAAACAATTTTTTTTCAATAAAGAGAAACTTTCTTGCACTTTTCGAATAAGAAATTAGCATTTCGGATAATATTATAATTTTTTTTTTTTTTTACTAATATGTATACAATAAATTTTTGAGAATTTTTCCTTCATTTTTAACGCGGCTCGAAGAATATAAAAAGACTTGTAAAGCACTACAGAATACATATGCTAAAAAAACAATTATATACATTTGATTGGATTATACGTTTTGGGTTTGTCATGAATTATTGTACACACAATCAATAATTAATAAAGTCATGACCAACCTTTTTGGGAAGCTCTTTCTCGTAATTGTCGCACACATTAGAAACTTTTCTTACAATGATACTGTCGCAATATTATTATTGTCCCGAAATAATGGCCGTTTCTTTTGAAATATCTTATATAAATGCGCAGATGTTGTACGACATTTTACCATGACATTTTTCTTTTTCTTTTTGTCGTTTTTTACATTCTTGCAAAAACTTTGCTTGTTGCAAGAAATGAAAAGCGCCGATTATCTGATGCCATCGATATTGGCTCGTTTATGTATATTTGAACAGCTAATTAATTTAAATAACTTGTTTATTTATATATGTATTATAATATAACATGTAATGATAAATGGAATAATGCCGTATACATTGAATTCGGAAAATTGTTATGACGAAATTGCAATATATAATCGAAATTTTCTGGTAATATCATAAACTTGTGAAATGATTATTAAACACGAATCGCTTACAAAGCAATTCAAAAGGTATCATTTTAACCATAAGCTATAGATTTTAAATAAGTTTTGCATAGTGGTACAAATTATTAACATGCTTTTTTTATCGAATTTATATTTCAACAACAGTTTGTGCTCCAAGTTTTTATTTTAATTGAAAATTATCAAATAGATTTGCGAGTTCTTTCCAATAATTTATGATAAAGTTTAAATAAGTTTTAAATAATGAAAACGCTTTTTTTATATGCAATGATTAATAAAAGCATTTAATTATAGTGAATACTGAAAGACAAATAAATCATTAGCAAATCGGTCATTAGTAAAGAAATAGTAATAATAACTACACTTCATTTTTAAATTTTAATTAATATTAATACAAGATATAATAATATTCTGTTGATTAAACCGTTGATTAAAATTTTTTATACTGATTAACTCGAAAATATAATAGTCATATGAGTTCTCATTGCCGACAAATATTATTTTATCGATCTGATGAAGTAGCTCGCAATTCTAACAATAGTTAGCGTCATTTTCTGTCTGCATTTAATTCAATTTGATTATTTATTTTGAAACAGAGTTCCATTTTTATAGAATTTTTTAAATTTAGATTAATTTTTGGGACAAAAATTATATAAAAAATGCTTTGTTATCAAAATAAGGTATTGCATTCCTTTAGGAAATGGATTGCTGTGCCATCTCAGGGAATATTTTCTAAACTAGACACCCTATATATCGGCGCA
This sequence comes from Lasius platythorax, assembly GCA_963971435.1. Classification (NCBI taxonomy): domain Eukaryota; kingdom Metazoa; phylum Arthropoda; class Insecta; order Hymenoptera; family Formicidae; genus Lasius; species Lasius platythorax. Next base: position 7,469,850 of record OZ020547.1, on the reverse strand, counting down.
AAAATACACATTAAGAGTTTTTATAAAGCTTCAAATATACAAATCGAAGATTCGTAATAAATCTGATGCGCGTATAGAAGAGAAACAGTTATTAATATCTAATTAATAAAAATATCTAATTAAAAAATATGATCAAAAAATATATAAATTTAATTAATTAAATATATTAAATATGATAAAAACAAGACATTAATAAATTATTGTCACACAATCTATTTTATATTAATTTATATATATATATATATATACTTTTCTACTATATATTCATACTATTTTTATACGAAAAATTGATAAAAAATTTATTAACATGAAATTATATAACTAAGTTGAATTTTTATACATATAAAATCTGCGCTTATACTCGTTCAGCTTATATCGCACTTTTCTTTGAAATGTCATTTTGCATAATCGGAAGTTAATCAGCAATATTTGAACTAATATCTCATTGATATGCCGTCGGCTTTATCACATCGTAAACAAATCATCGAAAGAACGGATATTGAAATTGAGAGATCGACTGAACAAGATGATGTCGGCAGGGTCATCCGGAGTTCAGAGGCCACTGCTGATTGATAAGAACCGCTTGCAGGGACGTTCGCGATTATTCGCTCTGAACGAACCCGGATCCCGTTCTGTCGTAGTAGTCGCTTTCCGTCTCACGACAGTTTGCCTCGTAGATCCATGACGTATATTATGTATCTCGTTCTTGTGCGTGTCATTTCGTCGAACGGTTCCGTGCTCACGAGTCACGAATTTCCCGTCGACTTCTGGCCCGCGCGGAAACCATACGTTAACAAAATATTATTTTAAGCAAACGCCAGTTATACATCAACGTGCTTAACAATAATTTAAAAATTTAGTCTTTAAATACCACTGTTTAAATTCGTCGTGTTGACATCCTAATTTCATCGACAGCACAATTGATTTGTTTTGCAATTTTGATAGCGCCCTTTACGTTCGACAACAAACAAGCTTTCTCGTCAAACGGTGATCAAGCGTCTCAGAAACAGGACATATCTAGGATATATTGAACTTGTACTATAATCCACGCTTCTGTACTTAAAAGTAAGTAAATTTTCTTTTTTCTGACGATATTATACATAGATAATCTGGAAAAAGACAGTAAAGACAGTGTTTAAAATCTTTAAATTAAAACGACTTCAATGCAGAACTGTAATTACATAGACAGATGTAGGAAATTGAAAAGTATATTTGAGGATTTTTCCTCGCAGCTGAGGAAAGATCGATTTTAAATGAAGCAATGCCAAGAACTCGGAGCACACTTGGTATAGCACTCATCAGTCCGGATCGGACAAATTGGCCGGCTTCCGCAGCGACTCTTTTCTCTGTGCCTGTCTACGCGTCTCGCTCTTAACATGACAGTTGCCACGGCGTATTATCATCAAATGCTATCACGATGCATATATTACACGCGCGCTCGCATGTGATTTAAAATTCATAGCAGAGTCCAAGTTTGCGGTATATCGGAAAGTCTTTTCTTCAATATCGGCGTCGCGCGAGTAGGGGGGAACGACGAGCAAAGGATCCTGCTAGTCCCCGATGGTAGAGGAACGGGCCCGCGGTGGTAGGGAGCTGGGGGGGGCGAGAGGGGAAGGGAGTTCCTGAGTCGCGATAACGCAGGCCTGTGCCGTCTAATTATTCGTGTTTACCCGCAGAGGGACGAGAGAAGGAGAGCTGACAGGACGGCGCACGGCGACGTTCGCGATACCACGGCGGCGCAGTGCGGGACGACAGCAGGAGCGAGGAAAGGATGGCCGATCGTCTTCTTCGGGGCACGCCAGTCAGGATGCTCGCCGTCTGCATGGTCTATCTTTTCACGCTCCTCGGTGAGTTATCCGCCGGCTGTTGTGGCCCCCCTGTTTTTTTTTTCTATTTGCCCCGTTCGCCCCCACCCTGCCCGTATGAGATTCCCCCCTCGGCACCGCGCCCGGAGTTCCATGGTCCCCCATGTAGCGCCCCGCATGTAGGTTCCCCTCTCACGTTATCACGGACCGAAAGTCATTCATTGAAAAATGCCTCGTACGAGCCGGCCGGAACATGCATGACGGCCCATTGAATACGCGCTGCTATTTTCAGTAAATCGTGGTACAATTATAGGCATTTTTCTCTTTGTGAAAGTATAAAATAAATGACATGTATGTAAAACAAATTTTTTCGATTATTTAGTTTTCGAGAGGAGTAATTTTAAATATAAAAATTATGTGCGTGTGCCACGTGCGCGCCAATTATCTATATCAAACCTATTTTTGCTGAAAGCATATCAGTATATATTAGCGATGACCTTTCCTCATCATATTAAGAGAACTGTGAAAACTAACTACGACATCAGATATATTATAGCGATGTCTTATATTTAAAAAATGCTAAGATCATGCATAATACATACCTTGATAGTCAAATAATTCTCTCTACATTACTTTAATATGCAAAATTACTTTTCTCAGAAACCATATGTAGACTCGAAATACGAGCGATAAAAAGATATATTTTACATTTTCCATTTGTTCTTCTTTCTCACGAAAATTTATCCTGTATCAATCTATTTTTTATCGATATATATATATGTTTATAAAACAGAATTTTTTTTACAGGTTCGTACTGTCAGATGGCACCAGGTAATTGTTCCTCGAAGAATCATAATTAAAGAAACAAAAAAAAAAGAAACATCCAAAACAATCAAATAAAAATTCATTGAATTATTTGAAATTATTAACCGATCGATTTTGTTGAGACGTTAAAAAATCACACGCAACGCCCATTCCTGCTCGTCGTGTAACATGGCCTCCTCGTGAATTAACGGTATTCGGTGCGGCGCACGTACACACATACACACACACATACACCATCCTGCGCTCGCGTGCATACGCACACACGCACACGTGTATCCGGCATAGCTTGCGTTCTCTCTCGAATCTGTTTCGGTAGGAGCGCCGATCCTCGTCGTCTAGTGCGCTTGTCAGTCGACGCGCGACGCGACTCGCGGTAGGTCACGTGCTGTCGAGCGTTCAATTCACAAATATACAGACCTACTACTACCTCACTACTATCAGCTGCCGCGTGAATCACACGACAGTCCGCACGATGACGAGTACATGCTGGAAATTGTGCGTGATATTTGCAGCCGTAGTCGGTGCCGCCAGAGGCTGGGAAGTAGGAAGCGGCCACAAATACAGATTAACGAACACTCTGATCTTCAGAGAGGCCGGATCACCGAAATCCGGAGGTGATGTCGGCTTTCGATTGACCAGCGAGCTGGACGTCACCGCTGTATGGCAAGATTCTAATGATCCTAATAGCTTTCTACTTAAATTCAAGGTATGACATTTTCCTGTTGTTATCTTTAATCTGAATATTTCGAATCTCGATGCATGACTGTATATTTCCCACACACACCACACACACACACACACACACACACATACATACATACACACACATTAAAATTTTATGATCGCGTGTACAAATTCGTTCTTGAAATTTTTTTATGGATCATAATCTTTCAAATATTTTGCCAATCGACATTTTATATCGAGCTTACTTTACTGTACAGCTCAACGTATTAATAAATAAAATGTTTTCGTGATTTAATAAATTATTATTTCTTGTGGAAAATTATTTTAGTATAGATAATAAGAGTTAGCTATATATAAAGGGTTATATATAACATAAGCAGTTTGTATTAATGTTTCAATATGCACACATTCAATTTTATCATTTTTAAACTTAGATAATTAACTCAGATAATACAGATAATAGTATATATATATTTATTTATTCATTCATAAATTTTTGTCTACTCAAAACATCAATGCGCTAGACTTGCCTCGTTTAGATTTCTAAATTTTACATAAATCATGAAGCGTTGCCTGAAGTTGTACATCTGCTTCACACATGTCCCATATTTCCATCTTACTTATTGTTCCTCAAAATGAACAGATTGTAAGTTTGCAGTGTATGTATAACAAAAAACGAATCTTTAAAAGCTTTTATATACCAATAGAATATCTATCTTCAACTGAGAAGATTGCAATACTGTGAAAAGCGTATTGAGCCTTTTGATAGTCAAAAAGATTGTGTCAGAGACTTATTGGATATTGATAACCCCGCATCTGAGAGTGATAAAATATTTCTCTCTTGAATAACACTCTTTGCAAGAAAAGTCTTGAAAATCAAACTCATTACTAAATCAATTATTTATAACTTGTCGGCTAGTTTCAGTATTGGGAAAAAATTGAAAAAAATATTATAAATTATTTTTACGGGGCATTTATCAAGAAAAAATTCAAATGAATTATTGATTGGATTAATAGAAAATATAATTATTATGCTAAATTAATGAAATATATTACGATTCAGATATTGATTTAAAATAATTACTTATTACTTTATAAATGGAGAGTAAAATATTTTATATGATATCAATTTCATTCAAAAGGAGGACTCACAAGTTATTTTAAATCTGAGTAGAGATCTCGATATAAACAAGTTGCACATGTTTTAGCTTACATGATCTTCCCGATTTTTCGTCACTTTAAACTTTGAGATATGATAAACATAATATATTTACGTAAATATATATTACATAAATATATATTACATAAATATATATTTACATAAATATATATTCTTTCAGCTGTTATCGCCGCAGTTATGGATCAAGTCCCGCCGAGCTCCGGAGCCGGAGGGCTTCGTGGAGCATTCATCCAGGGTGGAGCAGGTCGCCGAGAAGCCCTTCTTCGTGCTATGGCGATACGGCGATGTCGAGGCCATTTACCTGGACTCGGCCGAGAACGCGACGTCCGCGAATCTGAAGCGCGGCCTAGCGAGTGTTTTTCAATATCGAACGCTCGATGACGAGGTGCGTCAACGTGACGCTTCCGGCATCTGCGACGTGGTCTACGTGTCCGCCGGAGAGAACATCATCGAGAAACGAAAGACTGCTTGTACATACGATACATTACCGCCGCCCAGACGACATCCGAATCCGGTGTTCGCCGTCAAGCTCGAAAGTTATCGCAATTCCACGTACGTGCTGACGCAATCGTTGCTGCCGGAGCGCGTGACCGACCATGAGGCGCATATGATGACCTTGGCGTCCAAGCTGGACATCGGCACGAGCGTCGTGTCGGATAGAACACTGGAACAGGCGCCGGGAATCCTGAGCGCGAGCGTTGTTCAAGCGGATTCCGCAAAGCACGCGGTAATGATCCTCGAGCCCGGATACAAAGAATCCAGTATCGAGCTACAACCGGAATCCGTCACGTGTCCAGACGCCGGATGTCCCACGGTAAAACACTTTCTGTTCAAATGTCAATATTATTAATATCGGGCGATAAGATAGGGTGAGAGGGGGAGATTATGTATTTTAACTTTGGTGACACGATAATATGTTTTCTAAAGATACTTCTCGAACATCGAGAAAACGATGGTAATTTAAAATTAAAATAAATGATTTCAAAAAGGAATTTATCTATCTCTTTTAAAACTGGTTCATTTACTTTTATTAAAGTTGATCCAAATTTCTCATTTTTAAGGGATAGCTGAACCACTTCGAAATTTGTTACTAAATATGCTCCATCGAATTATTTCACGTTAAATGTTTAATAGACTCAATTTAGTGATACTACGTTAAGAAAAAGTAAAAAATTTATTTAAAATGCTTATTTCAGCTTTTCTTTTTTTTTCGTTATTATGAAAAATTTTTCTGTATTGCATTTAAATCTACATATTAGAATTATACATTATACATATATACCTAAATTTGGCAATATCGAAGAATGCTATTAACTAATCGAACTGAACGTGATTAAAATATCAAATATACGAACAGTATTATTTACCTCAAGTTTTGAAAATTCTAGTTCTGGTCCATCCTAAAGCCAGTGGTCCGTCTATTATGAAATTATTCTTAGTCTTAGTATGATAAGAATCATATTATATTATAGTTTTTAAATAAATATTATAATTCTTAAGTGTTTTATATGTTATCACACTTAAATATACATCTCATTGCAGATCGAGCAGACGATCGAGGAATATCGTGATGCACTTGTCCCTTCCGCGCTGGGTACAGCAAAATCAGCATCGGCCTTCCTCAAGCTTCTTCCTCTAATCAGGAACGCGTTACCGGAGGACCTGCACAAGATCCTGAAAACGCCGCGCTATCGCCAGATGAAGATGCAGCTGTTGGACGTGTTCGGCTCCGCGTCTACGTTGCCCGCTCATCAAGCTGCCATGAAGATCCTCCGGCAGGACGAGTTCGGCGACGAGACCGAGAGGTATCTGTGGGCTCTATCTCTCTCGCCAACGCCGAACGTCGACGTCACCAAGGACATTCTCAGACGTTCCGAGGAGACGATGCAAAACGACAGAGTGTCCGAGACCTATGCGCTCGCTGCGGGCGCGATGGCGCGGCATTATGGCTCGCCTGCGGTGATAGAGAAGGCGAGGGTTAGCTTGGAATTGGGTCTAGATACTTGTAGCGGTGAAGAGTGCAAGCTCAAATTTCTGCGGGCTCTGCGAAACCTGAAGAGCCCAGCGGCGATTCCCACGTTGCTGTCGCACGCGTCAAGCAACGATAAAGCCATCAGCGTCGCCGCTTGGCGAGCCCTGGCGGCTCTTCCTCGCGAAGCCGTGACCGACGAGTTGAAGGCCGCGGCTCACAAAGTCTTCTACCAGATCGGAGGACCGCGAAGAGACAGCAGCGCGCGAACGCTCGCGTTGGATGTCATCCTCGAGAGCGAGCCTTCCGAAGAGATCCTGGGTAATCTCGTGACATACCTGAGCAGCAACGACCTGGCCTACGAAGTCCGCAAATACCTGAGTCAACGACTGGAACAGATCGCCGAGAAGAACGAGCGATTCGCCGGATATCTGAAGAATATATATGCGACCGGTGGTAAGTTGGTTAACAATTATCACGCGCGAGCGCAGAGGGGCCTCTCTACCGCCTTCACGAGGAACTTTTTGCGTTTGCCCGAGAGCAACGGCTCCTTGGTAACCATTCAGGAGGTAAATTCTGGTCTGCTAAAGCGCGGCACCGTAGACGTCGTGCTGGAGACTAACGAACAACGGCAGGCGATGTTCTCGCTAGGATTATTCGCGGGTGGTCTAGGCAGTTTCGTCTCCAGCCAGGAGGATGGAGCGGAAGCCGACGATGAAGTGGCTACTGCTGGTATGGAGATAGACCTTCTCGGCGTCGGCGTGCGACCGTTCGTCTTCTTCTCCGGCCAGAGCCAGTTGATGGGCCATGTCTGGTCCGGCACGGCGTCCGAGAGGACTCCCGCTTTCCAGGCTCTCGCATCATTGTATAACCACAACGAGTACGTGCCATTAGGATCCGGTTTTGTCGCCGAGATCGACGTTCAGGGCGCCGTAAGCTTCGACCTGGCCGGTCAGATCCAGTTGAGCATTTGGTCGAGAAACGCGCAGTCCTTGGTGGAAATGAATGCCGGCGTGATGGTTCACGGCGGCACCAGAGTGCACTCGAGCTTCGTGCAGAGTAAGGCGGAGTTCTCGATGACTATGGAGCCCAAGCTCGAGCTGTCCACCGATCTAGATTTCGCTGGCTCGGTGTCGCTGTGCATGAGGCTCAGCCAGCCGGTCACCACGGTGAAGCAGCAGGTCTACAAGATCGAGAGAATACCCGGCAGCCGGCACAGACTGAGGAAAACGCGTCGGACGAAGATTCACTCGCCCGGCAGGTCTTACAAGCTCAATCAAAAGAACAACGAAATGTGCGCGAAATTTGCGTACAGTTAACGCATCCTGAAGATTGCTCAGTAACTTTTTTTTAATATTAGGTGATCACGATATAAAACTGTTTATGTTTTTTTTTACCATTGTGAACCTCGATAGTGTAAGGATAGAATCTAAGTACGATAATATAGCAGCGTTTATTACTTATGAGATCGATGGATAGATGGATTATGAATCGATAGATAACGTTACACTTGGACCTCAATATAATGCTCGAAGTTAATTGAAGTTACTCGAATGCATTCATCGATAGAATGAGGAAATTAATATTGCCATAATAATTTTAAAACAGAAAAGTGGAATCTTTGCAAATTTTCTCATTTATTTTCTACTTGATATGATTATCATAAGGAAATAATGATATTTGCAACAGGATCTCGCTTTTTGCGTGTTTGACAATTTTAAAATATAATTTATCTCTTTGATCCATTACTCCTATTACATTTCTCAACTTTAATTTTGTTAACATTACATACAATGCAGACATAGTGCATTTATTCTCTTCTCTTCGAGATTCATCATATCGAGACTCAACTGTATTTATATTTTATATTTTGTACATTCATTTTTACGACGTAAAACGTTTCGCTGTTAATAAAAAAAAAAAAAAAGCGCACTCTCTTCGCACAGCATACGCCCAACGTATTAATCTATTAGCGACAACCGCATTCGGAGACGACCATGTCTTCGTAGCCGTACTCGTAGGTCAAAGTGCCGCTGGCGTCCAGGTAGAGCAGACTCGTAGGTGCCAACCTGGTGGGTACGCAGCAAGCTCTGCCGACGAATTTGTTGCCGCCGAGGTCCTCGCTAGCCTGAAGAGCGCCGTGTATCAACGTCTGCACTATCGCGTGCTTGGTCGGACTAAGATGATCGCCGAACGGGAAGGAACATCTGCCGGAGCACTGATAAGCCTCGTATCCGGGTGGCGCGACCACCCACTCGTCGTAGGCGATCAGGGCGAAGTCCACGTACATCGGACGTCGACGGCAGCCGTTCCGACGTCGTCTACGCGGCGTCTCCTCGTCCCAGCGATCCTGATCCTCCCGCTGATCCTCCGCGGAACGACGACGTCGCTGAACCTTACCGGTCTTGCTGTAATTCAACAGGAGGATCGGACTGTCGCCGTAAGGACGATAGGTCAGCCTGCCGTGAACGTGGAGTCGGACGATGTCGTCGCTCTTCCTGCCCGCGACGGCGGACGTGACGTCGAAGGCGCGCCAGGTGTCGTCCTTCCTCGATCTTAGGATCTCCTCGCTCCCGTTCCTCGCCGACAGATCGTTCAACGATCGCACCCGGATTATCGCACCGGCTATTCCGAGCAACTCCGCGGCCTCCAGCGTCTCGTCGATGTCGACCGACGGAATCGCGAACTCCAGGATCCTGCCGCCGTCGCGGAGCGGACCGGAAGTACGCACCGGCTGAATCGCACGAACGACATCGGCGTCCGGACGCCGATGGTACAGCTGCAGCATGTATCTGGACAGGGTACCGCGATGTTTTCGACGGGCGGACAATCTTGCGTCGATCCTGTCGAAGGGAGGACGACGCGGGGTAGTCCACGACGACGACGACGAAGACAACGATGACGGAATCGATAGATCGAAGTGGATCAAAGCTTTCGCGCGCATACTCCAACGGCTGATCGATCCGGTCTTCCATAAGCAGCAGACGAAGAACGTACCCGCGACAAACAGCAACCAATAGTGTCCGGTGGTAAATCGCATGATAAACCCCCGATGTATCTAAGACGGAGGCGGAATGGAGATAGATCTTATACGGAGGAAACCCCGACGAGATATAATGAGATATATCCAGTATTGCAATGAAAATGTACTTGAAATAGTTTTAATTTTTTTTTTTTTATTAAACTTGGGTTTTTTTATATAAATTATAGAAATCGTGACACTCGTAAAGATATGAGGAAGTAATTATTTAACAAATATCTCACTTCACGAGACTTTCGAATTTTTTTTTTTTTTTTTTTTCAATAAAATAGAAGTATATACAAACTTCTTCCTTGGACCGTTTTTCTTTCTTGCCAATTCGTCTTTTCAGCATCGGTTCCTAGAGGAGGAACGATTGCCGATGCCGTCTCACTTCGGACTGCGGACGTCGAATCCTTCGGAGATGAGTAGCCCGGTTGAAGGACCGCTCTCTCCAAATAGCCACCAATGAAGGCGTTCGAAATTACCGCCTGGAATACCCTTATCAACCGCAGACCACCACTCGACCGAGCGACCCCACATACTTACCCTGCCAGGTACGGTATTCTGCACTGTGTGTTAACGACACACTAGTCAGTATCTTTCGATAACGAAAAATAAGAACCTATTTCGTTACCGTAAGGAATCTTTTTAGCTTTACGTCACGTAAGCACTAGAGATTTTTTACTCATTAAGGGCCCCATGATTATAATATTATTAATTTTAGTTACACGTTACAATGTGTATCATTCTTATTTTCTACATCACACAAATATAATGCAAAAAGATTTTAATACATAATTTTAATATGATGATTTAATACTCTGAAAAATTTAAACAAAAGCTATATATTTATTTGGTGTGAATATACAATTATTTATAAAACGCTTTTTGCCCCAAAGATAAACATTAGCTGTTAACATAGTATTTGCTATATTTTCTATTTACATACACACACACAACATAATCTATTTTCATTTTTACTATATATCATTTATTCCTTTCATATAATAGTATAACTCTTATACCATATTTTAATAACAAAACAGATATAAAAAAGGCTAATAAGAGCCAATCTTATTTTTAATTATATCTACTTATTTCGAAATAAGTAGATATTAATTAAAAATAAGATTATTGCTTAACATCCGCTCTTATTAGCCTTTTTAATATCTTTTTTATTATTTGTATATCAAAGCCTTTTCGATTTATTATATTTTATATTTTATAGTATTCGTTATGCACAATAAATTTATATAAATGATATTATAGTATTCATTATGCACAATCAATTTTCATAAATCATATTTATAGCTCTCTTCATAAAAAAAAAATAACATAATTTAATATTTATAGCTCTCATAGCTAACATAATTTTATATTTATAGCTCTCCTTCATAAAAAAAAGAAAACATAATTTAAATAGATTTTTCATAAATTCCATTTTGTAGACTGTGTATGTGTGTGTATGTGTGTGTTGCGATTCTTCTTCAACATTAGAAAAATTATTAGTATTAGAAAGAGGATAAGATATCGAATGAAGATAGGGGTAAGATACATACAGTATGGTAATGCAGGGATGTGTAGAGTAAATCTCTCTCTCTCGCCAGCCGGCGTATCAGCTGCTCGTCGAACGATAGCGGCGATTCGCGCGCGTGCGTCGCGCGCGCGGGGGCGATTATCGTCCCGTCAGGGTGGCTGCCGCCGCGGTGACGAAGAAGGGTGGTCGTCGCAGCGCCCGGCATCGATTCGCGCCGTCCTCGTCGCCGCGCGGTATGCGCGGGGTGACGTCATGGCGCCCGCGTTTACGCCAGCAGTGAGGGTCCGCATCGCGCGTAACGTACGTTGAGCTCGAGCCGTACGCGGGCAAACGAGGAAAAAATCTTTGTTTGCGAAGAAAAGGCGTAGTGCCATGCCGTGGCCCTGACCCTAAGCTTCCCTGCCGGCCAGTCAAGCCGACCAGCAGCCCCTGGGGTGCGCCATCCGCTCCGGTCCTTTCTCGCTCTCCGCCGTTCTCGCGATTTCCTCAAATCGCGCCCTCGTGTCGTCCGACTCGCTCGACTGGTTCGCGCTTCCTTCGCGGATCACGGCGAAGGGACTCATCCCTACTTATTATTCTTTACGCCAGTGAGTACACGCAATCATTAATATATCGACTTGGTAGAAGACGGTGCAAGATGCGAGAGGTGCGTGCGAAACGTGCCGGTAACTCACACGCTCGTTCTTCCTTTATATTTTACTCTCCTTCTCTCTCTCTCTCTCTCTCTCTTTTCATTTAAAATTAATATATTTTCATGATTATATTGCTCAAGATACGATATGATTTTATCTATTATAAATGCTGTACAACGCATAACTGAAAATATATATATATATATATATATATCTGAATCTCAGTGTATGGGTGCGTGTATGTGTGTGTGATGTACTCGTAAGTCGCCACAGTTTAACGCGCGCGATAACGGGTTTATAGATATCCGGGAACAAGGTCCGTAGACATACAGGGGTAATAGGATTCGGACTCGGGTTCGGATACAAGTCCGATGTCAAGTCCAATGAACGCTCACTTCGTTACGTATCTTCGGGTCGTGAGCCGCGCGCTCGTTATTTCTCTCGCCGATCGTTAGTAAAGTCGACTCTCGGACGACTCTCGACGAGAGTGTAGCACACCGCGTCTTGTATCTGCACCTGTCTACCTACACCCGTGTACCGTTATGCAGGTAACATAGTAGCGGCGCCCAATTATGTAAGCTTTTGGCAGTATAGTCCCGAACGGTTCAAACGATCTTAAACGAAGTGTTACAGTCTCAACTCGAGGACTACCTACCGTATCTGGGCGGCGCGGCCGGTGCTCTCTTCGTCACCGGGGTGGCTTACTGGGCTTCCAGACCGAAGGCCGAGAGACCGCTCTTTCCACTGGACGCCCAGGCGTTGATACTACCGGTAAGTAAGGAACAGAAACACGTGTCGTTCGCTGCTTCTTCCGAGTCATCAGAGAATGCTTCTCGCTCCGGCAATGAGACGTTTGCGATTCGTACGAAAATAAGTTTGACCTATTAACCATCCCTTCCGCGCGGTCCCCCGATTTAATTTTCTTTCTTTTTTTTTTTTCATCCGGAATATGTGTCCGTTTCGTTTGGGGTAAAAAAAATAAAAAAAACAAAAACAAAAAAATAAATAAAAAAAAACAAAAGGACTTTTCGTGCCATTTCGGAATTTAAAGTCACATCGAAACGCGTGTTTTCAATTGCAGGCACCGATTCATATCTTTGTTATCTAAAAATATTCTTATCTAAAGACCGAAAGATGTTGAAGAAATGGGAATATTTTTATGTGACAGTTTTTAGTTTGATTTCATGGATTGATTTATGTATTGCGCATTATTAGGCAATCTAAAGATCGTTATTTAAAGATCGAGAGATTTTTATTAAAGAAGAAAGAATTTTTTTTTTTCAGTCTGACAGCTTTCAGTGGATAAGTGCTAGTACTTATTTGTGTGTTAAGCAAAAAAATGTTATTAGAGCGATTATAGTAGTAAAGAAAACGATGGAAAATTTTTTACACAACAATAAAACACGCCAAAAAATATATACGTGTTAATGTGAAATTTATACAAAGGGATTATGAGGACTTACAAGTAAAAATTAGTATGATTGTATATGCAGCGCGCGCTGCAAACAAATAAGAAAAGATGATTATTAAAGCAGATTGATTTGTTTGCATACTCTGATTGTATATCTTCGCTCGTTGCAGTCTGCTCGTCGATGGAAAATTACGAGATACGTGACGTTTCATTGATAATGTCATTTCGATTGAATAATAATATAGATGATTTATTTATTACGGATATAGAGATTTATTAAATAGCGTATTATTAAATCGTTTTTATTGTACAGCACGGTCCTCAGTGAAGTGTCTCAAATTGTTTTTCTTGGAAACTATTCAGGATAGTAACAAAATTCTTTTTTAATATTTTAGTGTTTACTGGAGCCTTTTATGTAGACTTTCTTAGGCCTAAAGAATTTTGCCGCTCTGTCAAATAGTTTTCAACAAAAACTGTGTCACAAAGCTGTATGTTCTTTTGAAAACTATTTGACAGAGCGGCAAAATTCTTTAGGCCTAAGAAAGTCTGCATAAAAGGCTCCAGTAAACACTAAAATATTAAAAAAGAATTTTGTTACTATCCTGAATAGTTTCCAAGAAAAACAATTTGAGACACTTCACTGAGGACCGTGCTGTACAATAAAAACGATTATATATACATATATATGTATATATAACGATTAGATATACATATATATGTATGTATGTATATATATATATATATATATATATATATATATATATATATATATATATATATATATATACATACATACATATATATGTATATACAAACAAAAAGAAAATCTACATAAAAGGCTCCAGTAAACATTAAAATATTAAAAAAGAATTTTGTTACTATCCTGAATAGTTTCCAAGAAAAACAATTTGAGACACTTCACTGAGGACCGTGTTGTACAATAAAAACGATTATATATATATGTATATGTATGTGTGTGTGTGTGTGTGTGTGTATGTGTGTGTGTGTGTAATCGTAATATACGTGATCGATATATTTTTACTCTTGCATATATAATTGAACTCTCATTTCCTCTTTGAGCATTTTTTATAATTTGTTATTATTAAGAAAATAGAGCGTAAATAACTTATTGCTACTAACCATGTTATTAATTCATGTAACAGTTTTTTTTTTTTTAGAGTCTAGATTTAATCATCAGACATATATTGACATTAATTAAAACTCAACCTGTATAATCATGCATGCATATATCGATGTCTCTCATGGATGCTTAGATAATATAATATTGTATTATCTAAGCGTATTGTATTATTGTATCATCGGTGATGACTGATGATATGAAGAATATTTCTAAGTTACATATATATCTTATTGGACATTGGTCAGTGAATGTTAACGAACGTTTCTTTTTTGTTATTTGCTTCTTTTTATATGTCAGTTATTCTTATCTCTAGCTACATTGAATTATGCATGTCATGCAATGTAAATGGCACTATCGTTATTGAAAGAAATATTACAGAACTAGTAAATAATTTCGCATTAAACGTTATTGCAAAAATGATCAAGAGCTCTTAATATTTAAACAACTCGAACTGATTAAGTATTTACAGTAGTGTTGATATCATCTGCTTTGTGTGTTTTTAACACGATATTTATAGTAATATCAATATGCTATAGGAAATGTATCTAATAAGATCATATGAGATTCTCATAGATCATTTTCTCTTTATTAAAAATAGAGAGTGAGAAAGTAAGGGGGAAAGTTATCTATATTTGCATTGTTTTCTCTCTCTCTCTATATATATATATATATATATATATTTCTAGGTATTACATTTTTTATATATGTGCAAAGATGTGTGTGTGTATGTGTTTATATTTTGTATAATATTATTGATTTTTACATTTAAACTGTTAGTTTTTTTAGACTCTTAGACATTTTTATTACAATATATATTTTTATATTTATATAAACATTACAGGTGGGAATTAAGCTAAATATATATTTTTTAAATGTTCAATGCAATTATTAATGTCATATTTTTATAATTAAAATTGAAAGCAAAATATCATCTTATTGTTAGTCAAATTTTTTTTGTCTCAAGATATTCAATTTGTTGACTTGAATACACTTTCTTCAAGAAATATTGAAACATATTTCTTAATTTCCACTTAAAAAAAAATTACGGTCTTTTAATTTTATTTAAAACAAAAATAGAGACCTCTCTTATGCTATATATACATATTTGATTAAAGTTACGTGCAAGCAAGCTAGAAAAATACACGCGTATTTTTTGAAGCCGGCGTACAATTTGCCAATAGTTAAAATGATAGTTTTCTTCAGACGTTTCCGCATTTTTTTCTCGCATTCATTGAATTAACATTTGCCGCAACATTTACGTGTCGTGTTCGCGATTCATTTATCGGAGAAAGTACACGAGCGTTTTACAGTGACATTAGAATCACGCAATTTTACAGAATTCTTTGCAAAATATATCCAAGCGTTAAACGCCTTTTGCTAGTTATTTTCGAAGCCTGACTACAGATATATGTATATAATGAGCTTTCCAGATTAACTTTACCAATCGGCTCGCAGCGACCCTCGTCTCGACTCGGTTTACATAAGCTTTCCTCCAGACCCTCACTGTCGTTGCGATGGATAAGATATCGATTTTTGTGAACCCGATATACACTTTTTCGAATCACCGAATATGTTCACACGTAAATATTGGTGAGTGTTTTTAGATCGATGTTTTGCCGTCAACTATTTTCATAAGTTTTATAAAGTTGCAAGCTTTAACATTTTGAGAGGGTTAATCATTGCATCTTATATGTATTAACGGATATTAGATTATATATCAAAGGCTTATATTGTCTCTTTAGAATGATGCATAGTTATGAAATTCAGTCTTTCATTGAACGATTCAATCATCAGATTGCGAATAGTCAACACTTGACTTTATGATACTTTTATATAGGGTATTCTAGAATATCAAACAGAATATCTTTTGCAAGACAATAACAATAAAAATAGATTTTGAATTTTTTAAAAAACCAAAAGAAAGTTTTAAACATCCTACGCATTATATGAAACATACATACGTCACTACTGACTTGACAATCTTCATTGTCTCTTAATGCTCGTAACTCTTATTCAAACATCTCTAACTTTCGAATGTTTTATTGCTCCTCATTTGCATCGATTGTGAGATCAAACTAAAATCTAATCAATTTGTTGTCGTTCTGAAAAATGTTCTCTGAAAGACACTGCAACAGAAGTCAATAGAAATCTAATCAATTTGACAGCTAAATTGTCTCGAAGAAAACTCGCTTAGAATTCTCTATCATCTTTAACGCAATTTTTTTTTAGATACATACAACAGTTTATTACAATATTTCGGAGCAATATAATAACATTCTGTGTTACCTGTTCTACGTATACTACGTATCCTTCGTCCAGGTTTTGACGTAACACAGCAAATGATATCCATAAAACAAGCGCTCGGTCTTCGGGAGGACTCGGACGCATCTTTCACATCTCTCGGCGTAATAACACAACCCTGAACAACTTTTTAGAAATTACCTGCTCACGCAACGAGAAACGGTATGCGAAAAGTGAAAGAGCACCGCGAAAAGCAGAGTTTCACCACTGTCGGTGTGCGGCGTTGATCAGTCGGCCAAACTCTCGCTGGCGATCGTCCAAACTCCTCGAGGACGACAACGTGCTATATTTAAACGCATAGTCGAGGATCTTCACGTGTAGGATGGGCCTTCGTGCTCCCACGAGGCCGATCGGTGTCGCGCTGCTAGCCCTCTGTCAATGCGGATGTTGCGATTTAGATCGGTGCGATTCCACTTTTATATATATGTATATACGCAATTATAAATCTATCAGATCGGAAATTGGGTGAACGTTCAGAATAGAGGATTATATATTCCGGATTTTTTTTTTCAACTCTGCTGTTTGGATCCATTCGACTCATTTCCGCTTTTTAAACGTGACATTTAATATTCTTGATATTTGCACGATAAAAAGAAACGTGTATATTTGAGTGTGTGTCAAAACGTACTTTCTACATCTCTGTCTGCGTGAACGATACCTAGGATTTTTTTTTGAATTAAAAGAACACGAAATGAAGATTAGACAAAAAAAGTCTGCATTGCGGTTTTAATATTTTACGTAGCGGGAAGATACCGAAACCGCGCGCGCGGACATAAACTGACATATGTATATCTATTCTTCAGCGATTAAGAAATCTCTGTTGCATTTTATCAGAGCTGATATGAACATAATCTGTTTAGTTATCGGAAGCCTAGTTTGTGCATTCATTGCTCGTTTATATGTATTGTCTTTTATCGAGAGTTTTTGAAATCTTTTCCTCTGCAATTTTTTTTTGGTGAATTATATAATCTAAATAATGATGATAAATTATGTTTCTTGATAATATTTTATTCTATTTTTAGAATTTAAATCTGTTGTATTTTTGTTTTCGAATTTTTAATTATATTTTCCATATTTCTATAATTTTCAGCGGATATAAGTATCGGTTTTCAGGATTAATTTCTCAGTTTTCGTACGTTTGTAAAAAAGTCCATTTACTCACAAAAGTTTGAACTGATGATATTATCAAAACTGTAATACAGTTCAGAGAGGAAGCAATCTCTACTAAATATCTGTGGATTTAAATTTTTACTTCGAACTTTCAGCCAGGAACTAGAACCAATATAATAAGTCTTAGCAACTTTTTTTTTACGTTCTTCGCGAGAGAAAAAGATCATCGCTTTTCTTAATTAGAAAAGAGAAACATTGAGTTGTATATAATAACTTGAATCTAACGATGAAGGAAAATTCCTGTTTAAGATCGCTCGATTATATTAGCCAGGTACTTCAATTTGATTTACTGCCGTAATTACGTTTCAGTGTCACATTAACGATCCAAGCACCAAAGTTTCTCCGTATAATTATGGGCATTACAGCCGTATATACTCAAACACGTGGATATTTCCGGTAATTTCGGGATATTACCCTTACATCAGGGTATACCTATTTAAATGCCTAACGACAATATTGACAGTATAGCACGCGTCTCTCTCTTCCGCGAAGAGCAGCGCCGAGCAGCATCTTCCGCGTGATATTCGCGCCCCGAGCCAAAAACTTGGGCCGTAAGCTCGGCCCGCAAGCTCGACTTGAATTCAGTGACCGCGGGCGCGTTGGTCCGGCTGGTCCGATCCGTTTTTATACTTATCTGTGTCGGAGAGACCGATCTCTCTCGAGAAAAGAGCCCGACGGCGTGTGCGCGCCCGTCAAGAGTGTGCGTGTTACGTGCCATCAAGCAGCATGTCGTCAGGCTGCTTCCTTCCCGAGCCGATCCACCCGCCGATAGATCTCGGCGATCAATCCGACACGATCAAGGTGACGATCAGGTCTTCCGCGGGAAAAGAATTATCTCACGATTACGCGCGACGCGATTTGTCCCCTCATTTACGAGACTCGTAACTGCGCAAAATATAAATCTTCGCGAATTCTTTTCAATTCTCTTCTCTTCGCGTGGAAAGAATTGAAAATTCACGTACCGAGTTTCTTTCGAAAACGCAAAAGATCGTCGAAATATGTATTTTGTGGCGAAAATCGTGGGAACGAAATTAGAAATGTGATGATCGTTGTTGGATACATTTTAATATTATCGGTTTTTGTGTGAAGAAGACAGATATAATCGTTGTCTGGTATCTCATTCGGTCAATGTTACATCCCCTAACGATTCTAAATCCCGATGCTAATTTATAAGAAATAATTTCATATTGCTCGAAGAACGCTATTCATTTGCACATTTCATACAGAGACTTCATGTTAAATACAATTATAATTATATTGCATAATTTGCATTACATTTGTTTCATAATATATATTTAACGAAATACATTTAACTATAATTAAGTTAAATTTGACTATAGTTTAATATTTTTTTTTTTGCTAGATAGGTATAATTAAACGCAATTTATTATAAGTTATACATGTACGAGGACTTTTTTGTACGTCAAATTACATAGATATAATTTACCATAAAGGAATATATAAATTCTTTGTAATATTATTTGAGTGACAAGTGACTATCGGAGTCCTCATTTACCACGTTATAATGTTGAATCTTTACCTCATAATTACTAAACATCATAATCTATAACTCATGTGAAGACATAATGAAACTGTAGTGTAATTAGCATAATATATCGTAATACACAGACATAACTTTTAACTTTTGCGCGTTGTATTTATAATTTGTCTCATTTATTTTTAATGCTAAATATTTTGGTATTTAATTATATTAAAAATTAAAAATTTTTTGAAGTGAATTTAAATTTTGGATTTAAATCGAGAAAGAAGTAATGCCATTTAAAAAATTGTTTTAAATGTACCACAGAAAACCAATGCTTTTTTTTTAAGCAAATTTATTCGAGATAATAACCGTATTATTTTCCATCATGAGAGATTATTTCGTAAGTTCTTGTTTGCTTGTAAATAAAATTCTGTTTCGATTTAAAAAAAAAACACATTTTTAACGACATTACTTTCTTTCCGATCCAATATTTGCGTATCAAAATCTCAATTTTGTAAAAGCGTTTTATTTTCCGGTAATTATAATTGAAAAAAAAAAAGATATTTAATGAGATTTTTCTCGAAGAAATCCGCAAATTACTGAAAGGATACATATGTTATTTTAATCTTGTATACGAAACACGCTTTGCCGATGCGGTATGCGTCGGGAACGTGGGTGGTTGTCGTTGCACAAGCACGTCGATGAGGCCGAAAGAAGCGGACGTCCACGTCGGTCTCGGCGGCAGAGATCGATATATAGAAAATGGGCGAATACATACATACGTACACCACGCTGTCGCGATATATGCTGTCCTTTCACCTGCGCCCTTCGCGCCCTGCGTCGCATAAACACATAATCAGCTGCTCCGCACGCGTCGATATGTAACGCGGAGCCGCGTGCGTCGCCCGGCTAAATTTAGTGTCGCACTTGCCGTACGTCCAGTTACGTAATGAGCGACCGGACCTCGTGTGTGTGTATGTGCGTGTGTGTTTTACTTGACTTTTCGTCTCTTCTTCGCAGGGCAATGAGCATATTCGGGTGTCGAAGTTCTACAAGGAGGGTAGAGAGGGCAAGTTCATTACCTTCCTATACGAGGATACGCGCACCCTCTACGACGGTTTTCGTCGCGGCGCCAAGGAATCCAGTGAGTCATTATTTTCTGAAGCAACATAATTCTCTCTCTCTCTCTCACACTCTGATCTTTGAAAATGGAAATAGTCGTTTCCCGATTAGACACATTAATTAAAGTTAAGTGGCGTTTAATCGATTCCTTATATACGTTAAGCTTAACTGATGTCCAACGTCGCGTTTACTTAACGTCGACCGATGAAATTAAGCAAGAGAATAACTCAAGGAGACGGGTGGATTAGAGAAAATCGTATAAATCTCTACGACATTACACGTACGCGGCATTCAGTGTGTTTACGCATATATCTGCACATCCGCGCGCAATTGCGCATCGTCGATTTAGTTAGCGACTGCGTTTGGCAAGCGACGTGGCAAGCGGCGATCGCGCGCTATAAAACGCGTAAACAAGGCGGCTTCTTAACGAGCGCGGACTTAACGGCGCGAATTATCGGCCGGCGATCCGCGCCTCGCCGAGATTCGACGACCTTTCCGACGAAGGTTGACAGTTATTTCGGGCACGTGTATAACATCTTTTATTTTCGCCTCGCCGCGCGAAACTCACGCCTCCGCAGCCGACACCTGTCGCAGCCTTACGCGACCTATAACGATGACGACGTTAACGATGACGGCAAGCGAGTGTCCGAAGATCGATAATCTCGCCGAGGTTCCGCTCGCTTGACAATCGTACGAGGAAATCCCCCGACTGGTAGTCCGCCACGTGCGCTATTATTTATTCTTCGGATCGTTCTGCATGCGTGTTTTACATTCAGGAGGAAGAAAGAGTTTTCCCCGATTAGAAAATTCAAAAATTTATGAAACTTTGGGAACACAAGTACTGAAGTCTTGGTGTTTTTTAATAGCTGACAATTGTTTAAAATTATAAACAATATATGAATAATTGATCGTTTAAATAACTGATAACTGTATTAAAAAGACGCTTGCGTTTTTTCATTGAAAAAAGTACGTTTTCTTTATCAAATTTTTATAAAATTTGATCTCCTTTTGTTTGCGAAGAATAAAGTGTAAATAAAAAATGATCCAGTCTCGAGATTTGATTTTACCTTCTCAGAGCAAACTTGGGCAGCAAACAAAAGTAGTGCATTACTTATCAAGACACTCTCTCTTTCCCAAGATCCATAATTTCTTGAATTTTTGAGTTGAGGATTATCCATTAATAATCAAATAAAATGCTGTTCCAGATATTGCAAAAATAGCTGAAAGAATATAAACGTAGCGTTACTCCTTCCCTAAATCGATTTTATTAAATGTAATGATGTAACAAAGAGCGTACTTGAGTTAATTTTTAAATATGCCACAAATTACACTAATATATTTTAATTACAATGTAGAATAGATTCATATTAACCCTTTTAATATCAAACGTTTAGTCAAACTTTTTATTCTTGATGCACAAACGGACCTTAATCGATCTCATTATGATATGTGTCAAAAAAATATATTCTAAACAAGGTTTATCAGTTTTCTGCGCTGAAGTAATTATTTTCTTTGATCAATATGACATTTTTTTCATTCGCAGATAATGGTCCCTGCCTCGGGTGGAGGGATGGACCCAACAAACCCTACCAATGGCTTCATTACAACGAGACGCTGCTCAGGGCGAAGAATTTTGGTTCCGGCCTAGTGTCCTTAGGGCTGGTCCCTGGTCCACAAACCTTAGTAGGCCTGTACAGTCAGAATTGTCCCGAGTGGGTTCTCACCGAGCAGGCATGCTATTCGTATTCGCTCGTGGTGGTGCCATTGTACGACACCTTGGGCCCGGACGCTTGCGCGTACATCATTAATCAGGCTGAGATTAATCTGGTGGTATGCGAAGATGACCAAAAGTGCAATTTGCTCCTCGACAAAGCACCGAGGTACGTGACAACATTGATTGAATTCTCCGAAAACCGTACTAGGGTGTTCCTTAAGAAGTTCTCTAAATTGTCCTCTAGTTCTTTGAACAGCCCGTAATTCTATATTAAATTTAGTTATTAAATTATTAAATTAAATTTATTAAATTATCTTGATTTTAAGATATCCTATACACTTCATTTTTTTTTCTCTACATATCGCTCTGTTGGTTAATTGGTTGATGTTGATTTAATTATCAGTTGTCAAATATCAATATCAAAATGTTAAGCAATATGCTAACGCATACAGCATCGATCGGCATACGTTCTCATAAAAAATTCATCTTGCGTAACTAGGTGCAATCTGGGAATTTATAATATTATCAACGCTATTTATTATAGATGGAGCTTTTAAGAATTAAACAGAGTTTAATTTAGCATCTAATGGAAGAATTGTACATAATGTAATTTCGTTCCCGTTGATATATCGATTGCATATTAGATGCCAGATAATTTATGTATAAATGTATAATTAGACTATAAAGAATAACTTCTCTTTAAGCGGCGAATATATGGAGAGAGAACCATTACACCTAATTGCGAAATAATCCAGGAAAAAAGGAATTCGCAATTTCAATTGCGCAAAACTCATCTATGCTTAAAGATTCATGCAAAGTGTTTCCATCATTGCAATATTAATAACGACACATTAATGCACGTTCTTCGACATATTTTATAGGAGAGTCTATATTTTACTAATACCTTATAACAAGTTTTCGTCGTATGACGCAACGTCACGCGACCTCACGAGATGTGATCAACACGCGTTCGAAGCGTCGGTTTTCTCAAAGAAAACGCTTTCAAAAGCCGCTGCCGAAAGCAGCGCGATGTTGAAAGTGTTAAGTTGTAACGCTGCCAAGAGTTTGCAAGAGTTTGCAAGAGTTAGTTTATAAAGCGGACAAGCGGCTTTCCCGACTGAGAGGAAGCCGCTATATCTCCCCGTTGTTCCTGCCATATTTCAACGTTTTACCTCGGCATTACGACAGGTGTTTACGGAAGCTGGTGGTGATGAAGGAGACGCGGCCGGCGACGAATCAGCGGGCGAAGAACCGCGGCATCGAGCTGTACAGATTCGACGACATCGAGCGTCTCGGCGCCCAGAAGAATCATCCGGAACTTCCGCCGAAGCCGTCCGACCTCTGCACGATATGTTACACATCCGGCACCACCGGCAATCCAAAGGGCGTCATGTTGACGCATCAGAACATCATGGCGGCCAATTGTTCGGTGATACTGCAGCTGGGCGATCACGCGCTTACGAGCAAGGACACCCTGATCAGCTTCTTGCCGTTGGCGCACATGCTGGAGCGCTGCTGCGAGAACACCATGTACATGATGGGCGGCTCCGTCGGCTTTTACAGCGGTGACATCAAGAGGCTGCCCGAGGACATGAAGGCCCTCAGACCTACCATGATGCCGGCCGTGCCTAGGCTGCTGAATCGAATTTACGACAAGGTGAGCGACCACTCGAGATGACATTTCTCCGAGTTTGTTGTCCAAATGTCATTCGGAGCATTCGGAAATTTTTTAGAAAATCGCAGATCGAAATAACTTTATTTATCATCATTGAGGGTCGAGCGACTGATAACTTATTCATATTAAACTTTTTAATATGCAACGCACTTATTATTCTCAAGAGAGCGAAAAGATAATAGGATATTTTATATATATATATATATATATATATATATATATATATATATACACACAATCGTAAAGATAAAAGAAGCGAAGGGGAGAATGTAATTTTCCAGAAAAAATACGCTTTATGACTTTTTATGAGAAAAACATTTGCACTCGCGCGGTTCATATCGATCTGGATATATCTACTATTTAATTATGAAATATCGCGTGATTGCGTTCTCTCTTTGTCACCATCCCTTGTCGTTTATTTCAAATGATTTATTGCTGTTGTTCGTTTGTGTTTTGCGTAGATATGTTGCATTTTATTTTTGGTTCGCATTTTTGGTCGGATTTGCATGATATAGATATATTATGTCATATATCATGTATTTTTACACTCTCGGCTGTAAAAACCTTATTATATATACATATACATATAATATATGTATATTTACACGGGATAAAAAAATATAAACAACTATGAAAACTCATTCTGAATAATCAAATAGAATTATATAACTTATAATCTTACAGCACTTATAGTCTGTGTAAGATTAATTATCAATACAAAAATAAGATTTGGTTGGCCTTATTATCATAATACGATGAAAATTCATTAACAAAGTACAGATAATTCATTAATAAGATAGAGAAAAAAATATATATATAATCAAACTTTTCAAATAATCCAGTTGATTCAACATGTTAAGAAATCTCTTGTTTTGATTAGATAATCCGTGTTTGCACTTTATGATTGATAAGCATTATGTTCGTTTATTTTTAAATGTCATTGACATAGTGCAGGTATCTTTTCTTAATCTCGATGTAGAATAGCCTATGAATATTTTAGTTCTGTTATATTATGTATCTGGTAAAAATAATCAGTAGCGTTTTGTAAATTCTAAAAAAAAAAACGATGCCTTTTACGCGATATTGAGGGCATTTTCTTTATGTTTTTCTTTAAGTTAAAAGAGTTCGAACAGAGTTTCCTTGCATACTTTCATTTAGCACAATTGCTATTACTAGCATATGGACCATTGCTTTAAGTGGAAGCTGCGTGTTCTTGGAGAGAGACACTATTCAATATTTTACTCTGACATTAAACCTAATAAAATATCTAATAAATGTACAATATGCTCGACAGCAAAAATATCGTTAAATGTCTATAATCTTAATACAACTTATAATTCCGAAGATACGTTTCTTCATATATCGAAGATTATAAATATACCTTATTTTTAATTTATAATATTAATCTTCTCATAAGAATATAAGAGAAATATTTTGTCTCTCTCCCCCTCTCTCTCTCTCTCATCTTCTCAAATTTTCTAAAATTAATCCTCAAATGAAGCATTATTGGGCATCGTTATTGCAATCGTAATTGCGCTCGCTTGGCGCGTCTCGCGAATTTTCTCGCGGCTACGCAATAATTCATGACGTGCCAACGCGTTTCGCTGTATCGCGAAGACGAGGGAAACAGGTGCGGAATCGGACCCCGCGACGTAATTCTGACGTTCGTCTGAATGGGGCACACGCGCGCGAATGTATCATTGAATTATGTTTCGCGTCGTATCTTTTGTCTCGTGCGTCGAGACGCCTCTTCAGGTTACTCCATCCGAACCTCGAAAAGCAGCCGCGAACGGGGAAGAAAAAGCCAACGGAGACGCGATCACGTGTTTTTCTACACGCACAGATATTCCGCCGCTGGTAGATGCCGAGAATAAATTGCTGAATAAAATTTAATAAATGAGTCACGTAATTAATTAAAAAAATAAATTCGGATATTCTCCAGATCCTCTCTGAGTTTCCGCTACCGAATTCGCGGATGATAAATTCATTCATCATCGCTTGCCGATCGACTATCGACAAGATGTGACATCGATCGCAGCTGTCCAAATAGACCTTCTCCGTTTTATATTAATCCTAATGATAATAAAAGTATCCTAAACCGGGCGATCAAAATTATCGAGATGCAATAACGCACGTCTCGATGACGCGGAGGAAAATATTATCGCTCGTAAATAAGAAAAATATATGAGAGATATTAATATAGCTGATTGTGACGCATCTCGCATAACTGATTTACTGTAAAAGCCGGTAGAGAATATAATCTAAAAATATAATATACATATACGGAAAATGTGTGCGTCATGCCCTCCGTTATATCATGCCCTTTTTTCATTATCATTATTTTCTTGCTGATTCCGGATACGTGTCCGCAGGTGCACAACGAGCTTCGCAGCTCGTTCCTGAAGAGGATGATCTTCAACATGGGCATGCGGGCGAAAGAGACGGAGATCAAGAAGAGCATCGTCAGGGTGAACAGCATATGGGACAAGATCGTGTTCAGGAAGATCCAGGACTCGATGGGCGGCAGGTTGAGACTGATGCTCGTGGGTTCCGCGCCGCTGGCGGGAAACGTGCTCACGTTCACCAGATGCGCCTTGGGCTGCGTGGTGGTCGAGGGTTACGGTCAGACGGAATGCAGCGCGCCAATAACTCTTACTATTCAGGTTCGTACACTTCGTGTATACGACGACAGTGTCAGTCGTCGAAACCTCGTTTTCGCGAGGTTTTATGGCCGTCGTAAATTTGCTAGACTGATTTCTACAAAGTTGTCGAGGAATAAGTTTAAAGAGAGAGAGCGCGATGTCAAAATGTGTGTCTGTCGTAACGTGGATATCTTTGTGCATTCTGTACACTGCATTGCTCTTGGTGTCATCGTACATAAATATACTCATGAGTATATTTTATTTTCTCTTTCCTTTGTTTTTTATTATTTTATTTATTTTATTATGTTATCCATTTTTCATTTATATATTTTATTTATATTATTTATTTTGTTTCCTTAATATTTCATTTTTTTTTTTTTTCTCTACAATTGTGCCAGTTTTCTTGTACTTTTCGGAGAAAAAGTAGAAAGCGTTTGGTGATGGACGTACGTCTATAAGACCGTTAATATCCTTCGCGGCAATGTTTAAAGAAAAAATACGTAAATATAGATGTGTATACGTATTATAGAGACCTTTAGATCATGCATAGTTGCTAACGACGGTTGTGCGAGCGGTCGATAAATGCTCCGCAAATACATTTTTTAAAACCAAGTCTGATAAGCGTATTATGGATCATGCATAGCAGTGTAGATAAGTAAACTTTGGAGTAATGCATAGAGTTATTTCTTATATAATGCATATGCAGCTGTCGTACGTGTGTGTGTGTATACTATTTATTTATTTATCACAAAATATCTCTATCGCCTATATAAATGTGCGAAACTGTCTTGAAAGACAGCCTCAATAAAGCCTTGTGACAAGTTTATCGTTTTACCGATGAAATATAGAGAATTTTATTGGTTCCCCACCAATGTCAAACTCAAAACCAAGTTCGAGTATCGTGAAAAGCGAATATCCGTACCTCATCGAACGCCGTTTGGCACTACGACAAAACCAGCATTATGCGGAAAATTTAATAGAGATATAGATCTCCGTTGTGCGAAATTCCGTAAATTCTTCACACGTGCTCGAACATTTATTCAATATCGATTTACGCGATTATCAAGTTTTTCGTAAATAAATAGATCGTGAAGTACGATATAGATCGTTCATTGCATCATCATTTAATTCCATCCAATTACGAAAACACGCGAAATCAAATAATTCTAACACGATGATTTCCAAACGATATATCGATTGCAGACGATATATTTTGCATAAACAAGATTTTTTACGAAATCTATTATCTCCATTTAATTATATAAATAAATTTATGATACGTTTTTTTTTTATTATAAATTTGTGAAAGTTAGACAAAAGCTTTGAGAAACGCTGCCTTATAAACACTCTAATCACCCAGGCGTAAATTAATATCACTTTGTGATCTTTACTACGTATTTGTAAAAATGCGCAATTATACGTACGTAACTTCTTAGAGAAGTTAGTATAGTAAAATATCCGCACACAACATTCTTTTATAGACACTTTGTAATTGGATATTCTCGTTCACGCTTTTATATCTCTAATCCTCGATTTTTAAAATTTATTCGATTGCTCTTTGCTTCGTTTTTATTAGTCGGATCTATGCTAGAAATATCATCCCTCCTCCCTCTCTCCTTATAATCAATAATTTATTTTAAAAAAGATCTCTAGAGAAAGAGAGAACGGCAGGAGAGTATTTATTGCTGACAGACTAACGGCGTTCAAAAATGTTGTTTTTTATTGAATACTGACTAATAATCAAGTGATATGTGTCCTCTCTATTCTTGGCGCGTCTGCGAGATATCGACATAGCTGTATAGTCGCGCGCGCGCGCGGTCGCAGATATTTCTGTCATCGAATCAAAGCTTTCGAGCCATGTGCCAGGGCACGTGGTACGCCACCTCTAGAGACAATTAACTATTGAATTCACCTCGCGTTTCATCGTAAAATTCATCGATCCATTAGTTTATACATGCGTAACGTATCTTACAGATATTCTATACGTAGCATATGTGCGTTGTATGTAAAGTATGCAAAGGCATTCGCTGACAGATTCGCCTTTGGCGAATAAAATGATATATTCTCTGTGAAAGGTAGAAACGATTCATTTTTTAATTCAATTACGCAGATTTATATCGTGCTTTTCATTCTCTAAACACAGGGCGATCACGTGCCGGATCACGTGGGACCACCGGTGGCTTGTTGTTGCGTCAAGCTCGTCGATGTCCCGGAGATGGAATATTACGCGGCGAATAATCAGGGTGAGGTCTGCGTCAAGGGTAGCAACATCTTTATGGGCTATTTCAAGGATCCCGAAAAGACTGCCGAGGTGATCGATGAACAGGGATGGCATCACACAGGAGACGTCGGCATGTGGCAGCCTGTGAGTAATTACTTATTTTTACAGATTTTTATAGTATATATAATATATATTTTTCTTATATATATATATATAATAAATACGAAATAATTGGAATTCTTCTTTAAGAGGGAGAAAAATATATAACTTTGATTTTAATATTGTAAAAAAAAGGGATCTTTGTTCTCTTTAAAATATTATATTCCCTTCAAATTGCTTCCAGAACGGAACGTTAAAAATAATCGATCGGAAGAAGCATATCTTCAAGTTATCGCAAGGAGAGTATATCGTGCCGGAGAAGATCGAAAATATCTATACATGCAGCCAATATGTACAACAAGTATTCGTCCATGGAGAGTCACTGAAATCTTGTATCATAGCAATAGTAATACCAGATGTAGACGTAGTCAAGTGCTGGGCGGTGGAGAATGGCATACCAGGCACATTGAGCGTCTTGTGCGCCAATCCGGAAGTAAAAAAATTAATCATGGATGATATGCTAACGTGGGGAAAAGAGGCTGGTCTCAAATCCTTCGAACAGGTGAATCATCGTTTCTTAATCTTTTCTGTCCTCTTTTTCTTATTTGAGCTTATTCAAAGAGATATTTTTTTTTAGTCACATTCTATTTTAATTTCTGAAAGATAAAAATAAGAGTCGAGGTTCGAAATGTTTAAATATGAAATCTAAATATATCTGGCGATAATTCGAGAATTTAATGGGAACTTTTTAAATTATTTTCGCAGGTGAAAGATATTTATCTCCATCCAGACCCGTTCTCCATACAAAATGGACTTCTAACACCAACTTTGAAATCGAAACGGCCTCAACTGAAAGCGTATTTCAAGCCACAGATAGAAGATCTGTATCAACACTTGGACTGACCAGATTGAGCGATCTCACACTATCGCTCGCCCGCACCAGCACTGATTGTAAAAAAAAAGAAGAAAAAAAAGCGATGATAGAGAAGGAAGCAAAGCGCCTTTCCTCGCCGCCGCTGCCTCTCTCATCGAAGTCACTATTGTCATCGAAAAAATATTCGTTAACCCTCGATACTTTTATTATATATCATTTTCACAGGTACATTAGGGGGTCGCAGACAAAAGCACCGTTTAGGCTAATTAAGGTAAATGATAATATTACAAATAATAAAAGGAGTTATTATTTAGGCGCGTCTAGTTTCTCTCTCATTCTTTCTCTCTTTCTCAATTACAAGCATCCTTTGATACTTTCGGTGATGGATGTATGTACAGCTCGATCCTTATCCATGTAAATCTCAATAATGTACACGCGGCGACCGTTGTTATTCTCGTATAAGAGATAAATTATAGAATGCATTTTTAATTGATAGAGTCCGTCAATAAACTCGCTCGATTATGTGGCTCAGGTCAAGGTTATAACAATTACACGTACTTGTTAATTCGAAGGGGTAATATTTCAATATGCCCGATAGAGTCGGCGCGCACAACAACGTCGAAAAGAACCTTGATATTACTTAATAAATACATTTCTTGTTGGATATATATTTTGTGGTTCGGAGTATCTTTCGAAACGTAGAGCAAGTGTTTACCACCGATCTTCCAGATATGACGTTAACGAGATAACAATATAGAAGCGATTTTACGATTCTTTCCGCCATACGAAAATAATGCATTTGATAATCGAATGAATCGCTGATTCGGATACTAATTATCTTTGTCGCGCAGATAGGAAAGAATTGCGAAACCGCTTTATAAGATTTATCTTCCTACGAGAATGGGTCAATATTTTTTTATATAAGACTTTAAATAACACTGAACGGAATCTTTTGTTCTTGTTTGGTGACATTTTGTACTCGTTTGCTATGTTGGTTTTCGTCTGGAGATCAAGATCATTATTCAGTCGTCCAATGTTGATCGGATGAATTGATTAGAAAATATGTACATATAGCAAAGATCGTGTCTCGCGGCAAAATGTAACAAACAAGTACAAGATAGACGATATATATATAGACGATATATATATAGACGATATATATAATACATAATTACTTAACCTCGCAAATTTGATAGAAATAACATTTTGAAGTCTCTGATTTCAAATAAATATGACTTCCAAATCACATCTGGTGGATCTGGCTGAAGAGAATACATATCCGTTCTCTTTAACTCTTAGACTTAAAACTATAATATATCACAATGCACGCGACAATTATGAGTACTAATACTACCGCTGCTAAGACAATTCTCTGTTGGAGGCTCCGAAAGATCATCCCTGATAATAATCGAGACCCACGTCCTAACTCCGCATCCGTTTCGCGTAACTTGAAAATAAGGGACAACATTATTATGGACTAACATTATTTTGTACTTTCTTTAATTGGCGCGCGTCGATTTCATGCTTTATACACGCTTTATAATTGTATAATTAACATCTTACCCTCCCTCTGCTTCGTTGTATCGTTTCTCGCTGCTCGTGAAGTTCCTTTAGCACATGAGAGCCGATTTCCTCTGTTTCCAACGCCATACGATAACCATTTTGTAACGTGCGCCCTGTCCGTTCTATCCTCTCGGATGCATCCAATAGTCTTTTTCTTTGGTCTTCCGTTACATTGTTGTCCCATGATTCGTCCACCGTTATCTCCACAACGTCCTCCTTTGGTTTTTTCGCTGTTTGAAACTCTTGCGTTAAGCGTTTCAATTCCGCTCTATGACTCTCTACGCGACCGCGCAGGCGATCGCGAGCAGTTCCGTTTATCCCACGAACTTCCAGTTCCATTTGCTCCAGCTGCAAATTAAATAGGCTCTGATCTGGCAAATATTTTGTAATGAAATATTGCAAATGAAAATGAAGAAGAGATAAAATATGTTTAGACACATATTTGTTCCTGATTTTATTGATCTATTTATAGCCTGTCCTAATTTGTTATCTTAATTTTGTTGCTTTAACTGAAATCGATTTTTCTCTAATCTAAATTTAATTAAATGCCAATACTTAAATGCTTTTTACAATTCTTGTAAAAGTTTATTTAAAATGGGAAATAAAATTTTGTCAATTTATATCCTTTAAAAGCTGAAACTCCACCGTTTTCAATCAATGAATTCAGAAACAATTCAATATATTTTTGTTAAAAAAAAATAGATTTCAAAATTAAAGATTTATATATATATAAAAAATGTAAAGTTACAATTACAAAGCTTTTACAACCTGCTGAAAAATTCTAACTGCTCTGTGTATCATATATGAGAAGCACTTGTGTGATCTCATTTAAATTTTTTAGATTATTCATAAGGAATACATTATCCCTCGTGCTTCAATAATAAAACATCATGTAAATCATCATGTAAATCAGTCTTTCAACAGTCAATACATAGTCAGACCTATTGAACGCAAAAAAACGTCCAGCGTTGTATATTACTTTTTACAATGTATCGCGTCAATTTCTTATAAAAAAAAAAAAGTATACGTAATTTATAAAATACGAAATAATTTTCTAACCCTACACGACACACACTACACATCTTTGGATATAATTGGCGATAAAGTGAGATCTCCAAGGACTTCGCCTTGACGCGTTGCAATGTAAGAGAGGAGACGTAAATTCAAATTACCAGTTCTTGAGCCTCTTCAATTTGCCGGTCCACATCCTGAATGAAAGCCCTTTTCTCACCTGTAAATTACGTCACGTGTATCGATTATAGTTTCTTAAAGGCCGATCTTGCGTGGCGGTCGCTTTGCGCGTCGAACGCGTCGCAAAGCGCGATCGTTACGACGCGTTCAATCGCGTTTCGTTAATTTCTTACCGCCGCTCTGGATTCTAATCCGACCGATCTTTGCGGTAATGTCAGCTGTCAGAACGGCGTACTGCTGTTCGTAGTTGTCAATGAGCGACGCCATCTTGGACACGAGTGCGTGCCATTGACTACCGACGTGAATCAGATGGCGATTCCGACTGCGCGACAAAGGCGATATCGCAACGGAGAAGACTGACAACTGACAACGAGTAGTAGAGAGAGAATCTTTTTCGTCTCTCGGTTTCTTTCGCTAAAATCGTCACGGAAGTCATTAACGTGTAAATAATATGTATTTTAATCAATTTTTTTTAGACATTTACGCACAAACAGGGTATTGAATAAGATTACTCTGGAAATCGGTAAAAAATAAGGCCAAACGTCAGAGTCGTGAATAATGTTTTTCTAAGATTATTTCTTATGTACGAGCTTGTTTTTCTAATCGATATCTTATTATTCAGGCATGTTTATAGAATTATTTATAGATTTAAAATAATCAGAAAAAAGTTTGAAAGCGGAATTAAAGGGAACAGACTTATTCCAAAGGGGGGTGATGGAGGGAGGAATAAAATATCGCTCGGTGGAATTTCAGAAATCTCGCATCTCGCCACGAAAGCGACACGTCATATGATTTGCGCACCAATCGTGGCCGAAATCCCGTGCGTTCGGCCAATCGGAGGTTGTCAACCGGCTTCCGCCTTAGCGGCGAGCAGTCGGTCGACAACCACCGACGACCGACGAGGAGCACCATCGTCGACAGTTGCGATGAAGATGGCCGCCGAGGTGAGGTGGCTCCTGGCCTTTCTGGTATCATGCGTCGTCCCGTTCTCCCGCGGCGAGATGCCGCATCGGAAATTCGAGTACAAGTACTCGTTCAAGCCGCCGTACCTCGCGCAAAAGGACGGCAGCGTACCGTTCTGGGAATACGGCGGAAGTAAGTATACGCAATGTATATAACCTAATCGTCGTATAACCTAACCAAGACCGACACCTGTCGCTCCGACAGGTTCCCTTCCGTATGTTGTACTCGTGTGGGGTTAATTTACGTCGGCGCGACGTGGAGATTCGTCGTTCTTTTTCTCTTTCTTTTTCTTTTTCTTTTTTTTCGAGCTCCAAGGCGAGCGCCGCTTTGATCTCGATCTCCTTGACGCATCGCCGATACATAACACGAAACGCATTGATTACTCCGAAAGCGATCAAAACACGTGTGTATACGTTTCTCTCTCGCGTGCGTACAAAAAAATAATATAAAAGTGATGTTGGATCACTGACGCGATCACTGATCGTATTAATCTCTAATCGATACGTATAATTAGATGTTTTTGAGAAAAAGATACTCGTTAATAATCAGTGAGCATTTCCTTCTTGATAGCTTCTTAAATTGGATGGAAACTGGAATTTTTGTTATAAAATAAAATTATTTTTAATGAAAGAAATGAAAATATATTATTTATATTGAAGTATTGTATTGATATTCATTATGAAAACATTGCTAAATATGTTGATATTAATTAAACATATGTTTAATTAATATCAACTTGTCTTATCAAAACCACTTATTATTATTTTATATATATGAGTTTAAATATAATATATATCTGTATAAAAACTGAGATATATTATTTATATACATTATATTTAATGTAAATATGTATAATATATTTAATTAACAGTTTTCTTAAAAAAGATACATACATTTATATTTTCAATTATTTTAGATACCATTGCTAGTGCAGAAAATGTCAGAGTAGCACCTTCGCTTAAAAGTCAAAAAGGTTTGTATATAAATCTCTCTCTCTCTCTCTCTCTCTATATATATATATATATATATATATATATATATATATATATATGTATATATTACAAATTTCTAGATATTAATTTAAAATTTTTCTTAGTAATAAAAACATTATTAAGAAAAGGTTTAATAAATATTGTATGAGAAAAAAATCTGAAATTTTATTACTATAAAGAAAGAGATTTTTAAATACTTAAAATATAATATTTTTAATTTTTAACAAATACTTAAAATTTAAATTTAACTACATTATTAGAATTGATAGTTTACAACAATCTTGCAAGAAACTTAAAAAATATTGTGTTTAGGTGCAATATGGGCAAAGCAGCCAATACCTTTCGAATGGTGGGAGGTAGACTTAGTATTCCGTATAAGTGGACGGTCAAGGATAGGAGCGGATGGTTTAGCATTCTGGTATACGGCTGCCCAAGGCGCCTACAACGGCACCGTTTTCGGCAGTTCGGATCTTTGGACAGGCCTGGGAATTTTCTTCGATTCGTTCGATAATGACAATAAGCACAATAATCCATATATAATGGCTGTTACCAACGATGGCACGAAGAATTATGATCATATAAAGTGAATTATATTTTACTTAATAGCTTGTACATGTGTCATATTCAAAATATTTATTTTACATAATTCTGTTTTATTTCATTTTCGAAATAGTGACGGCTCTACGCAGCAATTGGCGGGCTGTTTGCGAGATTTCCGCAATAAACCTTTCGCTACGCGAGCGCGAATAGAATATTATAAGAACACATTAACAGTGAGTATGCTCGAAAATTTTCTAGTAACTTTTATACTTTATTTTTATTTCGACTATTCGTCTTAGTTGTGTATTTCCATTTAAGGTGCTGTTTCACAATGGCATGACAAACAGTGATCAAGATTACGAAGCATGCTTTCGGATTGACAACATCAAGTTACCGAAAAATGGATACTTTGGAGTTTCCGCTGCTACTGGTATGTTACATAAAAAAAAATATTGAGACGCGGACCAGAATACATATAGTTATTTTATACTGTATCCTTTCCATGCATTTCTATCTATCTAGGTGGCCTGGCCGATGATCATGATGTCTTACATTTCCTAACCGTTTCTCTGTATCCTCCCGGACAGTTACCAGTTGATGGGCATAAAGTTTCTGTAGAGGAACAGGCTAAACTTCAACAGGAATACTTAGACTACCAAAAGAAACTAGAGGAACAGAAAGAGGAATATCGCAGGTAGGGATACACTCATTTCTATGATACAATATGGCATTGCATAAACCTCAATATCGATGTGATATTTTGACAGAGAACATCCAGAGATTCAAAAAGAAGACCAAGAATATTATGAAACGGAGAGTCAGAAGGAATTACGGCAGATATTCAATGGACAGAGTCAGATGTTTGATGCCTTGCGTGAACTTAACAGGAAATTAGATGAAATTGTTGGAAGGCAAGAGAGAGCATTGAGTTTGATATCACAAGTTCAAGCGGGTCAAGCGGGTAAATTGTTCATTATAATTACATTATTATTATAATTTACATCAAAATAACATTATATATTGATAAATTTGATTTAAATTTATTGGTTAGGTATGCAGGTTGTAAACGGCCAACCAGGACAGCAACCTGTACTGATTGATACAATACGCCGGCAAGAGGTCGACGCTGTGCTGAATAATCAAAATATAATATTAAATACGGCCAATGAGATCAAGTCCTTCGTGGGAGAACTTCATACCAAGACTGAATCCATTCTTAATAATCAAGCGCGCGCTCCGACGGCACAGGTTCATATTATTTACTTGTACCTAAGAATAACGATAAAATCTCAAAAGAACTCTCTTGTGACATTAATAAATATAATCACACAGGTGCAGCCAATGGGATATGATCATCAGTCGTTTATGTCGGAGATACGAGATGGGCTAAACACGTTGAAAAAAGATATTAAAACCACGGTAGACAGGGATTGCCCTAATTGTCTAACGATCGGCATGTTCTTGCTGTTCATCGCGATACAAATGATAATATTATTGGTGTACAGTATTTACCGGTAATTATATATAATCGAGTGTGTCTTATGCATGCAAAGAAATAGATACATAATGCTAATTCTATTTCTGCTCTACAGGGACAATAAGGAAGCGCAGATGAAGAAACTTTACTAATGTACACATTGTCCGTGGCCGGAATTTACAATACATTCTCGTTTGTGAATTATGTGACTCAATATTTTTATTACTCGTTATTCATATCCGCGAAGTATCTGCATGTCTCTCGACATTTGTATAATAAATACATCCTTCATCTTTGTCAGATTGATCTGAAATTATGCAATTGAATATTGCTCTACAAGAGAATACAGAGACGTCTCACATCGATGTGACTCATCATTTTAAATATTTGCATTTAAACGAATGGAAGCCATCGTCACACACATAACAATGACATGTATTGCCGTCATTGTATTTTGGCAGAATATATGTTTGGATGAATAGAGGAACAATTACAGCTAAAAGCTATTTATAAATGAGTAAATCTTATAATTTTAAGAGCTATTAAAGATGTTTCACGAGATTTTTTCTTGTATATCGTTATATATATATATATATTTTTTTACTGTCGAGATCGTCGCGAGCATGTTTATCATTACACGTACATTGCTTTCAAATTTCATCCATAATAGCTGTATCAAGTAAACATATTGGTCTCTTACGCAACTCTTTCCATGTAAATTTTTGTACGATATTTTGTATTACGCATTTAGTACTTGAATATATATAATTTACGTTATTCGTAAGAACTGTTTGAGATCGTCGGCTGCGAATCATTGCCATTCGTTGGAGTGAAGAATTATATGGTGAACCTTGCAACCATTACAGTAGTGTGATCATTTGATTATTCCATCAGAGGTTGTAAAATAACATTGTGCATCCGAATGTGCATTCGCGTATACTTTACAATTTATCTTGTCACGTCGTAAAGTTGATCGTATGCAACGACTGTGTTTTTGAAGCTACAGTAAGAACTCTGAGTATGTATTGTATGTATTGTATGTGTGCAAGATGCATGAGTAGTAGTGGTAGTATACAGGAAAATGGGAATTTATAAGTTTGTTGTTCTCCCCACATTATTGCATTTGTAAAAGTTTATTGAATATTGTAAAGATGATATATCTAATAATGAAAATACAAAGACACAAAAACGAAAAAGTGTTTTAAAATATTATGTGAATATATGTATATTAAAATATTTCTTACTCTATTGCATATACATATTTTACATTCAATGTTTTACTATAAAGTTGTAATCAATTGTAACAATTAACTACTTATTTATTTATTTATATATATTTATATTTGTTCTGCTTTTTTACTTTAATATGTAATACTATTATAATGTAATAAGTTAAAACTGCAATCTCGAATCTCTATATAATTATGATAAATTGTTATTTAAATTTAAATAATTATTATAATTAAAATAAATTTACTATATTTCAATTTTATCTAAAATAAAATATTTGAAAATAGAGGAAGATTTAATTTAGAGAAGTTCAGCTATACTCTCCAGAAATTATCAAAAAATTATTCTATTATTTTTTTTTATTTTTTTATTTATTGTAACACAGAGAGAAGACCTCTCTGCCTCGACACACACACATCCACATCCCATGACGACATGTGATTCGCATTTCTTCCGATAGATGTGCTTATCGAAATAACACGTGGCTCCGTCTAGAAGACAACCTTTACCAACCTTTTACGCTGTTGCTTGCTTTACGGTAAGATTTCGATATGATAAACAATTTAATATAATCGAAGAAATCCGATTGTTATATCAAAAATAAATTGAATTTCATGTACAAATATCGTACACTGTGAATTCGATTTGTTAGGGCAACTTTATATTTTTGTGATATCAAACGCTAATTTTATTTTTGCACCAAATATCATGTGTACGGCATCGACATTTCAGATTAAATATATAATAACTTTTATATTTTTCGAATTTGTAGAGATTAATTTATACAGATTTTAGTTTTTAATTAGTTACGCTTATCTTACTTTTATACACTTTTATATTTGCAACGTGAGGAAAGCATAATCTGATGTAACCTCTAAATCGTAACATTGCTATCTGTGATTAGACTTACTAGCAGCAATATTGCTACCGTCTCGTTTTTTATATGCGTCAATCGATTCTATTAGATAACATATATAAATACTCTTATTTTTGCGCTTATAATAAAGTTATTAATATATTGTAAGCGTGAAAATATAAATATATCTAGTCTATATGTACTTAATTACTTTATATTATATTAGTTATATTATAAATATTTTTTTTATTGAGTAAATCTAAAAAAGAATTTTTATAGATGGCAGATACAAAAGCGCAAACTCCAGAGAAAAAGGCTGCACCTGCTGCGGCTAAAAAAGATGCAAAGAGCAAGGAAAAATCTTCGAGAGGAAGACCAAGGAATTATGACTTAGGAAATGGTGTTTATAGATTCAGTCGTACACGTATGTACCACAAGAAGGCAATCTATAAGTTCCTGGATAAGAAGAGTCCAAAGAAGGTACATGTTTGTCATTTATTATTTTATCATTAATTTAAAAGAAAAAAGAAAACTATTAGATAATTTTTTGAAACTATTGTTTGTTAAAGTAATGAAATGGTAACCAATAGCTGATAAAATTATGAAAATTTGATTAAAGATTTTATTCTAATTCCAAATAATTAAATACAAATCCAATTTGTATGCTGATGAATCTATTGTTGCAGCCCAAGCCGTCGACGCCATTGACTATCGAAAAGAAGATCGGTGGTGACAAAAACGGGGAGAAACGTATTGTGCTTCTAAAGAAGAGGCGTGCAAGCTACCCTACCGCTGATCCGGTCACTGTGCACCACTCCAAAAAATGTTTCCATGAACATCGTCGTTATCTACGGCCATCTTTGACACCTGGAGCAATCTGCATTCTGTTAGCTGGACCTCACAAAGGAAAGAGGGTTGTCTTCTTGAAACAATTGAAGAGCGGTTTACTTTTGGTTACAGGTATGTTACATTATTAAGGTCAGCTTTTAAATCTTACAACATTCAATAATATTCAATCTGTTCAACATTTGATATAGTTCAACCTGTTAACAAAAAGTATTGTCAAATTTAATTATAATTTATAATTATTAACAAACAGGACCATTCCTGATCAATGCCTGTCCCTTGCGAAGAGTCAGCCAGAATTACGTGATTGCCACCTCCACGAAGCTGAATTTCTCCGGCATTCAGTTGCCTAAACGCATAAATGATGATTACTTCAAAAGGAAACGTGACAAGCGTGCCAAGAAAGAGGAAGGTGATATCTTCAGCAAAAAGAAGGAAGAGTACAAACCGAGCGATCAGAGGAAAGCTGATCAGAAAATAGTTGACAAACTAGTGATTGATGCCATCAAGAAGCATCAAGATAAAAAATTGCTATTTACTTACTTGTCAGCAATGTTTGGCCTGCGAAGCAGTCAGTATCCACACCGAATGAAATTTTAACTCACGGCGTTGAACTTTTCAAAGAAATAAAGATAAAATGTCTCTTAAATCTCTGTCCTTTATTACCCTTTTTGCTTTATAATATATATCTTTTTTTTATTATCGAATCATGAAGATTATTTTATGCATCGTATCTTAGAGTTTTAGTTTTAAAAATGGATTAAAATTTGAGATTATATCGCAGATAAACCAAAGAAATAAATTTTATTGATAGTAGTAATAGGTTACAAACTTCTAAAGGATAAAGATGAATTTACATGGAGTCGTGCAATGCATAGAAGCAGTTTATATATATTTTTATTTTTCTAAACCTATATTTTAATCAGATGTCTCAGTAACTGTCAATACATGTACATCCCATACACTTATTGCATTTATATGGCAGTTTTAATTTGTAATATCTCTTGTCAAATCGTGTTTGCTTTGCATTGAACCAATCTATCAAAGTATGAAAATTCAAAAATTAAAATTAAATTCAAAACTTAAAATTTGGATCAGTAGCTTATTTAATTTGGTTTTATCTCTTCTCAAATTATATTTTTCTTCACACACAGGTAAAATCCACTTTAGATATTATACATTAAAATAGATTAATTTTTTGCATGTTTCATAACTCGTATTTGATAAAATAATTTATAAATTTTCAAAATTCTTAGTTATAGATTCGTGAATTAATAGGTTACTTTAAAACTTGATAAACTATGATAAGGTATATTTTCGCTAAACAATGTAAAGTGCATATAAATTAGATTATATATTTATTTATTAATGTAAGTTAAAAAAAGAAGAAATACAAAAAAAAATCTTGGACATATCTTCAGTGTACCAACTCGTACCATAGACTTAATAGACGAAGCCTTTTACGAAAAACATATGATAGACTTTGGCAACTTTGGTGAGCTTCGGATAATTCCACCGACATGATTCGGAAATATTCGGCTTTTGTGATAAAAACAGATTACTACACTAGGATTGCGTTCCGAAATACACTGATAATTTACGTAACATGAACTATAGAGATTACCTGGCTCTGTTTTTGGAACTGTTGAACAATGTTCAATAACCGAATAATATTCTTTATTTAAGAGTTTACATTGTGCATAATTTAAAAGTAATGGTGTCTTCATTTGATTCAAAGATAACCATTCTTCATCATTTGGTTTTTCACTGAAAATCCAATATCAATTTATATATAAAAATATCCTCTATAATTATATGACATAATATTTTTTATCTTATGTCTTAATCAATTAAGTTACAAAAAACATAATTCATTATAAGTAAAACTTACATTAACATAAGTTGTTCCAACATTCCAATAGCTTTCGCATGTTTCAGATGCACTGTTGTATTTTTCTTCTTTGAATAAAGCATTTCCTTTTTCCTTTAAATGTGGAATGTTTTCAAGCTTTTTATCCTCTGTCATTTGCCATGATTCTTTCTCATATTCATCAGGCAATATCACTTTGACAAGTTCTATAAAATATAATAGTTTTCATTGGTTTTATTATTTTATAACATTCTACACTTAAATTAAAACAAATGTATCTTTATACTTTTGAGAGAAAGATTTTATATTTATACCTTTCGTAAATTCCAGATCTTGAGGATGTTTTATAAG
Organism: Lasius platythorax; assembly: GCA_963971435.1. Classification (NCBI taxonomy): domain Eukaryota; kingdom Metazoa; phylum Arthropoda; class Insecta; order Hymenoptera; family Formicidae; genus Lasius; species Lasius platythorax. Next base: position 7,428,464 of record OZ020547.1, on the reverse strand, counting down.
TTCATTTAAATCGGTGTAACCAATGCCTTTATTCTGGAGAGTAACACCATAACAGTGATGATTACGCTTCTCTGACTGTGGCTTAACAGCTTCTCTTAGTGTTTTAGAAATAATAGGATATGCAGTCGCTAGCTAAAGCAAAATTCGTCATAAAAAGTACTTTAAACGCATATTCTAAAATAAGCATACATATTTATAACAATAAACATTGCAAACATACATGTTTTATGTACTTCGAAACAGGCAACTTCATTCGATGCCATCTTTTGTACAATTGCTTCCCATACTTCCAACTTAAATTTTTTTCCTAATACAAGCTCTATTGGATTTCCCATTGTCTTACTGTCATCTCTATCAATGTTTTGTCAAAATCACATTTTGAAGTTTTAAAATAAAATATAACCTAGAAATATATAACAATGGGAGTTATAAATAACTAGTATATTTGTATGACAATGTTTATGACAAGAGATACATACTTTTGTTCCTGGTATAAAATTAATAGTTTTTGTTCCAGCATGAACAACAATTTTTATTATACAATCTTTGTCACTCATGATGGCATGTGTATATCTAGACAAAATTAATTATTTATAAGACGATTTAAAGTATCACGTATCACGATTAATGTATCATTAATGTTTACTAATGTTAATTTTATAAAGTGCTAGTTTTATTCAAATTTTTCATAATCTGGCCATTCATATTTATGTAATTAATAATTTTTAATTACATAAAACGAAATAAAATGACACATGAGGTTAAATTCATATTTAGTCGCGGAGTATACATAAAGTACGGCCTTTGCGTGACCGTCAATGATTTGAAAATTCGACTATTAGCAATTGCGCGTCCCATTATGTTATTTCCGAAAAAAAAATACTGAATGTTGATTATACGCATATTATTTCTGCTCGCGTTACTATTATTACTATGATTATACGTATATTATTTCTGCTCGCGTTATATATTATTTACATATTATAATTCAATTATTCGCTTGTGCTATAGATTTTATAAAGAATATTGCATACTTAGCAAGATCATCCGAAAGTAAGAAATGCTGTTTGATATTGGTTGCGAGAGAACCTGGTAAGTCCTCGACAATTTTAAACACTCTTTTCACATTATCATATTGTCGTCAACAACTCTTCAGTGTGATCCCTGTCTTCTCTGCCACTTCGTCCATATCCTTTCTACTTTTGGATGTTATTTTCTTTCCCAGTAATTCACGTATAACAACATCATCAAATTCGTAGTATCTGAAATAAATAATTATTTATATCAGTATCTCGTAAGGAATTAATAACAGTTTCAATTTTACGATCACTAGATTACATCATACTTTGATTCTTACATTTCTATAAGCATTTGACTAGTTTGAGGTTCTATCTGAAAGGCCAGCTGTTCGCTGGCGAGCTTAGTAGGAATGTGAAGTAATTTCTCAAGTAGAGCATAGGTGCGATAATGATCAAGTATGTCAGATGCGACTAGCTCAAGCGGTGCATTAGTCTGTTGACATATTCCTCGCTGGCTAAAAAGAGACATCCATTATAATAGATTAATAATCCAATTTATGTGCAGGCAAGTAAATAGAAGGTTAGATTATATTCCTATCACTCACAAGAATGCCCGTCGACCCAAAGCTGATAGATTTCAGGATCGACCAGAGTGTAATTGCTAATAAACACATCAATCTCCGACAACATGTTGAGATTAAGTTTACGCTTATTTCATTTTACAGGAGTCGATCACAGACGCGAGATCATCGCAAAAGTCATACTGACATCGACCCGAGACACGTTCTGTTTGCGAAAACTCGTTTATATAAAATCATTATCATGTTTCCACGTATAAAAGTTACGGGATCTCATCGACGAAAAAGCTATCGATCATATTTACTATATTTAGGTTAAATATAATTCTATGTTGGCCACCATGTTGGCTGTGACGTTAGTACCGACACTCGTTTGACTCATGTAGTACCGACGCTCGTTTGACTCACGTGGTGTCGCGTTTGAATTAGAAACGGCGAAACAGCATACTAGAAACGGTGCGCGTCTTCGAAAACCTACGTGAAATCATATCTGTGCGAATCGGTGCAAATCGGCGTCATCATCCGGCGATGAGACGAAAATATGATACGATAATGAAGATCTCTTATGTCAAAAGGTAATTAAATGGATATAAATGAGCGAGATCGTATTTCGATGTATAAATTGAGCGATTGAAATATCGATTCTCTTCACCGGCGAACTCGTCGGCCGTGCGCGCGCGGAGATGTGCTTATTTCATTTATATATAAAGCTATTTACAACTGCCTTATATATTGTTAATGTTTTATATATTATTAAATTATATCACATTACATAGTATCATATCATATGCATTATTAGTGGATTTATTATTTATCGTAAGGAAGAGGCGGTTATACGCTGCGTATATGTATATGTAGACGATAAATTTATAATAAAATAACACACACAAAATAACATGCAAAAAACTCATATTTTCTGTCTTTCGATGAATATTTCTGAGAATGTCATTCTCATGACGAATATTTCATAATGTAGTATCGCAAATATTTAATAATGTAGTATCTTTTTGTGATGTATAGATCGCCGCGCGCTGTGCTGTTAGCGGACAATTTCCTCTACGAAATGGTGAGTGCAGTAAAATATTTTTAAATTTATTATAATAATTGTGTTAAATTGAGAGAGAGAGAGAGAGAGAGAGAGAGAGAGAGAGAGAGAGAGAGAGAGAGAGAGAGAGAGAGAGAGAGAGAGAGAGAGAGAGAGAGAGAGAGAGAGAGAGAGAGAGAGAGAGAGAGAGAGAGAGAGAGAGAATTTTTCGCTATCGAGTAATTAATATATTCTATTGTAAAAATCGAAAAAGATAATTAAATTTTAATATAATTCTGATGAGATAATTAACATCAGTCATAAATAAAATAATTAAAATGGTTTCGTTAGTTTCGTCGTTGATTAAAATTTACATCAATTTTCAACTTTCGAATTAATTTCGAAGCAATAATTTGCAAAATACTGTACTACGTATTTAAGCGCGAGAAGTCAATTAAACTCAACAATCATTTTTATTGCGTTACGATTCTACATTTTTTTTGCTCTTTCATTAATATCATAATATGAAGCATGAGTATGTTATATTTTAGATTTTAATTGGATGTTTTTGATCGGATACTATTTTCATAATTTTAAATATTTTAAAATGAGCTTTTAATTATAATTCTTAAAATAAAAATAAAATTAGAAATTAATCTAGAAATTAATTATTATTATATTTGTGTGCATAATGTTTTACAATTTAATTCACCAAGTGCCTTTAATTTCTTTGCCCTTAATTTTTAATTCGCTATTTTAAAAAGTTTTTCATTGCTTATATAAAATTCTATTGTTTAGCAAATTTAATATGTTTCAAAAGATAATTATATGACAGTACTTTCCTAATTATTTAAATACTTTACAAGAAACTCTAAATTCTTAATAAAATTTGAAAAAATGCACAGCAATTCCGCAAACGTAAATTTGCTGTGGTTTCTTTAAATTCAGAATACCGTTTTTGCAACGTAGCTCCTATTTAACTTGCATTCCTTAAGAGCGTCTTCTTGCGGCATTATCAGCCGCGAATTAAAGTCGCTACCCGGCTTCAAGATACAGCTGTCGAGTAAAAAGGTCACACGATGTTACGTGGCGATACGGCCCTGTCGCATGTCAGTGCTTTATCGGCGATGCATTATTTTTATTTTTTCGTCGCAATTAGTAAATGCTTAATTAAAGTAATCGCCGGACTTTGGAGCGAAATAATACGGACGGTGTCGTAGCTCGCGCGGACGCAATTAATTCGCGGCGAGGCGACGTCACGTAACGTTAAACTCGTTATCGTGCGGGAAACGCGCGTTAACCGGCTACGACTGCCAACGCGAGCGAATAAATATTGTAATACCGTAACAAAACCTGGCTGGACGCCGGATTCGCGTCTTGATCGAGTATATCGATCGGGCCATGTAGAACAGAATGATGAATAAGATTCTCGTCAACTATGTATAATGAGATAAAAAGTATGATGCTTCTTCTTCTCCTTCTTCAGGCTAAAATAAACAACGTCGTTCTCTATGAAATATAGGAAAAATATCGCAATTTAAGATATTATTAACTTCTCTTTGAAATGATGACTGATGTTCTACTAATTTTGAAGTTTTTCTGCAACTCTGTAATAATGTTATTATATTATATTATAACTCGTATATATTTTCTAAAGCAAACAATAATATTAAAAAATTTTAACATAAAAAATTAATATTCTGAGAATGAATTTTATTTTATATATATAATTATGTTATTATTCAATTTAAAGTCACACAACAGAATTATATCAATTGATTTAATTTATAATGAATAATAATTGCAAACAGAAATAAAATATAGAATTTCATGAATTATTTTACTAGTTAAAAAGTTTTTTTTACGCACGCGTGATGTATGTTATCTACATTAATTTACATTAGAGTTAAAGACAATTTGCATAAAGAAATTGTATAATTTATATTTTTATGTATGTAAAAGCATACTATAAAGTATAATAGCCCGCTCGATATACTGTGTTAAGATACATATTGTATCAATCTTTGTTTACAATCTTTAATAAGAAAAATAAGGTATACTAAATAATATTTTTTATAAAATAATGCGTTATAAAATAATACACATTAACAAAAATTTGAAACAAGCCATGTGCATTCTGTGCAAAATCTGTGATGAAAATATCGGTTCTTCTTCTGCATCATATGACATGTCGACTCATAATATTACAGACGTCATTTCCATCTAATTAACTCTCATAATCCTAGCATTAGTTGGTCATCATTGCCTCTGCGTATTAATTATAAATGTATTACAAATTAATGAGAAATTGTATTTAATCATTGTTTTAAAATGTCAGTATATATTTATTTTGACTAATACATATTAACTTTTCATTTATATTCTAAAATATTTTTTTTTTAATTTTTCTAAAAATAAGATAATACTTTATATATTGTATATTATATATATATATATATATATATATATATATATATATATATACAATATATAAAAAGTAAAATCTTATTCTTAGAAAAATTAAAAGAAATATTTTAGAATACAAATGAAAAGTTAATACATTATACATATACACTATATATATAGCCTATATATATACACTATACATATACACTATATATATTACCCCAGGTTCTCTCGCAACCAATATCAAACAGCATTTCTTACTTTCGGATGACCTTGCTAAGTATGCAATATTCTTTATAAAATCTATAGCACAAGCGAATTAATTGAATTATAATATGTAAATAATATAATTAACTTTTTTTAATTATTATACAGACGATATGCTGCAGTAGTATTTGTAGCATGTCTACGATTTGAAATGAATAAAAGAAAACTGCAATTTTTGACATTTCCCGATTTATATCACTGCGCTAACAGTATACAAAGCGAAAAGATATAGACAATATATAATACAAAAAGATTATGGCAAAGATTATCGCGCGATGCATTTATATTTCTTATAATTCTCTCTAAAATTACATATAATAGTATATAATGCATAGAGTATCTTTGTGTTTCTTTTTACCTTTTACCTAAACTGTTTTTCTTATCGATTTTTTGAAGCAAGGATATTCATATATACTTTACATGTAGAATTGCTCTATATAAATTCATAAAAATTCATTTTCTGTGTGATTAAATATCTCAAAAACCATTCTGTTTGTACTTAAAAAAAAATATAAATATATAATATTGTACATTATACATATATATATATATATATATGCTACAAATACTACTGCAGCATATCGTCTGTATAATAATTAAAAAAAGTTAATTATATTATTTACATATTATAATTCAATTAATTCGCTTGTGCTATAGATTTTATAAAGAATATTGCATACTTAGCAAGATCATCCGAAAGTAAGAAATGCTGTTTGATATTGGTTGCGAGAGAACCTGGTAAGTCCTCGACAATTTTAACCACTCTTTTCACATTATCATATTGTCGTCAACAACTCTTCAGTGTGAGCCCTGTCTTCTCTGCCACTTCGTCCATATTCTTTCTACTTTTGGATGTTATTTTCTTTCCCAGTAATTCGCGTATAACAACATTATCAAATTCGTAGTACCTGAAATAAATAATGATTTATATCAGTATCTCGCAAGGAATTAATAACAGTTTCAATTTTACGATCACTAGATTACATCATACTTTGATTCTTACATTTCTATAAGCATTTGACTAGTTTGAGGTTCTATCTGAAAGACCAGCTGTTCGCTGGCGAGCTTAGTAGGAGTGTGAAGTAATTTCTCAAGTAGAGCATAGGTGCGATAGTGATCAAGTATGTCAGATGCGACCAGCTCAAGCGGTGCATTAGTCTGTTGACATATTCCTCGCTGATGCAGAATATTGACTGCCTCGCTGGCTAAAAAGAGACATCCATTATAATAGATTAATAAATCCAATTTATGTGCAGGCAAGTAAATAGAAGGTTAGATTATATTCCTATCACTCACAAGAATGCCCGTCGACCCAAAGCTGATAGATTTCAGGATCGACCAGAGTGTAATTGCTAATAAACACATCAATCTCCGACAACATGTTGAGATTAAGTTTACGCTTATTTCATTTTACACGAGTCGATCACAGACGCGAGATCATCGCAAAAGTCATACTGACATCGACCCGAAACACGTTCTGTTTGAGAAAACTCGTTTATATAAAATTATTATCATGTTTCCACGTATAAAAGTTATTACGGAATCTCATCGACGAAAAAGCTATCGATCATATTTACTATATTTAGGTTAAATATAATTCCATGTTGGCCACCATGTTGGCTGTGACGTTAGTACCGACGCTCGTTTGACTCATGTAGTACCGACGCTCGTTTGACTCACGTGATGTCGCGTTTGAATTAGAAACGGCGAAACAGCATACTAGAAACGGTGAGCGTCTTCGAAGACCTACGTGAAATCATATCTGTGCGAATCGGTGCAAATCGGCGTCATCATCCGGCGATGAGACGAAAATATGATACGATAATGAAGATCTCTTATGTCAAAAGGTAATTAAATGGATATAAATGAGCGAGATCGTATTTCGATGTATAAATTGAGCGATTGAAATATCGATTCTCTTCACCGGCGAACTCGTCGCCCGTGCGCGCGCGGAGATGTGCTTATTTCATTTATATATAAAGCTATTTACAACTGCCTTATATATTGTTAATGTTTTATATATTATTAAATTATATCACATTACATAGTATCATATCATATGCATTATTAGTGGATTTATTATTTATCGTAAGGAAGAGGCGGTTATACGCTGCGTATATGTATATGTAGACGATAAATTTATAATAAAATAACACACAAAATAACATGCAAAAAACTCATATTTTCTGTTTTTCGATGAATATTTCTGAGAATGTCATTCTCATGACGAATATTTCATAATGTAGTATCACAATTATTTAATAATGTAGTATCTTTTTGTGATGTATAGATCGCCGCGCGCTATTAATATTGGGATGCGAGTTTGCGGCAGATGAGAAAATGGCATTCGAGTGCTGTGCTATTGGCGGACAATTTCCTCTACGAAATGGTGAGTGCAGTAAAATATTTTTAAATTTATTATAATAATTGTGTTAAATTGAGAGAAAGAGAGAGAATTTTTCGCTATCGAGAAATTAATATATTCCATTGTCCATCACAACAATGATAATTAACCAACAAAATTAATATTAAAAAACATATAATAAAATAAAAAACATTACATTGTATAATATAAATAAATTTTAATTTATGTCTTACATATTTTTTAATAAATTAAATATACATAAGTTTTTATGTTTCATAAATCTTAAGACTTTATAGACTTTGATAAACTTGATGGATATTTGTCTTCAAAAAATTTACACGGATTTTATTTTGATTTCGTTAAAATGAATGTACCATGTTTAATAAAGGTAATGTTTAGTAATTTTTTTCCTGCTTTTACATATTTATTTAACATTTTAATCATTTTTGCTCAGATGCCGTGTGTTATCTCGCTTATTCGCGAACCCGCGTAGGCGAGACAGAAATGCATCTTGCTTTATTGCGTGACTTTTTTGAATTTCAAGGAATATACATTTTAATGGTCTTTAAAACATCTCTTTTTTTTTAGCAGCAGTTTATGAAATAATACTATTTCGCGAATATTCGTTATTTGAATTATTTATGAAAAAAGTGAGATTTTTCGATGTGTGAACCTTATATATTTTTGCGCAAAATAATTTTTTTTGTATTTTTTATTAATTAATAACGTTAGTAAAACATAAAATAATGATATTCTATTTATAGTCTACTAATTTTTTCATATTTGCGAATTGGGTTAGGATGATAAACTTTTGATACAGAAAATTTTGTGTACTCTTTTCTTAAAAAAATTAAATTTACTATTTAATAATTTACGAATTTAATGAACAAAATATTATTTTAACATGTGTTATAGAAATTTTAAAAGATCTAAGTAATGCGATTGCATCGATAATTATTTAAGAATCGACCCAATTATTTTATTAATTATTCCAAAATTTACTTTTTATTCGGAAAATAATTTTCGGAATAATTTGCTTCTATTTCTTAAACCCTAAAAATAAAAAGGACGGAGAAGATTAATTCGAATTCTTTGCGATGTCTGAAAGTTTTTTTTTATATAGAAATAAATGATCGAGCTTTTTCGCATAGATTCAATAGTTTTTTTAAATTATATATCCGCTCATTATTGTACGCATCAAATATAAAATTAAATGTGCATACAATAATAATTGTTTAAATTATTAATTATTTTGGGCGCTGCTATAATTTGAATTCTACGTTTATATTACAGATCAATTTAAGCTGACGTTCCTGACAATCTTAGAGGAGGAGCAGGCCTAGGAGAGGCATCGGGCACCGGCGGAGCAACCGTAGTGTGAGTATTGTTATTTGTATATTAATTATTATAAATCGTGTACACTCATTAATTCGGTTTATTTGAATTATTTAAAAAAAGAAAGAGTTAGACACAAAAATATTTTTATGAATTTTTTTTATAAATCTTGTAAAAGTTTCTATTATAAAAAAATTGTTTTTTTTTTCAAAATTTAGAAAATTCTTTAATTATATATCCGCTCATTATTGTACGCATCAAATATAAAATTAAATGTGCATACAATAATAATTTTTTGAATTATTAATTATTTTGGGCGCTGCTACAATTTGAATTCTACTTTTATATTACAGATCAATTTAAGCTGACATCCCTAACAACCTGAGTGGAGGAGGAGGCCTAAGGGAGGAGAGGCATCGGGCACCAGCGGAGCAACCCTAGGGTGAGTATCGTTGTTTGTATATTAATTATTATAAATCGCATACACGCATTAATTCGGTTCATTTATTTGAATGATTTAAACAAGAGAGAGAGACTCAGAGAGAAAGACTTTGATATAAATCGTATAACAGTTTCTATCTTATTTAAAAAATAGTTTTTTTTTTTAGAATTTATAAAATTATTCCATATCTATATATCTGTTTATTATTGTATGCATCGGATATAAAATTCGGTGCGTACAATAATAACAATTTCTTGAAATATTAATTATTTTCAGCACTGCTATAATTTGGATTTTATATTTGTATGTTACAGACAACGTAGCTTCAATAAGTCAACAACTCCGCTGTTGCGCATCGGTGCCGGTGAGTGACAACTTTTCTTTAACTTTTGAGGTAACGGATTTGTGGAGATTATAGATGTAGATTGTAGATTGTAGTTAGGTCCGTTGCCTAAAAATGGATGAGCTAAAACAAATTAGGTTAAATATCTTTTAATAAATTCTCTTAATATACATCTGTTCCACACATAAGTTAAAGCACAAATTAAAGAAGGAGAATTATAGAAAGCAATTTTTACAATTAAAAAATTTTATCTAATTTATTTAATAAAGAATATGCTAATTATAAAAATTACATGTAATGGTAATAATTAAAATTCTTATATCGCGTCGATGATATTCTAATTTGTTATAGCTCATCCGTCTATGTTTTAGAATTTAGAACTTGTTTAGTAGAATTTCATTTCTGCGCCCTCTAAATATATGTTGAATTAATGTTATTTTATTATAGATTATATAGTATCTGGATGGTTAATCCTTAAAGATAAACCTTAACTTTAAGGTTTATCCTAAAGGTTTATCCTGAAGGAGAAGGACCCTAAACACAGCATTGCCACGAGTCTTAATGGCTCTTATGTGGCGCGCTCATTTGATGGGTTGGACGCACGTGCGTCGTCGGTTTCCGATGTGCCGCGGATCGGCATTCGCGTCGTCGTCGCGTCTTCGCGTAATAGCCCGAATTCATTATTATTATCGAGGATCGCACTTCCGATGCCGACAGAATGGGATGTCTCATTGAGGCGTTGCGAATGCAACGTTTTCATGCCTCGTGTTTCGCGACATGAGGTGATGCCGGCCGCGTGCGTATGGCATGTACATCCACGTACGATGCTTGCGCGGTTTTGAGTTTATTCTCAAGATTCGGCTGATTGAGGTACACGCTCTGCTTCGACAAACGGTTCGATCCGAATCGGTAGATTGTCTTGGAATCGTTGTTAATGGGTTCCTTCTCTTTTACCGTCTACCAGCCATATATCGCAATGATATTTATATTTCGCATGGGTCGGCTGACGAGACTAACTTAGGTACGATTTCAGCTCGCGAAAAGAGGTTGCACTCCCATTTTCTAGATTGTCTATATTGTTAGCATCGAAAATGGGTATCTTCACTCTTTTCACGTCTACCTGCCTTGTGATATCGCCTGTGGTATAGCACCCTGGCGTCTCATTCGAAATCTGCCTAATCGAGTTCGAGTCGGACTGAGATACGAATAGGCGCGGACAAGAGTCGAGCGAATCCCATTCGCGTCGATTCCATCTTCTTCCGCTTCGGGCTTAACCTTTGCTCGAAAGTACCGTTGTTATCCCGACTTGTTGACTCGAAGTTTGATTTTCATGTGAAATGGGCTTCGATCGTAAAATTCGGGAGTGCCGTAAAAAGTATCGCGCGTACAAGTGCGGGAGTAAAGACAATGACGTTTAAAGACAATGTCGCGTGTGTTAGTCAACGGACTTTAACAACCCTGCCAATCTGAGAGGAGGAGGAGGCCTAGGAGAGGCACCAGGCACCGGCGGAGCAATCCTGAGGTATTTATTATTTTGTATATTAATTGTTATATAAATCGCGTACGCGCATTAATTCGGTTTATTTGAATTATATAAAAAAAGAAAGAATTAGACAAAAATACTCTTATGAACTTTTTTTATAAATCCTGTAAAAGTTTTTATTTAAAAAAAAAAGTTTTTTTCAAAATTTAGAAAAATATTTCATTATATATGCGTTCAATATTATACGTCAAATATAAAATTAAATGCTTACAATAATAATTTTTTAAATTATTAATTATTTTGGGCGCTGCTACAATTTAAATTCTATTTTTTAATTACAGATCAATTTAAGCTGACATCCCTGACAACCTGAGAGGAGGAGGAGGCCTAGGAGAGGCACCAGGCACCGGCGGAGCAATCCTGAGGTATTTATTATTTTGTATATTAATTGTTATATAAATCGCGTACGGGCATTAATTCGGTTTATTTGAATTATTTAAAAAAAGAAAGAATTAGACAAAAATACTCTTATGAACTTTTTTTATAAATCCTGTAAAAGTTTTTATTTAAAAAAAAAAGTTTTTTTCAAAATTTAGAAAAATATTTCATTATATATGCGCTCAATATTATACGTCAAATATAAAATTAAATGCTTACAATAATAATTTTTTAAATTATTAATTATTTTGGGCGCTGCTACAATTTAAATTCTATTTTTTAATTACAGATCAATTTAAGCTGACATCCCTGACAACCTGAGAGGAGGAGGAGGCCTATGGGGGGAGAGGCATCGGGCACCAGCGGAGCAATTCTAGGGTGAGTATCCTTGTTTGTATATTAATTATTATAAGTCGCGCATACACGCATTAATTCGGTTTATTTATTTGAACGATTAAAACAAAAGAGACTCAGAGAGAAAGAGAAACTTTTATATAAATCGTATAAAAAATTTTATTTTATTTAAAAGATTGTTTTTTTTAATTTATAAAATTATTCCATATTTATATATTTGTTTATTATTGTATGCATCGGATATAAAATTCGGCGCGTACAATAATAACAATTTCTTGAAATATTAATTATTTTCAGCACTGCTATAATTTGGATTTTATATTTGTATGTTACAGACAACGTAGCTTCGATAACTCAACAACTCCGCTGTTGCGCAGTGTCGGTGAGTGACTTTCTTTAACTTTTGAGGTAACGGATTTGTGGAGATTGTAAATGTAGATTGTAGATTGTAGTTAGGTCCGTTGCCTAAAAATGGATGAGCTAGAAGAGATTAGGTTAAATAACTTTTAATAAGATCTTTCAATATCCATTACATCTATTGCAAAAGTAAATTATAAATTATAAAGTAAATAATACATTATAAATTAAAGATGGAAAATTATAGAAAGCATTTTTTTAATAATAGATTTTATTTGATTTAATGAATATAGAACGCTAGTATTTTATTGAATATAGAACGCTAATAATTTTATTAATTATATGCGATGGTAACTTAATCTTATAACGTGCGCCAATCTCTTATCCTAATTTTTTATAGCCCATCCATCTATATTGTAGAATTTAGTAGTTAAACTTTGCTTTAACTGATGTAAAGCCAAGTGGTCAATTAATTAAATTACCCGTAAAGGGATAATAAATGATATATATGTTTAATTAATTTTATTTTGTTTTATAAATTACATTATATTATAAATTATCTTATAAAATATATGTTACTATAAAAATTTCAATCAATTAATTTTGATTTATAACTTGGCTTTTTCTTGGATAAAGTAAAGTCATATTAAAATCAACATCCAACGAATGATCGAAATGTCACACGATCATCAACGAGCGTGATATGTTCACGCTTATCTGCTGGCAATAATAATTAGCCGGCAAAAGAAGGAGTTCTTCTCCTTCCTCTATCGAAATGCGTGCGTTTAACAAACCGTCAACGCAAACGGGCGCATATAAAATCTTTGCGCTTTCTATTCGCCGACAATAAGTAGCCGGCAATGAAAGGAATGTTTATATTTCCTATTTCGATTTCTGGTTAGAGGTCGAGAATGTAGCCAGGATAGGTAGGTCCAACTGGCTTGAAAAATTGATATAGGCTACGCAAAATAAACGGCCAATACTGGCCAAAATGCGTAGCGAGAGGTACATTTGAGAGTACTATTGAGAGGATACGAAAATGTTTCGCGTACTTTATACTTTACCTACGTGCAATAGCACGTAATCAGGAATGCAATCGATTCATTCGATTAGGACACGCGAGTAGGGCACGCGAGTAGGGCACGCGATTAGGGCACACGCGATTAGGGAACGCAATATTGCTAAATGTCACTCTTAAAATAATTGAATATCATTACACATGATTAAAAAATAGACATTAATGTCATCTCATTGTTAAAATTATTCTCATTATATATAAATAATTTTATATACATATAAAATTATTTATATAAAGGAACGATTTTAATCCGAATTATTATAACTGTTATATTTATCGGTTTAAATTTTAAATAAATTATAAATTTAAACCAATAAATATAGCAGTTATAATAATTCGGATTAAAATTATATTATCGGAGTAAAATCGTGTCGCGTGTTTAAATGCGGGAGTGTCGTGAAAAGTATCGCGCGTTCGTTTTCATCGTCCCGAATGCCGATGAACTTTTACATAAACTTTTCGCGATTAAACTGTTTGTTTACTCGCAACGTGTGAATTGAAAGGAAGAGATTGAGAAATTGAAAGGAAGAGAAGAGAAAAGAAGAAGAGGCATCGGGTGCCGGCGGAGTTACTTTGAAGTGAGTATTATTTATTTGTTTATTAGTTGTATTTGGGCACTGTTACAGCTTGGATTTAGTTTCTGTTACAGATCATCATACTTGACGACTCTAACATCCTGAGAGGAGGAGGAGGTCTGGGAGAGGCATCGGGCGCCGACAGAGCAACACTGGGGTGAGTATTTATTATTTGCTTATTAGATGTATTGAAACAAAATTTATAAATTTATTTAATTATGTTTGTGCTTCTCAACAATCCTGACCAACCTGATCTGAGAGGAGGACGAAGAAGCGGACGAAGAGAAGAACGACGTGGTGAACGAAGAGGTGACCGACGAGGAGGACGAAGAAGCGGACGAAGAGGAGAACGACGAGGCGACGTCATCGAGAGTTTGGATTTTATTTCTATGTTACAGATCAACGCAATTCAGGACCTTGGCTACCTGAGAGGAGGAGGAGGTCTGGGAGAGGCATCTGGCGCCAACGATCAATCCTGGAGTGAGTATTTATCATTTCTTTTTAATTGTATTGTATCAAAATTTATAAAATTATTTAATTACATTTGTGCTTATTATTGGACGCAACGAATATACGTGAAATTCTATGCGTATAACAATAAGTTTTTTAAATATTAAATATTTTATGTGGTGTTTTAATTTGGATTTAATTTCTATGTTACAGAACAACGCAGCTGAGAACCTTGGCAACCTGAGAGGAGGAGGAGGTCTGGGAGAGGCATCGGGCGCCGGCTGAGCAACTCTGGGGTGAGATATCGTTATTTGTATATTAATTATTATAAATCGTGTATACACGCATTAATTCGGTTTATTTAAATTACTAAAAATAAGAAAGAGTTAAACAAAAATATTTTTATGAATATTATTTATAAATCCTGTAAAAGTTTCTATTTAAAAAGAATAGTTTTTTTTTCAAAATTTAGAAAATTATTTCATTATATATCCGCTCATTACTGTACGCATCAAATATAAAATTAAATGTGCACACAATAATAATTTTTTGAATTACTAATTATTTTGGGCGCTGCTACAATTTGAATTCTACGTTTATATTACAGATCAATTTAAGCTGAAGTCCCTGACAACCTTAGAGGAGGAGCAGGCCTAGGAGAGGCATCAGGCACCGGCGCAGCAACCGTAGTGTGAGTATTGTTATTTGTATATTAATTATTATAAATCGTGTACACGCATTACTCGGTTTATTTGAATTATTTAAAAAAAGAAAGAGTTAGACAGAAATATTTTTATGAATATTATTTATAAATCCTGTAAAAGTTTCTATTTAAAAAAAAAATTGTTTTTTCAAAATTTAGAAACTTATTTCATTATATATCCGCTCATTATTGTACGCATCAAATATAAAATTAAATGTGCATACAATAATAATTTTTTGAATTATTAATTATTTTGGGCGCTGCTACAATTTGAATTCTACTTTTATATTACAGATCAATTTAAGCTGACATCCCTAACAACCTGAGTGGAGGAGGAGGCCTAAAGGAGGAGAGGCATCGGGCACCGGCGGAGCAACCCTAGGGTGAGTATCGTTATTTGTATATTAATTATTATAAATCGCATACACGCATTAATTCGGTTCATTTATTTGAATGATTTAAACAAGAGAGAGAGACTCAGAGAGAAAGACTTTGATATAAATCGTATAACAGTTTCTATCTTATTTAAAAAATAGTTTTTTTTTTTAGAATTTATAAAATTATTCCATATTTATATATCTGTTTATTATTGTATTCATCGGATATAAAATTCGGTGCGTACAATAATAACAATTTCTTGAAATATTAATTATTTTCTGCACTGCTATAATTTGGATTTTATATTTGTATGTTACAGACAACGTAGCTTCAATAAGTCAACAACTCCGCTGTTGCGCATCGGTGCCGGTGAGTGACAACTTTTCTTTAACTTTTGAGGTAACGGATTTGTGGAGATTATAGATGTAGATTGTAGATTGTAGTTAGGTCCGTTGCCTAAAAATGGATGAGCTAGAACAAATTAGGTTAAATATCTTTTAATAAATTCTCTTAATATACATCTGTTCCAAACATAAGTTAAAGCACAAATTAAAGAAGGAGAATTATAGAAAGCAATTTTTACAATTAAAAAATTTTATCTAATTTATTTAATAAAGAATATGCTAATTATAAAAATTACATGTAATGGTAATAATTAAAATTCTTATATCGCGTCGATGATATTCTAATTTGTTATAGCTCATCCGTCTATGTTTTAGAATTTAGAACTTGTTTAGTAGAATTTCATTTCTGCGCCCTCTAAATATATGTTGAATTAATGTTATTTTATTATAGATTATATAGTATCTGGATGGTTAATCCTTAAAGATAAACCTTAACTTTAAGGTTTATCCTAAAGGTTTATCCTGAAGGAGAAGGACCCTAAACACAGCATTGCCACGAGTCTTAATGGCTCTTATGTGGCGCGCTCATTTGATGGGTTGGACGCACGTGCGTCGTCGGTTTCCGATGTGCCGCGGATCGGCATTCGCGTCGTCGTCGCGTCTTCGCGTAATAGCCCGAATTCATTATTGTTATCGAGGATCGCACTTCCGATGCCGACAGAATGGGATGTCTCATTGAGGCGTTGCGAATGCAACGTTTTCATGCCTCGTGTTTCGCGACATGAGGTGATGCCGGCCGCGTGCGTATGGCATGTACATCCACGTACGATGCTTGCGCGGTTTTGAGTTTATTCTCAAGATTCGGCTGATTGAGGTACACGCTCTGCTTCGACAAACGGTTCGATCCGAATCGGTAGATTGTCTTGGAATCGTTGTTAATGGGTTCCTTCTCTTTTACCGTCTACCAGCCATATATCGCAATGATATTTATATTTCGCATGGGTCGGCTGACGAGACTAACTTAGGTACGATTTCAGCTCGCGAAAAGAGGTTGCACTCCCATTTTCTAGATTGTCTATATTGTTAGCATCGAAAATGGGTATCTTCACTCTTTTCACGTCTACCTGCCTTGTGATATCGCCTGTGGTATAGCACCCTGGCGTCTCATTCGAAATCTGCCTAATCGAGTTCGAGTCGGACTGAGATACGAATAGGCGCGGACAAGAGTCGAGCGAATCCCATTCGCGTCGATTCCATCTTCTTCCGCTTCGGGCTTAACCTTTGCTCGAAAGTACCGTTGTTATCCCGACTTGTTGACTCGAAGTGTGATTTTCATGTGAAATGGGCTTCGATCGTAAAATTCGGGAGTGCCGTAAAAAGTATCGCGCGTACAAGTGCGGGAGTAAAGACAATGACGTTTAAAGACAATGTCGCGTGTGTTAGTCAACGGACTTTAACAACCCTGCCAATCTGAGAGGAGGAGGAGGCCTAGGAGAGGCACCAGGCACCGGCGGAGCAATCCTGAGGTATTTATTATTTTGTATATTAATTGTTATATAAATCGCGTACGCGCATTAATTCGGTTTATTTGAATTATATAAAAAAAGAAAGAATTAGACAAAAATACTCTTATGAACTTTTTTTATAAATCCTGTAAAAGTTTTTATTTAAAAAAAAAAGTTTTTTTCAAAATTTAGAAAAATATTTCATTATATATGCGCTCAATATTATACGTCAAATATAAAATTAAATGCTTACAATAATAATTTTTTAAATTATTAATTATTTTGGGCGCTGCTACAATTTAAATTCTATTTTTTAATTACAGATCAATTTAAGCTGACATCCCTGACAACCTGAGAGGAGGAGGAGGCCTAGGAGAGGCACCAGGCACCGGCGGAGCAATCCTGAGGTATTTATTATTTTGTATATTAATTGTTATATAAATCGCGTACGGGCATTAATTCGGTTTATTTGAATTATTTAAAAAAAGAAAGAATTAGACAAAAATACTCTTATGAACTTTTTTTATAAATCCTGTAAAAGTTTTTATTTAAAAAAAAAAGTTTTTTTCAAAATTTAGAAAAATATTTCATTATATATGCGCTCAATATTATACGTCAAATATAAAATTAAATGCTTACAATAATAATTTTTTAAATTATTAATTATTTTGGGCGCTGCTACAATTTAAATTCTATTTTTTAATTACAGATCAATTTAAGCTGACATCCCTGACAACCTGAGAGGAGGAGGAGGCCTATGGGGGGAGAGGCATCGGGCACCAGCGGAGCAACCCTAGGGTGAGTATCGTTGTTTGTATATTAATTATTATAAGTCGCGCATACACGCATTAATTCGGTTTATTTATTTGAACGATTAAAACAAAAGAGACTCAGAGAGAAAGAGAAACTTTTATATAAATCGTATAATAGTATCTTATGTGGCAAGTATGGAAAACAACGAATTACGTCGCACGTGAAGTTGCCACATGAGCCGAAGGCTTATGATGCATTCGCACCAGTACGAGTGTGATTTGCAGCACGAGCCGAAGGCGAGTGCTGTAATCACACGAGTACTGGTGAGAATGCATCATAAGCTGAGGCGAATGCGGCAACTCCACGCGCGACGTATTCGTTGTTTTCCGCACATGCCACATACAATATTTTTTGTAATGCCTGTCGTAAAAGTTCAATTTGAGATTATCCTTCTTGAATAAAGGTTATAACGAACTGACGTTTTGTCTCGCGTAAATTTCGCTACCTTCAAGTTTGTTATGTCAGTCGAGAAATGGTAAAACAAACTATCAACCATTCAGAAAGAAGATTTTTTACACACTAGTGCGGTAAAGTAAATCATAAAGGTGCTTTTCTCGCACTAGTGTGATAAAGTAAGTCATACATTGAATCGTTGAGAAATAAGCCATTTTCCGCACGCTAAACAGCTATCGAAAATCGAACTTTCGCGACAGGCATTGCAAAAAAAATTTTATTTTATTTAAAAAATTGTTTTTTTTAATTTATAAAATTATTCCATATTTATATATTTGTTTATTATTGTATGCATCGGATATAAAATTCGGCGCGTACAATAATAACAATTTCTTGAAATATTAATTATTTTCAGCACTGCTATAATTTGGATTTTATATTTGTATGTTACAGACAACGTAGCTTCGATAACTCAACAACTCCGCTGTTGCGCAGTGTCGGTGAGTGACTTTCTTTAACTTTTGAGGTAACGGATTTGTGGAGATTGTAAATGTAGATTGTAGATTGTAGTTAGGTCCGTTGCCTAAAAATGGATGAGCTAGAAGAGATTAGGTTAAATAACTTTTAATAAGATCTTCCAATATCCATTACATCTATTGCAAAAGTAAATTATAAATTATAAAGTAAATAATACATTATAAATTAAAGATGGAAAATTATAGAAAGCATTTTTTTAATAATAGATTTTATTTGATTTAATGAATATAGAACGCTAGTATTTTATTGAATATAAAACGCTAATAATTTTATTAATTATATGCGATGGTAACTTAATCTTATAATGTGCGCCAATCTCTTATCCTAATTTTTTATAGCCCATCCATCTATATTGTAGAATTTAGTAGTTAAACTTTGCTTTAACTGATGTAAAGCCAAGTGGTCAATTAATTAAATTACCCGTAAAGGGATAATAAATGATATATATGTTTAATTAATTTTATTTTGTTTTATAAATTACATTATATTATAAATTATCTTATAAAATATATGTTACTATAAAAATTTCAATCAATTAATTTTGATTTATAACTTGGCTTTTTCTTGGATAAAGTAAAGTCATATTAAAATCAACATCCAACGAATGATCGAAATGTCACACGATCATCAACGAGCGTGATATGTTCACGCTTATCTGCTGGCAATAATAATTAGCCGGCAAAAGAAGGAGTTCTTCTCCTTCCTCTATCGAAATGCGTGCGTTTAACAAACCGTCAACGCAAACGGGCGCATATAAAATCTTTGCGCTTTCTATTCGCCGACAATAAGTAGCCGGCAATGAAAGGAGTATTTATATCTCCTATTTCGATTTCTGATTAGAGGTCGAGAATGTAGCCGTGAAAGGTAGGTCCAACTGGCTGGTAGAATTGATATAGGCTACGCAAAATAAACGGCCAATACTGGCCAAAATGCGTAGCGAAAGGTACATTTGAGAATACCATTGAGAGGATACGAAAATGTTTCGCGTGCTTTATATTTTACCTACGTGCAATAGCACGTAATCAAGAATGCAATCGATTCATTCGATTAGGACACGCGAGTAGAATACGCGAGTAGGGCACGCGATCAGGGCACACGCGATTAGGGCACACGCGATTAGGGAACCCAATATTGCTAAATTTCACTCTTAAAATAATTGAATATCATTACACATGATTAAATAGTAGACATTAATGTCATCTCATTGTTAAAATTATTCTCATTATATATAAATAATTTTATATACATATAAAATTATTTATATAAAGGAACGATTTTAATCCGAATTATTATAACTGTTATATTTATCGGTTTAAATTTTAAATTTATAATTTATTTAAAATTTAAACCGATAAATATAACAGTTATAATAATTGAGATTAAAATTATATTGTCGGAGTAAAATCGTGTCGCGTGTATAAATGCGGGAGTGCCGTGAAAAGTATCGCGCGTTCGTTTTCATCGTACCGAATGCCGATGAACTTTTACATAAACTTTTCGCGAGTAAACTGTTTGTTTACTCGCAACGTGTGAATTGAAAGGAAGAGATTGAGAAATTGAAAGGAGGAGAAGAGAAAAGAAGAAGAGGCATCGGGTGCCGGCGGAGCTACTTTGAAGTGAGTATTATTTATTTGTTTATTAGTTGTATTTGGGCACTGTTACAGCTTGGATTTAGTTTCTGTTACAGATCATCATACTTGACGACTCTAACATCCTGAGAGGAGGAGGAGGTCTGGGAGAGGCATCGGGCGCCGACAGAGCAACACTGGGGTGAGTATTTATTATTTGCTTATTAGATGTATTGAAACAAAATTTATAAATTTATTTAATTATGTTTGTGCTTCTCAACAATCCTGACCAACCTGATCTGAGAGGAGGACGAAGAAACGGACGAAGAGAAGAACGACGTGGTGAACGAAGAGGTGACCGACGAGGAGGACGAAGAAGCGGACGAAGAGGAGAACGACGAGGCGACGTCATCGAGAGTTTGGATTTTATTTCTATGTTACAGATCAACGCATTTCAGGACCTTGGCTACCTGAGAGGAGGAGGAGGTCTGGGAGAGGCATCTGGCGCCAACAGATCAATCCTGGAGTGAGTATTTATCATTTCTTTTTAATTGTATTGTATCAAAATTTATAAAATTATTTAATTACATTTGTGCTTATTGTTGAACGCAACGAATATACGTGAAATTCTATGCGTATAACAATAAGTTTTTTAAATATTAAATATTTTATGTGGTGTTTTAATTTGGATTTAATTTCTATGTTACAGAACAACGCAGCTGAGAACCTTGGCAACCTGAGAGGAGGAGGAGGTCTGGGAGAGGCATCGGGCGCCGGCGGAGCAACTCTGGGGTGAGATATCGTTATTTGTATATTAATTATTATAAATCGCGTACACGCATTAATTCGCTTTATTTGAATTATTAAAAAAAGAAAGAGTTAGACAAAAATATTTTTATGAAATGTTTTACAAATTCTGTAAAAGTTTTTATTATAAAAAAATTGTTTTTTTTTTCAAAATTTAGAAAATTATTTAATTATATATCCGCTCATTATTATAATCAAATATAAAATTAAATGCTTACAATAATAATTTATTGAATTATTAATTATTTTGGGCGCTGCTACAATTTGATTTCTATTTTTTAATTACAGATCAATTTAAGCTGACATCCCTGACAATCTGAGAGGCGGAGCAATCCTAGGGTGAGTATCGTTATTTGTATATTTAAATGATGTATATGTTTAATTAATTTTATTTTGTTTTATAAATTGCATTATATTATAAATTATATTAAAAATTATATGTTACTATAAAAATTTCAATCAATTAATTTTGATTTAAAACTTGGCTTTTTCTTGGATAAAGTAAAGTTATATTAAAATCAACATCCAACGAATGATCGTAAAGTTACACGATTGTCAACGAGCGTGATATGTTCACGTTTATCTGCTGGCAATAATAATTAGCCGGCAAAAGAAGAAGTTTTTCCTTCCTCGATCAAATTGCGTGCGTTTAACAAACCGTCAACGCAAACGGGCGCATATAAAATCTTTGCGTTTTCTATTCGCTGACAATAAGTAGCCGGCAATGAAAGGAGTGTTTATCTCCTTTTTCGATTTCTGATTAGAGGTCGATAATGTAGCCAGGAAAGGTATTCCCAAATATGTCCGCAAATCTCAAATGATCCTGCTAACTTAGCCAGCAGGTAGGGTCGTTAGGGCTATTAGAACCGTTAGAACTTTGTTAAAATTCCAATAATTCTATAATATTGTACCATTAGGGGATATTAAGAAAATTAGATATAAAATTGAAATATTAATAACCTTTCCAATTTATTTTTAAGAAAATTTTAAAAAATTAAATCAAAATTATTACAAAAAAATTAAAGAAAATTTATAAATTTAATTTATATAGTAATAACGCTATATTATAATTATACTTATAATTTAGATAGAAAGAAAAAGGAAATTACTCAATTTCAAATTAGAATAAGATGCTAATTTTTTTTAAGTGATTAGTTTACATCCTTTTCTCTGCTCTAAATACTTTTTGCCAATCTTTAAAACTATTCATAATAGTTTCAAATAATTACAAAAATTAACTTTAAAATTTAATTAACTTTTTCTGTTTTTAATTATATTAAAGAAATAGAAAATAAGCTAAATCTCAGCTAATTTTAGTGCTGCTATTCCTATCGCAAACGCCGCTATCTTTTAAAATAGTATGCCAAGACTTAATACTTTATTTATCTCGTTCACATTTACTAAAACAAAAAGTTCGAGAGTGAGATATATCAAACAATAAAATTATTTATAAATTCTTTATAAATTTCTATAAACATTAGTTAAAGTTAAGTGTCATTTAAGACATTCTCTATTTTTCGCCATGGATAAAAGAGTCATTAAAGTAACATGAGTTTAACCCAGTTAACTAGTGTTTCTAAGAAACATTTCTAGATTCAATTTAAGATCAAAAAAATGATGTTTATCTTCCTCTTGTTTTACTTTGCCGATGTCGTCTCTATTTCGCGCAAATGTTGTGCGAGCGTGTTCCCATTTTCTGCTTCTTATATATATTCTTTGATAAAGATTTACGCGAATGCGAATTTGAAATGCGCCATTGAACAACGTCCCACATTTGCGCGATCTTTGCGTGGAGCGGCTTTTTCGTTAATCTATTTATCAATTTAAAAAGTACGTGCCCAGAAATATATATATATATTTTTTTTTCTATGTCCAAGAAAGCTCCATTGTGTATGTCTCAGCAATGTATCGGCAAAGAGGACGCAACAAAAGTCGCCGTTTTTTGGTGCAAAATCTCATCCCCCGTTATACTCACAGCGTCCATATTTGTAAGGTTTCGGTTGGATAAAACGTTACAACCCCCTTGGCCAAGACGAGACCAATAGGATCACGATCTCGGTGGCGCAGAATCCGCGAAATTCATCCCTCGATTCTCGCATCCAAGCCCGATTGGCCGAGGCCGAGTCCAATCAGATTTCATCCGTTATTGATCCCGGCGGTGGAATTGTTGAAAGTTTTTTTATTGCCCGGAGTTGTAAAGTGTTTTATGGCCAACGTAAAACGACCCGCCGCGTTATACGGATGGTTGTGGTGAGTTATTAAAATTGCCCGGGACGCCTCGATGCGTCCGCGAATTAATGGACGCGATTTCTCGAGACGATCGACTAAGATCGCTTGAATTACCCTGTTCGCGGGTATTATTACTTCTGTCGCTGGTGCAAAAATTGCATCTTCGAGAAATACTCGGCGAAATCTTTTATTTGACTTCTACGAGAGAGACGCTAAGATTGATTAATTTTGCACTGTCTTCGAAATTGATCGCGTAAAAATCGCGCTTTCAAAAAATATCTGATCGTAAAATGTGCGGAGAAAGTTTCGAGAAACTAGAATATACGTGTTTCAATTTCAATATCAGTTATTCTCTGAAATATCGTTACGTAATATCATCACATTCTCTCTTTCAATCATATCCTGTACAAAGTGTCACTAATATAAATTCGTTGTAACTTTTTTACGAGAGAGGATAGAATATATGTTTGCGTACGATGATGGTTGCCATTGTAACGAAATGGATTTACGAGGCAAGAGTAGAAGCGGGGTGTTTCCCTTGAAATAACAGTTTACAGAAAAATTAGCGGCACTTCACTATGCAAACAAGCGTCAATCGTATCTCTCCCTCGTGAAACTAATAGCGCAAAGTTCCCTTCGATGTTGGAGTACAAAAAATCTGCGCAAACACTTCTATTGTTCATGGAAAAAGATACGATCTTTTTTTAACGACCGCAAAGTACAGATGTGCGTTTCCATGCTTGAACAAATACTGTACCATCATTTCGACGCGTTATTTCGGAATTAAATCATACACGCGTAGAGATGCGATATTTTTAGAAAAATTTTACAGTTAATATAAAAGTAATTATTTGGCAAACACATATACTAAAATAAAATATTATTATTACATTACAGAGAGATATTACGTTACTTTTTATAAATGTAAATTATTATTTCAGTTATTATACATATTTATCTTTTTGCTAAAACACTTCATCTAGTAAATCCTTTACTCAATTCTACGAAAAATTTTTACACAATTATTACATGTAATTATTTATGCATTGCTCGATTAGATTGATGCGTAAAATCTCAGAGAAAAACTAAACATCCCCAAAAACTACAATCTCGAAGATTTACAGAACGTATAAAAGTTCTTATTTGAATTCTCACGTTTATCAAACCGCTTACGTATCGCGCAAGCATAACGCAATTCAATCGTGGATAGTGCGTATCGCGCGCGTATTGTCACTTACTGTGACAAATCAAAATATATTTCGTATTCGCGAAGATGGGGTCCGCGATTATCCTCTAATAGATTCTTTCGGGTATACACGCGCGTGTTCCGGTTACGCGTGATTTATATAACGGGGGCGCACGATATGATTTAGGGGGCACGAGAGATAGTCCGGACGAGAGCGTAATTCCACGAGCGATTTGCTTGATCGAATCGCCGCGT
This sequence comes from Lasius platythorax, assembly GCA_963971435.1. Lineage (NCBI taxonomy): Eukaryota > Metazoa > Arthropoda > Insecta > Hymenoptera > Formicidae > Lasius > Lasius platythorax. Next base: position 7,403,232 of record OZ020547.1, on the reverse strand, counting down.
TGAGTATATGTATCGTATATGTATCGATTCGATTGATTAAAAGCCCTCGGTCCGATTGAAAGTCATACACGCTCGATGGGGTTCGTTGCCCTTCGTCGAACTACTATTCTGCCGCCCTTTTTCGTGCCGACCCCCGCCGCGAGAGACAAGTAATTTCATTCATATACGACTGGTATGATTTTTATAAATGAGAACGGGAAATTATTAGGTGTAATAATACAAATTAGCGATGGATGTAATGTGTAGTTTTATTCATATACTCTTCAATTTATAAACTTGAAATCAGAGAGGAGTTGGTTTAAGGATTTTTAAATCTTATCTAATCTCTCTTTTCCATTCAAATTTGTATTTTTGAACACAAAGCTCTAAATAATTAAAACTTATTATAATATATTTGTTTCCCCCCCCAGTCACTTTTGATATGATAAATTAAAAGCAAATCTATAACATGGATCTCTAAAATATTAAGAATGGTATATATTTTTGTTTAACATATACATATATTTTTAACACATAAAATCCTACTCTCTTAAATTTAATCAGTAAAAATATCATTGATTAAAGTAGTGACACAAGATTTCATTAAACATTGATGACTATTTCACTGATCTTCAGTGAAAACAGTCACATTTTGCTCTTCCGTTTTATGTCCCACTGATTATGATAGTAAGATTTTACTGAAAAATCAGTGATATTGGTACATATTTGCACGATATAACTTACAAAGCTTTTCCTATTTATTTCATGTTGCTATTTTTGGGCAAAAAGCTCCCACACGTACATATCTAGAATGAAACACATATAACTAATATTCAAAAATTTAGAATTATATACATATTTCACTTTTTTATTCTTAAGATGTGATAAATCCACATAAAATAAACAAAGACTCTTGATAAAACTCAGATTATTTCTTTAAAATATATTGCTATAAATTTATTTTATATATAATATTATAATATAAAACGCACTTTTAAAATATCACTGATTGAAAGCCACTATCATTAACTGATACTTTCAATGAGATTTCACTAATTTGCAGTGTTATGCTTATAAATCATGAAACCATCAACGACTATTCAATAATAATACATTGATTTTATTTAAGAGAGTACCTCTCTCTACTTTTTGTAGATTTTTTATAAATTTATTTCACGGATTCTCATGCAAAAAAATGTACATTTGATGATGGCGTCTCTAAATATAATTGATGTTTTTCGACGCCGCGCTTTTCTTTGGATTTCCTTGACATGCAAAATTCTTCCTTCGTGGATTCTTCCGTGCATAATGCGCACACGATGAATCAGCTGTGTCGCAATGACGTCGCGAGTTTTCTCAGAGATTATCGAACAACTTTGTTCCAAATTGCAAGAACAAAGAGCTCGAACGATCCCCCCGCGCGAAAAGAGGAAGCGCGCAATACTCTCTTACGTCAAGGTTCGCCACGCAAAGAGAGAGAGAACAAAGGGAAATATATATTATGTGAAAAAAAGACCTACGCGCGCGGATGATGACATTTATAATCTTACGCGAGCAAGGACATAGATCAACGATGTTTTTGCTCGGCTGAGAGGGGATCTCCCTCGCGGAGAGATGCTGAATTCGAATTTAATTATTATTAATTGTTTCTCGTCGATGACTGCAAGGGCGATGTTTCCGCATAATTCTCCTTACGACTTCTGCAAACAAAATTAACTAACAATACTAGAGATTTTGTTGCAATTTGCGTATGATTATAAAAAGCAAAGAAATATTTCAAAAACCGTATAAAGTTCATAAAGCTTAAGAAATTTGAAACTTTTACATTTAATATAAAGATATGTCATTAAAATGTAAAGATTTCAAGTCTTTCTCAATAGCATAAATATATAGATTGATTTTTTTCTGTACATTTATAGTTTCAAAATATTTAAAATAAAGCAGATGTATGTATCTGTACAATCTCAGAAAACTTAAAATCTTTCCATTTTAATTAGAAAGGAAAGACGTATAGCACACATATTGAAATTGACGTACTACTTAGTTTTTGAACTCTTATTTTTAACTAAAAGTTTAAAATGAATATTTATATCTTACTTAATTTATAGAAATTGCTGCCTATCAAACTGCATAGCAGTCTTCATAATATTATTTCCAACTTTTGAGTAAATAAATTTTTTTTTAAGCAGACAAAAATTTAGGTCTGGAAAACCTGGTCTCTAAAACCGACATATCTACTGGAAACTACAGAAGCGTGATAAAAGTATTACAATAAATGATTGTATTATACAAATTTGTCGAGTTTAAAATAAAAAATTACACCTTTTTATTTATTTATAAAAATGATCATTTTAAAGAATATATTCTTTCTCTATATATATTTTTAAACTAAAAATTTTAATCCAAGAAATTTTCATGAGAAATCTCTATAAATGACAAAATACAAACTAGATCAGCCAATTTACTAATATTCTTTGAATTAACATTTCAAAATAAAATGTTAAATTAGGTCGATGTACAAATCTCACAAGGGGTGCGTCGTTTTACAAAATATCTTACTCTAATTTTCTAAACCGCACTATAAGAGAAGACAATTGAAATAAACGTAAAAGTAAAATAGATTTAGAAATTTACAAGAATATGGAATAACGTAATATTATCAAAGAAAGACATCATATCAGTTCTGATAAAATGCAACGCTTGATTATGAGAAATAGAGAATGTCAATTTAAGAGACTTCGATATATCTCTTTGAATATCTTTTTTTGAATACACGAATTATTAATATAATAATTCGCGATAGATAATATTATCACAAATAAAGTTTTTTGGACGACATTATATATCAAGATTATCCATCTTCTGCAATCCAACATATAACACGAGTGCACAAGGGTTAAATAAGCGCGGCGCAGAAAAGCAGACGCAAGCAAAATTAAGCCACCACTTAAGGGAAGAATATCGAGCCACTTAAGCGGTAATCTGACGTGTACGGTAAATTCTTTGGTCCTGGACGATATCAGGGGTAGTCTGTGTACTTTAGCCACGGTGGACCCTCGTTTGGGCGTATCCAGCGTCGCTCGCTTCGGGGGGTAAGTAACTTTTGTCTAGGCCGACGCGTACAGATCTCTCAGCGGGAGGGTGATCCTACGAAAGGACGCGAATGCATCGCGAGCACTCACGATGGTCAGTTTATGTGGTTTCTCCAGATATTTATGGGGTGCGCGCGGCTAGCGAATCTAGAGGGTAAACCCCGAGGGCCATATATTGTACAAATTGGACGCGGGTCTCGTGAAAATGCGAGGCAATGGTGTGATAGAATTTCCGCTATTTGTATATGCAACTGACCGTCGTCGAGTTCTCGAGTACTCGCGGCCGATTTAACCGAGAATGTCATCCCTTCGTTGTAATGACGTTTTAATTCAGTTGCTTTATGTATCGTTGAAGAATAAATGTATTATCAAATTTAATTGAATAATATATAAATAATATATAATAGTTGATTAATTTATTAATCGTTCTATTTTTTAAAGTGTTTGTTGGTAGTAAAGTATTGTATGTGATGTAACCAAATTTACAATTATTTTGTTATTATATTTAATCACATTTATAATTTTCCGATAAACTTTTATTGATTATGATAATACTACATCAATAGCGATCATAAATTATTATAGCTGATAATAAAATAAAATTGCTTGTTATATATTTTTTATAGACTTTCTTTTAATTATATATTGATACTCTTTCAATACTTTCATTATATTTTATTTTGAAATAACAAGTTCTGAGGTTTAATCTAAATTTAAGTTACATATCTCTTGAATTTAATTACATATTTCTTGAATTATATTCTTTTTCTAGCATCTCTCTCTATATTTTATTCTAATATATATTATTCTATTATATTTATAATTTACACATACAGAAGCAACTCGTAAAAGCTGAACAGCTAGATATTTCGCATGTTTTATACATTTTTGTTGTCCTCTCTAGAAATTGTAAATGAACGAGATCGAGAGCTTCCGTTGCAAATGCGTCGACAACGGGCGCACAAGTGCATGCAGGCGTTTTGTAATTTAATATTCGCGTCCCCCTCGTGCGACATGTTCATTACTTAAGTCCGCACCCGGTATAGGCGCGCATCCCTTCGGTCTCGTCGCATATATATCCATGATCATTCTACCAGGACTAATGCATCGCGCGGCCAAATGTTCGGTGCAATTTAAATGTTAGGGGGAACAGTTAAGTATCCCGATAGTTAACGCACCGTCGTAACTTTCGCGCCGATGTAGTTAACTCCTCTTTTAGATCCCGGGACGCTTGTTAACTAATACTTTATTATCATCGCGGTTGAGTGATGTTCGACTCTATGCAAATGTTCTATAATGCACGTGCGTAAAAATTTACATACATATATTCTTGCACCTTTTACAAATATGAAATAATTTGGGATACACGTATAAGATGCTCATGTTGAAAATCGTGTAGTTATTCGAGTATAATAATTATTCGAAAGAAAATAAAGGAAAGATGTGTGAAAGATGTGATCTAAAATATTAGTAAATAAAAATAAAAAATATTACACAGCTCAATATTTTAATAGCGAGAAGCTTTTCACATTTTGCAAAATTAATTATTTTTAAAACTAAAAAAATTTATATTACACAATCTGTAAATCGTACAAATTATTGCAAAGATTGGTTAACTGTAAAAAAATATTGCATAACTTTTAGTATTGTTTGTGCTGAATTTATAAAATTAAATATTTATTAATTGTAATAAAATAAAGATTTCAATTTTGTTTATTTGATAATTTTTTTTCTTTCCTTACAGTAAAAGGATTTACAGATTCGTGTTTTAAAGCGGATGACATTTACTTTACCGTTCTTTATACGCGTGTTAATTCAACGAGGTAAATTATGGGAGACACGTGTGCTAAATTGAGACTGTAATTTTAATGGCACAGGACGAGTGGCTGCAGACCGATTATCGCTGATTTAATTAACCCCGGGGGCTCCATTTCGCGTAAAACGAATGGAGCACCGTGTATTTCGTCACTGATATATATTACCAGTAGGTTGATTCCCTAATGCCTTTACATTTGATGTTTTCATACGTTATCAGTATTAGTAATAGAATAATCGTATCTATCTTTTAACAATTTTCTTTGTAATAATTAAAATAAAAACATTACGTGATATAATTATTAGGAAATTAAATTTGTCGCCCATAAAACTAATTTAAAATATATTTTTTAGAGAGATTTTTATGTGCTATAGGATTTGAGAATTATTTGTAGTGATCCTTCCAGAAGAGATAAAATATTTTTTTTTTTATTTGATAGAAAATAGAAATAAATATGTGTTTTAAATCGTAAATAATTTTAATATATCAATTTAAAATATCAATATAATATACTCTATATATTCAAGTGATATAAACTTCTTCTTATTAATGAGATAGAGAGAAAGTAGAAAATAAGAGATTAGATCTTTAAATTAAAATTATCTTTCTTAATTATACATTCTATACAAGCACGATAATTAAAAAATGTCATTAACTGATCTAACTAAACGTAATCAAAACATTATACAAACAATTGCCATCTACTAAATAAGAAATAAAATATTTTATATTCTTTTTTTATATTAGCGCACTTCAACATTCCTTTTGCATTTATTGTTTTCAAAACTAACAGCATCTATCACGAATTTATCTCGAGTCTTTGGTCAGAGAAGATCAAAATGGTGACTCGAATCTTGGATTCGCATCACCGCTTCTGCCCAACAAACGAGTTTCCGGCGAAATCTCATGCGAGCATCACGTGCGCCTTCGCTGACAAATGACACCCTGTGATTCTCAGTTTGCTCGAGCGGGCGGATGCGACGACGTATCGTTTCGGCGGTTCCTCTCTCCAGCCCTTCTTCCACGCACAATAACTGTTTTTCTTCCCTTTCTCGTGGCATCGGGACCAACCCTCTTTGTGCGTGCTCCGCCGTTTACGCTCGACTGACTTTTCAGATTCCGTGGAATCATCGCTCGTCTCTGTTCTTCCCCTCCGCGAGCGTTCGCATAAAAATCGCTACCGGAACCGGATGCCGGATGCGTCGACAGGGGCATCGTCGGGCTCGAGAAATGGGCCTTCGTGCACCCTCGAACATCCGTCGTTTGTATCATTCGTCTTCTAGCTAAAGCGAAATCAGATCGCGGCTTAATTAATTTCTTCGTTCGACACAAGTATCATGAATAATATTCTACGCAGAAATAAAAACTATTATATGTAGAATTATTATTGTTACAGAAAACATAAAATTTAACATATATCACGCATATCTGTTTGAGATACGTGCGTGTTTTATAAAATTTTGTATATGTTAAAATGTTTTTATAATATTTAAAATTTCTCGCAGTGTGCTAGAGAGAAAATATAGGGAGATAAAATAGAGGGAGGTAAGGGAAATTGGATATATTAACATTAATTTTTAATTTCTGAACAAAATTTTTATTTGCTTGAAAGAAAATTAATTAAAAATCTGTATATAATATAACATTCTACCAATAAATAAACATTTATTTAAGCTGACTGTAAACTGAAATTAATCTATTGAAATTACACATCGGATTTAATCATTGAAAAAGCATATAGGACTATTCGGATAATATAAAAAGCTTTAAATAAAATCGAAATAACGTAAAATAATAAAAAATTATGTTATAGTACACAAAAAAAGAAATAAAAACGTTCTTATCTAAACTCCCTTAAGATTACGTAAACAAAAGGCTACGGAATTTTAAAATTAACCAGAATTTGGATTCCTATCATTTATGTAATTCGATAAGAATTTATAAAAAAGGGAACAAGTTATATTTTAGTTTAATTCGTGATATACGATTTTACGTAAAACTTCAATTAAATCCATGATATTTTATATACTAACAAATAAAATATCGGTAGTAAATAGATAGTAGATAAAAAATAGATTTGTAACATATTTTTATTGATATGAAAATAGCTTTTGTGTGTGCTTCAAAATTTATCGCCACTAAACAAAGCGTAGACATACATTCAAAAAATTTTCTTATTACATCAATATTCAAACCGATTATAAAATACTTCTCGTAATCACAATATGCTTGCGATAAATATTTTAATATAATAAAATTTTTACCGGTAAATCTTTATTACTCAAATTGTCCCGCTATTCAAATTGATCCGCCGTATTATATATTCTTTATCCATTTATTGTTATTTCTATTATAATACATTTTTTCTTTTTGGCTCTTGAATTTTCAATTGTTTTAATTTTTAAAACTTTTCAAAATCTCTTGTATCTCTATTTCACGAAATCTTGCGATTCATATACAAAACGATTACTTCTCATATCGTCGGAACACGAAGCAACGAGAGAACAGACAGAGATCACGCACAACACGATTTAATTCCCTTCGAATGCAGTCTATTATCCCCCATATTAGATACGGGTGATTTTTTATGGTGATTTCGATGCACGTACGCGCTATCTCGTATACCTTTTGTCGAACAATCCTCGCATACGTTGGTCGAGAGTTTGTCAAATCATTCTCGACTCTGCACTCGCGTAAGGGCTCGTTCTATTGTACTCTTTTTAGAGGGGTTTACGATGTATCCACGCCCGTTCCCTTTCTTTTCCGCGGGGAGGACAGCTATAAACTATATGAGGTAGAAACATCTAAATACGAGTCGAATCAGTGCTGCACGAGTGAACGTCATTGGCGAATGCAGCTATTTACATGAAGAGTATAGTGCCATATTCGTCTTGCGTTTAAGCAACGTTAAATAAACAGATCGTATTTATGCATTTTATTCAATGAAGCGATGCTTTTCTCTCGTACGCATAATTAGTACAATATTAATAATAGGCTATATAATAAAATTTGATTCAATCAACTTACAGTCGAGACCGAGTGCAACCGCGGCAGATAAGTTTTGATACTTTCGAAATTTATGAAAGTTTCTGTAGTCTTTTTTCTCTTCGATAAGAACAAAGAAACTGGTACTTCTTGAAGAAGATACGACCAGATTTATGGATAATATCCGCGATATCACACCCCCGTAGTAGTTATTTCTAAAATAAAAATATTCGCTTCTCATCCCTCGTAAAGCTCATTTCTCTCTCGAAACACTTGGAGGAATAGACGCCATCGGGGTAGCCGCAGCTATGAACGATCGAAACCTCTCACAGAAATGAATTTATTCCAGAATTTATTCCCGCGGCTTGACGTCAGCTCGACCATAAATCATCTCGGCGGAGAATGATTCCGCTTCCGAAATTCTATGCGCAAAGTGATTCTCGTTCGCGAGATTTCGGACATGCTTTTTTTCTGGCCTGAAAACGCAATTTAAATTCTTGTTGGACACGTCTCTCGTCATACATTAATGTATATCTGTACGCGAGAAAAATTGACATCTTATTTTATGCACATTATTTATACCTTCTATATTGATAGGCAATAATTCAATGTCAATTCTTCAATTATAGATCAATATATATTTTAGACCTAATAATTATTAGTTACCCCTCTCAAAAAATGCTTACCATTATTAAAACAACTTTGATACATGTATGTTCGTAAAAGATTAAATGATACAAGATAATCATTTCTTGTAAATAGAGAAATCTTTAATATAACTAATAATTATGACCATAAAAGAGATATTTAATAATTAGAATAATGATTTTCTTAGAGTTTACCAAAAAGTGTTTAGAAGCTTGTTTAAATTCCATATCAGTGAAAAAGTTGATTCTTATTTCATCGAGTTATTTTGTCTAGCGATTCATTTATATCACGCTCGCGTGACAAACATAATTAGTATAATTTTCGAGCGCATTAAGAGTTGTACCATCTCTGTACGTAAACTCCGCGGATCTCTCATCCACCGTGTTCGTTTCGCTTAACCGTGAACGACGTAATCAGCGCACGAGGACGACGAAATGTTGGCGCTGGCGTGGTCGCTGGGGACGATCAGGGCGGACCAGTTTTCGGGAGGGCGAGCTTTCTGGGGATGAGAAGTCGCCCGGAATTGACAGGAATCGGAAAAGGGAAAGGGAGACGATAAAGGGAGGGAGAGAGAGAGAGAGATAGAGAGAACAAGTCCGGGACATTGGCTCCAGACCCTCTGGCGCCGTCGCGACGCTTCCCAGCTTTTGGCAAAACACATCTTATCCCGTCGCATCCCGGTCCTACGGGCGCCTAGTTTTTTTATGGCTATCGCTGCTGGTTTCAGCACCCGGGGATCCCCCATAAAATCTCGTCTCCTCCTCGCTAGCCGTCCCAACGATCATCCTTCTCTTCCTCTCGTCCCCCTTCTTCCTTTCCTTTAGAGGCAATGCTATCGTCTTAATAGTGGAGACGTAACTACTTCGAATATGAGGAAGTCGTCGAATTTTATTTTCTCGCGATACGAGTCTCATTACTCGCGCGCTATCGATTATTACATCCGGAGGGAATTATTAGTAAGAGAGAATTTTTCCGCGCAAGGCGATAGATTTTATATGACGGCGGATTTTATATAAAATTTTCTTTATAATTGCAGGGAAGGTTTTGAAATTTTTTTCAATTATTTTTTATTAACTCCGAACATTATTAGATGTTTCAAACTTTTCTGTCAATCTCTTGTGCGTCACTTGCTTTGATACTTGAGCAAACTGAGAGGCACTGGTCCTCCATGCAAGAACGACAATAAATATGAAAACAGATAGTCCCGACAATCTCGATTCTTCCTTCTAGATGAGTCTATCGACCCCTCTTCCTCCGATTCGCTATTCGCATTGCGAGCTATCGCTATGGTGTACGAAGTGTAGGAAACTTTTCCCATTGTCCCCCCTCGAGAAATTTTATCTCCCACCGAGTAGATTGCTGTCTCTTCTTGAGGAATGATTTCCATTTCGCGGGGATGAATTATCGCGGGTTTGTTATTACTTAATAGAGAACAAATAGATCCAACTTCCAGCTTTATTGCACAAACGAGCAACATACATGGGTGATTGGCGAAGACAATTTCAGAAGCTAATCCCGTAAGCAATTTTAAATGAAGAGTTGGATGGCAAGATATCAAAAGCAATTGCTTGATTTAGATATGTATTCTCTCTGACAGGAAAATAATAGCTACATTAATTATAACAAAAAAAAATAATTAATATGATATACTGCAGAAGATTGCTTTCTATTTTAACTATAAGTAAAAATTAAAAGAAGAACTTGAATAATAAAAAGAGAGAAAATTATAACAGTTCACATTTTTTATTCAGCTTTTGCACACATTCTTTCATTCAGACAATCTTTAATTTATTTTATTTTGCAAAAAAATACTTAAATATTTCGGAATTAATTACAACAAAAAAATAATAATTAATATGTGATATACTACTACCTCAGAAGATTGCTTTCTATTTTAATAAATGTCACTATAAGTAAAAAAATAAAAAAACTTGAATAATAAAGAGAGAGAAAAGTATAACAGTTTACATTAAGCTTCTGCACACATTTTTCCATTCAGACAATCTTCAATTTATTTTATTTTGCAAAAAAAATACTTAAATATGTCGGAATTAATTACAACAAAGAAATAATAATTAATATGTGATGTACTATTACCACAGAAGATTGCTTTCTATTTTTATAAATGTTACTATAAGTAAAAATAAAGAAACTCGAATAATAAAAAGAGAGAAAAGTATAACAGTTTACATTAGAGAAAAGTATAACAGTTTACATTAAGCTTCTGCACACATTTTTCCATTCAGACAATCTTTAATTTATTTTATTTTACGAAAAAAAATATTTAAATAATCGGAATTTCCGGCCAACACGGCAATTCTATTTCCTGCATCATCATATAGGTAGCACCACGTGGAACAATCGTTTAAAGTTGGTCGGTAAAGTAGTAGAACGTGTGATTACGGCGCCGGCGTCGGGAGTCTTCACTTTGTGCGATAAAATCCCCGTAAACGGATGAAAATTGGATTACAAAATGTGATTCTGGCAATCGTCCAGCTTCATCTATACCGTCGCACTATCCTGGCACCGAGACTACCAAGAAGATGAAATTTATTGCGCATCCCGTATACGGGGTATGTATGTCACGCATTGTTTTACGTGGGTGTTCCCTTGTCCTATTTTAGCAAAAGGAGTTCTCCTACTCGATACTGATTTCAAGGAAAATGGAGATGTGTGCGCTTTGAAATTTCTTTGTACTCTGTATTACTATCTAATATTTCGATAGACAATTAATTTTTAAAATAATACCATCAATATATGTGCAACGAGATTAAACAAAGATTTAAACTAAGAAATCTTATAGAGCTTAGAAGAAAGTATAATGCTCACTAAAAATAAACTAGGCAGAAATAATTCGTAATCATCATAGATGGAAAAATTAATCTTGTTATAATTAGAAACGATTTTCGCCAAAGCGGGGAATGTTCTCGCCTCTATCTTATCATATGCGCGCGCGATTTTGTATAACGAAGGATTAATTTATAATAGACTCTTTTACTCTGACGTGTTCGAGAAGGTAACGTACATTCTTCCCGAAAATGCATCCAGCGAATGCGAACGCGAATTTATATAACGCTCATTGCACACCGTCAGTCAGGTGCATAGAAATCCGCCTACGCGCGAGAGGGAAACGACATCTGAAGGGCCAGCCTTGTCTTGACGCCGACGCGTCAAGCACGCGTGGAATGCGCGAGCGAGCGAATTACGTTAACGTGGGCGGCCGAGTTAACGAGTTGCCGTTGCATTCTTTTCTCCTTTTTTAGCGTTTACTCCTTCCGACACACGTGTGTGACGTACCGTTGCCGCATCGCTATGCCGTCTGGATCGGGACTGTAGTAACATGTATGCACGTTTATATCGATCTTTATATCGATGCGTCTCTCCCGCTCATTCGAACTCTCTCTATTTCTCTCGCATTGTAGTCCATTTCTTAAAAAAACGTCCACTCTTTTCGACAATAAATAAAAGTAAAAACAAGAAGCTAGTTTTTTGGAAATGAAATTCTCTTTGAAACAAATGCATATGTTGACAGTTGTTTGTATTCGTTCTTATTTATGTCTTTATTTAAGTCTCATAATGGAAACCAAGGATTAATTAGATTAATTTTTTTTTAAAAAGAGGACTAAGATTTTTAGATTTTCTAAAGAAAATTTTTCTGTGTAATATATTTTATTATATTATTATATTTGATTCCAATTTATTCCTTAAATTGTTCTGTTTTAGATGTGCAAAATTTTTGATACATTATTTCACACATAAAAATTAGCGAAATTATTATTATTATTATTGATAATAATCATGTCTGTATTCATGATACACGTGTAAAAGTGATAAGACAATTGTTGAAGGTTTTCTATCTGAGAGGAGGAAATGCACGGCCACTTCCTCGAGATAACTCTCAAATGATAACGCGTCAGTTTGTTTATCATTTTTTTGCGTAATAATGCTTTAACCTAACGCTCTTAATCAGTTTCTAAACCATAAAAGAAATAATTTAAATTGTGTATTTTGGTTCAAATCTCTGTGTGTTTATAGTTTTTTTTTTAACAATGGATGAATTAAAGGAAGGATTTCGTAAATATACGCTGATGTCATTCTGAACTTAACGTTAAGCTTAACATTTACTAACATAAGTAGAGTTTTCCGCAGAAAAATTCCTCGCTAAATACGCTTTACAGCGCGTTTTAAACTATCCGAAGAATTTATTTTCGTCGACCTCGCGATCGAGATACCATAAAACTGCAAATCGTAAAGTCGTTTTTTTCTTTTTATTTTTTTTTTGGTACGTGTAGCTTTCCAGCAGCAGCCAGCTGGAATAAGAGAGAAGACGAAAACGCTATCGCCACGAAGCTTAATACGGGATAAGACGCGAGCGCGTCGCTCCGCGGCTGTAACATACGTATTATACGATTACGAAAGCACGTACTACGAAAGCGTACGGGGGCTCTCTCTCTCTCTCTCTCTCTCTCTCTCTTTCTCTCTCTGGAAGGAGACTGGCATGACCAAATTTGGTGCGGTCTCGCTCTCCTTGCTCCAGACTCGCCGGAGGAAGTTTGGCCTTTTTAACCCTCCGCACGTGCAGCGTGATATTCAGATAGAGTGCATCCACGGGACTGACGTATCTAAGATGTACCGCGACGTTTTTATTCGTGAAAAAATGTATTACGGCTATATTAATAAGGTAGAATGTTATACCTGCACGATGTTTTATTTATTGAGGGAAAGAGAGGGGAGAGGCGAGAGAGGGAGCACACTGTATATTTTAATTGCGAGCCAGTATTTTGGAGGAAATCTTTTATGAAATTTTTTTATCTCAAGGTAGCAAAACCGCTTAGGCGTAAATTACAATATTACTGGTGTAATCGTTATTTTTACGGAAGGTCGAAGGCATAGTCTCGATTGTGTTTAACGCCATACGCAGGCGGATTCATTCGTATATGCTTTATATTTAGAACAGTCCCGCTTTCCGTGGTTATGGATTTTAGAGATGATATTTTTAGAAAGACGCGCGTTTTTGTTTAGATCGGTTATATGTGTCCACCAACGTAGGGACGTGCATATTGCACGCGATGCCATTAGCCACTACACATTTAAGATTTGAGAAAATATTAGAGTAGAAAATATTTTCTGTTATCCAAACTAAAATCAAAAGATAAAATGTGATTGGAATAATCGATAAATTTTTTTTTAAATAATCAAACAATCTTGAAGTGAAAAAAGTTTATTCATTGCATAATATGTTCTATATAATATCTAACAAAATAAAAATATAACAATTTGACAATCTTTTTTATCCTCTATTCTATTTTTCCTTGAGTTGTTACTCAGAACTATTAATTTATATATTTTTCTTATAATATAGCTTTTCTAATGTAATTGCTTTCTTTTTGTGCTTTATATTATCTAAGGCCTATTTAATAGCATAATGTTCGGTTCAGCAGTGTTTGGATATTAGAGATTCTACTGTAATATGATTTTTAAATATTTGTTTGTTTCAAAACCTTTATATATCAAACAAATTTCATGTTTAAACGTAATTATTTAAAAGAACTAAAAAATCACATACTGCGCGATTAATTCCGTTCTTTTTTATGTGGAATAGAAACGCCAATGGCCTATCTCTTTCAGCGAATAAAAAACATGCTGAAAAATTCAAATCGAATTCGAACTCAAAATATTATTTCACCGAAATATTTCGAAAATATACGGGGAAAGCCCGAAAAAAGTCTAATCCGAAATCAATATAGGAGAAGCGCGACACGTTCCACGAAATACAATTCTTCTGAAATATTCGAAATATGCAGAGTCGCATGAGAGAGAAGCATATTTAGAATATAAATTTCAGTCACACTATCGTAGAACTACCCGTTATATCTCTGAAGCTTCCTCAGTTGTTCGAAAATATCTTGATATCTACGGATTGTACTTTATCCCAAGATAAAAGATAAAATATTTCCTAATCTCGTCTCACATACACACACACTTCTGCTTCCCTTTCCAGCCTATATACGCGTAAATTCTTTTACGCGTATTTTCGAATATTTCTGTGAAATAATATTTTGAGTTGAATATTCGGTTTGAATTTTTCAGCATGTTTTTTCTTCGCTGATTGAAAGAGATAAGTTATTGGTATTTCTATTTCAAAAAGGAACGAAATTAATCGCGCAGTACTTTTTTAGTTTCTTTAAAAAAATAATTACGTTCAAACATAAAATTTATATTATATGATACATAAGGTTCTATATCGGATTCTTTTGAAGCAGGGCGCCGCAGCGCCACCGCGTTCCCGCGTCTCGGTCCAGCCCTGTCGCCGCCGCCGCCGCTCGCCGCTGGACGACGAGGAACGGCGGAACCGTGGAACGTTGGAGTCGCAAGAGTGTTGTCGGACGTGGTGCCTGTGTGCGGCCCCCGAAGTGTAGATAAATTGCTTGTCGTGCGACGGGAGACGCGTGTGTCCGGCGCGCATCTATGGATATTCCTCGCGGTGAGTAAACCTTGCGTGGAAAAACCTTTCTCGACCGGCGCCGAATTCGCGTGCGATTAAGACGCGCGGGCCACGCGGCCGTCCGATTATATTGATTTTTCCGCCGCGATTCCCGACGCGACGGGAATGGGCGTGCTGCTGCCTCTCGGACCGCCGTCCGGATTCCGGATGCGCTCTCTCCCTCTCTCTCCCTCTCTCTGTCTCTCTCCGCGTTCTCGACGCTCGACGCTCTTCCGCCGCGACGATTTTCTTGTAGCGTCTTCTGTGTCCCTTGACGTTTCGCGATCTGTCGCCGCGAACGCGAGCAAAGCTAACCTCAAAAACCTTCTTAAGCCGTACATATACACAGCCAACACGATGGGCCAACGAGTAGCGTTTCTCCCGAAATAGAGATGATTCAGAAAGCACGGACGATTGACAGATTGCCGCGGTTTCGCGGCGATGACGACCGATTTACATACGTATGTACAGTATGTGCAGTATGTGCGTGTGTGTGTGTGTGTGTGTGTGTGCGTGCATATCATATGCATGCGTATGTGTGTCTGTGGAAATACACGAGTGTGTGTGACACAAGGGGGAAGCGGGAGGCGGGATGGCGCCTTCTTATTGATACCCGCGCTCCGGCTCCGGCGGTTTTCGTTTGCTTAAATGCGCGACGTGTCCAAAACAATAGGGTTCTCGGAAAATCAATAGGTAGGATGTGCGAGCGGTTAAATAGGACGTTGTGTCGTGTTGCCGGAATACCTTGGCGTCGATACCAGGATCTCCTCTCTCGTCGAGATATTTGTTTTCTTTCTCGTTCTATCTACCTACGCGTCGCGCGTCGACATTGAAGTCGCGAAGCCCCCGCTTCTTGTATCTCAATTCGGTTGATTTTTTTGATTGACTTTCCTGTTGATCTTAAACAGTTATTTTCGTTGCTCACCAATCTCTCTCTCTCTTTCTCTTTTTTTCTCTCGCGACAGATAGACTTCGTTAATATGTCAAGGATTCACTTTCGGGATTAGAATAATAAATAAAATTATTTTAGTAACACACACGAGCGATCTCTCTTTAAATTGTTCGGCATTTAATTTTTATACTTTAAATTATTAACTATTGAATAATTTATTTTTTGAGAATCTGAGATTTTTGAAAAATAACGTATATAATTTAACTGACATTTCTATATAATATTTATTTGATGAAAATTTAAAATGTAACTGAAATCTTTGACTATATTTGTTATTGTTAATTACTGTTTAATGAGCTGTTTAAATTTCAAAATTGTGTGTGCGTATAATATTTATAGAATAAAAGCATATAATATAAAAAATTAATAGTGATTTAATTGATGGACGATTAGAATTTAAGGTACAAGATTGGTGAAGTCAATCGATTTCCAGAAACAAGGAATCATTCGACAATTACTGATGAATCACTTTATACGTAATGTCTTATACATAGATATACCGCAATAGGAATTTTTTTAGAAACTGAATCACTTTACATATGTATATGTAGTCTTAATTATACATTAGGTACATACATCGTTGTATTTTCATTGCGGTTGCGCCAAAAATTAGTTTCAATATTTCTATTCTAAGGCGATGATTTTTAAAAGCGATTTTTTTATCTCGTCGATTAATAATAATTGTTATTGTCATCGTTGAAATATAATAATAATTACAGGGTCCTCTTTTGATGGATGTGAATTTTTTCAATAATAGACAGTAAATGAATCATTATTCGCATTGTACTTTCTGTCCCGCGATGCAATTTAATTGGAAGCGAGACTAATCAGAATGATAGCAGTCACAAATCCCAATTTACGAATTCATCACGCGTGACATCCGAGCACCCAATTATCCAAATACCGGCTCCCATCGATATGGAACACGTTTTCGCGTCTTAATGGCACACTGGGAGTAGGGCTAATCAAAATTATACCTCTCGCAATCAGAGTGCTAATCAATCTATGATTGCAGCGAGAGAGTTATTCTCGATGAATATATGAGGATCATCTGGTTACAGAAGGGAACATTTTTGAAATATTAAACACAAAATATACAGTTCGTTATCGAAAAATCAAATTTAAATTAACTTTGTGCAAAAAGAAAATGGAGAAGAAAGGGCTTGATAATTTACACGTATTTCACAAAATTCTCAATTGATATACTTTGTAGGAAACGTTTCCGTATATTTGTGCTTTTGCCACTTAAGACTAATATGTTCGAGTATTCCAATTATGAGCGATATCTTGCATATAGATTAGGATGCGCAGTTATTAAATGCGTGTTTGTATAGGTTCGCCGTTTATTAGATACGTATACATGTGTTGTCTAGTAGCCTAGAAATGTAGTAGACATACGAAACTGCATGATCCATCGAAATATGCTAATAACGGCAAGTTTTCTCATCAACTCATGCAAAACTATATCGAACTTTACGTTGCATAAATTGCGAGCAAAGTATTATCATTTATAAACCGTCGCTTTTTTTTTAAGTGTGTTGAAGTTGTATCGGCAATATATGAACCGAAATTAACTTTCTTCTCGACATGCGCGCTAGATCATTTGCGAATAGTTACTAAAAAATATGATTGATGATTGAAAAATCTTTTGAATTTTTTCTTATGAGCGAAGAACGGAAATATTTTTTTCACGCAATTTTCTCTCTTCTTTTTCTCTAGCTACTCACAATTCGGAAACTATTAAAAAAAGGCTTTCGAGATTTTAATTGAGGAAAATTCTCGAGTCGATATTGTTCAACGAACTTGTAATAAAAATTGGAATCTGGGAGATTTTAGCGGATCTATGCATCAGTATGTAATGTAATCTGCGCCAAACGATCCTCTGTCACGTTGGAGTAATTCTCCCTTATTTTATTAAATCGCGACTGCGATTTACCTTAAAGATGTCGAAGATGAGAAAAAGCGTGACGTATCTGTCGTCCGTGAAATCCCGGCGATACTCGGATTACGTGTTACCATTTACGACAAAGCCCGGTAAAAACGGAAAGTATAGTTCCGGTATACGAGCCGTGTATAAATAGCCGAAGAGCGCGTACGTCCGGTGCGTGTGTATGGCGTTACAGTCGTGCTGGATGATTCAAAATTAGTAACACGGCCGCCACACGTATTGTATACACACGTGCACGCGTGTTGGTCGAGACACATGCGTGTTTCCTTGAAGATCGTAATGGAGCGCGAAGGAGACGACCGACTTATGCGCGCTCGCAACGATGACGCATAATCGCGCGAATCCGTGACGTCATAGTCGCCCCGGAGATTATGCATCTGCATCCCGTGGATGCTGCGCTTCGAAGCGTACATGCGAGAACGCAATTACACAAAAAATAACTATTTTTCCGAACAGGAGAAAGGGAGTAATCATTTTCAGGAAGTAGGTTTTTTTTTTACGCTGAATATAATTTTGGCTTGCAATTGCTCCATCGCAATTTTGGTAAAATTTGCGATTAAAGAATGCAAAAAGGGCTATTTTAATGTAGATATCTTATTTCATGTTATCATGTAGCTATTGAAGAAATTTGTTGTATAGATTGTAGTAGAATAGAGAATCTTTATGCTTAAATATATTTATTGCGGAGAAGTTGCAAATGGAATCATCGATGATTTACCAAATAATTTTCAATTATGTTTATTCAAATTTTAGGATTTTTTAGCTCGCTAAAATACAAATGTAAAAATTGATAAATTTACATTGTATACATAAATTTTTTTATAAACATTTTTAAATTTTGACATTATTTTGAATTTAGCTATAACAGGATAAAATACATTAAAATTATTTATTTTTGCAACACTTACCACAAATTTCTCATAAATGTAACGTGATGAAACAGTTTGAAAAACGTATTCAACGTCAAAAAATATTACGAGAAATGGTTATTTTCTTGTATTTTTTTTATTGAACTGTATAATACTAGTTGGTCTGAAAATCGCGTTTTATGCACACACGCACACATGCATACGTAGATTTTAAATGGAGATATATAATATTAAATCGTTGATTTAATAATGACGCAGATCACATTTTTAGAAAAATGAGAAAAGCAAGAAAACGACAGATTATGCAGATATCCATACCATCCATAATTTATATGAAAAGAACCTTGTAAATTAGAAATCCTTTCGTAATTAATGGCAACACCAGATTTTTATTTAGCTTAAGAAAGACACTTTTTACTGCAGAAGATACGAAGTATTTTTTTATTAAGATAGTTGTTCAATAATTGGAAAGGCGACCCCAATAATGCATTTTTTTAACTAGAATGTCCTGTATTAAATTTCTTAATAATCGTTGTTCGTTAAATAATATCTGTTCTGCAATTTTTCGCTTATATTCGCGCTGATCATTATCGATCTGCCTCTCCCCGTTGAATCCAGATGTAGCACGGATTGACGGAAGAAAACTGCGAGGGGCATCAATTGCCTGCCTAGAGTGGATTCTCTATAGAAAAGTATCTGCTATTTGTCCCACGTTAGGGTTGCACTCCTTTAGCACGTACGCCTTTCGCTCTTGCTCGACAGTGTCATTGAATTTCCGCTCCAGCATATGAAACGCATTTACGCACTTCCAGTCTTTAGGAGAAGAACGTTGGCATAATTAATCGAAATATAACTATTCGAACATAATTAATCGAAAAAAAATATCTTATTAAGTGACGGTGAAAACTTTTGAGAGAGAAAAGGGTAGCTGTATTGTAATACATTCGTAAAACGATTTCAGGGCTTTGCTCCGTTTATCGCGGCAGATTCGCTGATTCGCCAATTCAGCTCCAACGTTACAATGATCGAATTTCCCGGTGTTTCGCACCGTCGTAAATTCGCCGGGACGTTACATATATACGCGCGTTTAGTATCGTTATTGCGCGAACCTGTTCTTCGATACGTCTTTTTCCCGACGGATCGTTCAGCGAGCCGAGAAAGAGAGAGAGAGAGAGCCGATATATCTCACCCCATCCCCACATTTATCCGTCACATTTAATCCAAGACCGCCCTTGTTTGCGCGGTTTTGGGTTACAACGCATCTAATGGATTATCCTTACATTCTGCCCTGAGACACCTTCTATCTCGTGTCATTCGAATGGTTCGCGCACGCGCAAAATATAAAAATAACAACGATTCCGATATTTACCGAACTTATTAGGAGATTTCATCGCGACCGGTCGGCGCGGACGGAGATCGTCGGGGGATATTATGTCGACAGCACAGCCATTTTGCTCTTTTACTCAGCGTGTCAACGTGTTCCCAGATGATATTACGGAGATCGTCGTTGCGGGATTAATTCGATACTTTTTCTCTTTCAGTCCGATATACGCGGCATATGTTCGTTTAGCGAAAATTCGTGAATCTCTAATTTAATAGCTTAAATTTATCGCTTACATTTCTGCTAAAATGATAAATTTTTTTTATTATAATTACTAATATGATAAAATTATTTTTGATTAATTGCGATTTTTTTTATTAATCAAATGTCCACTCGAATTAATCGTGTGAGGACGAGAGGAATATGATTTGTTGTGTATAATGCTGAAGATTAAAGTGGACAAGGGGATATTTAATAAACTCTTTTATAGGTTTTTGCATCGTAATTCAGGTCGCGTTTACGTTTTTCGCGATAATCGCTCATTGCGAGCGTGCCGGGTCGTTACAGCAAACGAGGATCTTTCACGAATCGATGCGCGAGGCGGGACAGGACAATTCATTGGATTTATGGCCGTTATGATCCTCGCATAACCTACGTGTGCAACAACCCCATTACAGGATTATACGTTATGACTAGTACAATGCGCACTTTATTAGTTGTCTCTTGTCACCATTTTTACGACGATATTTTATTGCGCATTATCCGCGATAGTGTGTATTGCGCAAAGTCATTCGTTAGGTAACGAACAGGCCGAAGGACACTTATTTTCCTCTTATTTCTGTATTTTTTTATCTGACGTGTTCTCCATATTATATAGATTTTTTCAGTTCATTCGCGAAAAAATTATTTACTTGAACTTGTATTACTTTGCATTTTTAATCTACAATTTACGGACACTTTACATAAAAATTGTGTAATTTATGTCGTTTTTCGCAACGACGTCTTGATAAAAATATTAAAAATATTATCAAAAATTATTTTAAAGTATTTTCAAAAAATTACGCGTAAATGAATATTTATTTTAACTGAAATATACAACTGCTTTTAATTCGGATGTAACATGATGAGAAATATCATGTCGATAGTATAACGTTGAATCATATAACGATGGTTTAACTTTCACGTATATAATTCATTCACCTTCATATATCTTCAAAACATTTATATTATACATTTTATAAATTTATAATTCTATATTCCGTCGATTTTCGCCTCGAAATTCGATCGACATTGAATTTTGTCGTCAACGAAACAATTTGCGTTACGACGAGATTAATGGATTAACAGCGAAATATGCATAACTGACGAAGAAAGTACAGTTCCCAAAGCAAGTTCCCCGAGGAGCGATACAATAAATTCATAACAAGCCGCAACTCAATTTCGCGTTTGCCACTCTTCTTATTATATCTCGTTCTCGTTGTCGTAATGCGATACTCATTCTGTCGTCGTTCGTTCGTCGTGTGTTCGTAACGCGTATCATAATTTAAGACAGCGACTGCATATACAGGCGCCCACTTGTTTGCATATCGTTCTCCGTGCGTAAGATAATTGACGCAATAGTTAATTTCGAACAGGCACACAACTTCTCTCGATTACGCGTGACGTTGCAAAAATTTCGGAGCAAAGAAATCTCTACGTTAATTTGACTTTGTTAATTATCAGTCATCGTTTATTCATAGATACAATCAAGGACGCTTAATTCTGGCAAGATTCCGCCGTTCCGAAAAATTTTGTAGAATCAGCTGTTGGCATTATATTACGGTTATTGACAAGTCATTCGCTACTTTGTAATTTTATAACGTTATAAATGCACGCGAAACCAGTAGAGAGACGAGTCATTAAATAGCAAACTTGCTTTAGATTTTTTATACCGGAATTGCACTTAAAGAGGCGCCGTGTAAATTTTAAAATATATATCGTTGTAGTTTTAAAGTTACACAATTATATTAGATCGAATAATCTGCCCGACATCTGACGAGAAATGTCCCATTGCGTAGAATAAATTTAAACGAAGAGAAATGTATTTATTAAAGAGATCAAATATTAATTATTGAGGAAAAAATATATTTTATATATTTTTACATCCTTTTAATTTCTCATAATGCGCACACACGATCTCTTCATAAAAGAATATGTCTTTTTTTTTATCGGTATCATTAGCGAAATTCCAAGCAAATGTAAAGAGCACGTTTCGATTTATCTTCATATGAGACTTTTTAATTAAAGAAGCAACACGACTGTGAAAGCACGTTGCTCGAGACGCTCTTAAGATGTCAACAACGATCCATCTTCTATGCGGGACGTGATAAATTCCATCGGCTAATACGGCCCAGATAGCCGGTTTCGGACCCACTTGATGCACGCCACACCCTCGAACAGTCGTCGTCGAAGACGACGAGAGTGACCTCGCCCTTCCGAATTCGAGAATGAATTCCAGTTCCGCTTCTGGTTGCGCACCCAACAACCTCCCCTTCCTCTTCCTTTCCCGCGAGCTCATCTACCTATCCATCCCCTCACTGTATTAGTACTCGTGTATGCACGACGTGGTGACGAGAGAGCGAGGCAGAGGCGGCGTGTACGCGTGAGCGAAATAGAATCTCTCGAACTCTCATTGTGTACCGCGTATATATATATATGTGTATTACGGGCCGACCTAGAGTAACGCCGGAGGGGGGGGAGGGTCAGAGGGGGAGGATACGAGGGAGGTCGAAGTCGGAACGAGAGGGTGCACGTGCGAATGTGTGCGTGGGTACATGCAGTCAGCATCAGTGGAGCGTCTCGGCGTCGGAGGCGCCAAAGCGTCGCGGCGCCACCCTCGGCGCCCGCCATAACGCCGCCAGCACTCACCCCCTTTTGGCTCTCTCTCTCTCTCTCTCTCTCTCTCTCTCTCTCTCTCTCTCTCTCTCTCTCTCTTTCTCTCTCTGTGTACGTCTCTTTCTGCCTCTTCCTCTCTCTCTTTCTGCTTTTCGACTTTCCCCCCCGATCTTCGTCGACCGACTATTCTCCTTCTTCACCCGGCGCACCCGAAATTTGCGAAAATCTTGGAGGCGCCATTCCCTTCCCTTTCTCTCTATCTCTCTTTTCTCTTCGTCCGCCACGGCTTTTGAAGAGGAAGAATTTTTCTGCCAACACATGACATCGTTCTCAGAACTTTTATTTCTCTTCTTCTCCCGCTTCGCGACGACACGTGCCGGGCACGTTCCATATTGTTGGTGTCGCGTGGTTTCGCGACGGATAGGGTTATCTCGGCATTGTTTCGCGTGAACTTTCGCGTGACTTAGAGGTTTTTATGAGACTCGAAAGCAAAAAAAATACTTGGGTCAGAATATAAAGTTATATAATATAAATTAATTGATTAATAGATAACTGCATTGTATTAATTCGAAGGATAGCTGTAGGTTTTTCGACATTTTTATGTTAAATCAAATTAAAGATCTTTTTATTAAATTAAATTCTTAACTGCAAATTAAAGCTAATTACCAATAGAATTTTGAGAAATATACACAGCAGAACCTTTATTATCTAAGTCGAGAAATAAAATGTTCAGATAATCGGGTAATTAAATAATATACCTCTTTTAAAATAAAGACAATTTATGTATCATATAATATATTCTTTCGCAAAGAAAGTATAACAATAATTTAATAGTTTTATCATCCTTCATCTTATTTTCTCAGTTTTTCCTGAGCTGTTAGCATATAATTTTCTTAACGTAGATATTTCAATGGAGCTGTGTTTTCTTCTTGTGCTTTATATCATCTAACAATAAGACTTATTCAGTGATATATCATATGTGATGTCTATCTAAATTTATTTGTGTAAACTATGAATTTGTGTACATGTGGAATGTGTTTATTTTCATTTCTTGATGTTGTTCGGATAATGGATTATTCAATTGAGCGTTCGTAATAAAGGTTCTATTGTACTAATGTGTATATTATTTCTCACTCTCAGTTTCATTAAATTTCTCATAATTATTAAATAAATATTTTAATTTAATCCTTTAATTAATACACAAATACCAAATCAAAAATAGTTTTGCAAATAAAAAATTATACTTGGTCTCTCTTATAGTGTGACTACTGTATCGTATACGAGAATTAAGATCTCCGCTTTGAAAGACTCTGTTCATGTTTATATATAATTTCGTTATCTTCGTTAATTTCCAGATACGCGTGACTGACGAGAAACGAGAACGAACAAACGCGGATTTTCGGGATTACGCGTACACGGCCAAGGAAAAAGGAACAGCGACGAGGAAATAAAAATACAAGCAACGGTAAGTAACGAAGCGGCCGCTTCCGGTTCGCAAATCGTATTCACGTCCGCGCTTTCTCGTTTGGAGAACCTCGTAAAAGAGAGAGGTTCCTTCTTCGTCGCATGCTTCTTCGGCGCTTCTTCAACATGAGTCAGACGAATCGTGAAAGTGCCCGCTGTACCCTCGCAAGTGCCATAAACTCGCTCTCCCCTTCCGCCCCCGCAGGTCCCCGAATTTATCTTTATTCCGCGTTATACGGCGGAGGCGAGGAGGCTCGTCCCTCGCTTCAATATGGAATATTTCTGGGCCATAAGCCCGAAAACATAATACTTAATTGCGACAAATATGGCCCGTAAAATTTGAATAGGCATTTCGGGATCGAAAGGAGAAAAGGGCGCAGAGGCGAAGGGCGAAGGTGCACTTCTCCTTGCCATGAATACGCGAGCAATTGGAGGACGTGCGAATATGTCACGTTTTGGATTTGCTCGAAACACCAAGAGATCTCGATAAGTATTTTATCCTAAAATTTTACTTCACTATTCATTTTGTCGCGTTTAATTTGATTTAATTTAACTGATAATGTCGTGTGTGCGTGAGAGAGAGAGAGAGAGCACTTTCTCCTACAATTTTACGTCCCCTTTTGTAGCCTAGCAAAGTTTCATGCACTTTCGGGGGCGCAATGAAGATAAGGAGAAACTTTTTCCTAACATTGTGCCGGACGCTATTTCACGTGTCACACATCCGGGCGTAGATAAAAGATACCGTCTAATAAGAATATGGGCAAATGGCCCGTCGCAAATGGCGTTAAACGTCGATGGTCTCCGTTGACCAATTCTCATTCGTATCTCCCCGCATTATCTTTAATCTCCATTCTGCGGTTCATGCGATCTGCGCATCTGTCCACCGATTCGAACGCGGCGGTTACAGTTGTCGTGTTTGCAACTACGCTTAGAGGGATCACAAGCGTCGCTTATTGCTGTAATCCATCGTCTTCGATAATACCGGAACGTAACAAGCTTGAATAAGGAGAGGCGAAGGCGCCCGAAAGCGAAATACATGCATCCTCCTCATCTTACTATCGTCAGAAATTTTTCCCACAATTTTTGATTTCCAATTATTTTTTTTGTGTTATTTTATTTTTTCACAAAAAATTCCCTGATAAAATCCTCTCGAACAGTTTTCAAATATTCGTATTGCGTAAAATTCGGAAAAATCACATCTCTTACAAATTTCGAAGTGATGCATGATATAACCCGTTTGGATGAAAATTCCGTTACATGATTAAGTATAATATTATGCGACACGAGAGATTCTTTATCCAGGACATTTTGGAATATTCGAATTTCGTGCGATATATCCCTATCTACATACATTCGGAGTAATACGAGCATCGATGGCCCATGCGATGGACAGCGAAATGTTATGGTCCAGACATTTTGGCGCCGAACTTACAGCTGTCTACACATTGAAACTCGCACTGCGAGCTGCAAACAAGCACCGAGTCCGACAACACTTGTTCTACTTGCGCAGTAGATTTATATGACAAGTTGAACGGATGACATTCGTTGCCACTTTTGATCATAACTTTTGCAGCCATTTTATACTTTTCCCCATATATACGAATGTAGTGCAATCTTTTTCATGGATGGGTTTTCAAATAGCACATTTTGTTCCCTATTTTATTATACATTACGAATACACTGCACGATAAATTGTTACTTTTGGGGGGAATATCGATTTTTCCAAACAATATATCATATCATAATATAAATGTATACGTAATATTAGATTGCGAATTATCTTGTTTATTGCGAATATTACTTATTTATCTAATTTTTTCGCATTGTTGAATACGTAATTGCGCAATTGTTACACGCACTTGATAGCGAAGGCTTCGTATTTTAACGCTATTAAGGCATTTACGACGACGGGGATGGCACTCTAATAGTTTACGTTTTCACTCGCTGATAATTTTCACGAAAGAGAAGTCTCCATTGTATAATTGGCAGCCATAAAACTTTTCCGGCCGTAAATCGTTGTCAGACGAGTGCTGCATTTTCGGAGACTGACCACACGCGCGCGAATCCGTGGGGAGAGAAGGGGGAGGGGGACGAGAGGGTAACTCGAATCGACAGGCGCATTGTCAGGCCGATTAATCGAACGATAAGTTTCATCGTGTATGGAGGAGAGTGATTGACGCTACCACGATAAGGGTTGATGGCCGGAGAGAGAAAGAGAGAGAGTGAGAGAGAGAAAGAGAGAGAGGAGAGACTAGAAGCACGGGATGACGAACAAAAAGAAAAACAGAATCATACTTGGGGATCCTTAATTCATTCCAAACGAAAGCCATCTTTTCCATCCCCCGTCGATGCTCGCTTTTCGTCATTTCCTCCGTCACAATTGACGAAGCAAGGAAACGCGAGATACACGTGGACACCCTTTTGGAGCTTCGTATAAATGTCGCTTCTAAAACAAATAAATTTTAATTAATACATTAAT
Organism: Lasius platythorax; assembly: GCA_963971435.1. Lineage (NCBI taxonomy): Eukaryota > Metazoa > Arthropoda > Insecta > Hymenoptera > Formicidae > Lasius > Lasius platythorax. The sequence continues at coordinate 7,376,321 of OZ020547.1, read as the reverse complement.
GCGAGTTTATTCTCGCGTCTTAACGGGAATATCAGGCGTGAAAAAATTTTGTTTAAAAGTAAGCGGCTTGCTTCCTACTCATTTTTTAATCCTTTATGATATAAATTATTTTTACTGTTGTATTACAGCCGGCCTGCATTTACACCTCTAATCATTTTTCTCAATATTGTATAATTTTATTATAATACTTGATGGCACATTTATATAGTAATATTTATATTTTTGTATATATATTTGCGAAAGAAGAAATAGTTTGCTATTATATTTTAAAGAACTTGGGAAAGAGTCGCGAAATCGTATTGTAAAATTTTATTGAGTTCAGTTCACTGAACTGCAAAATCATACCTGTCATCTGCATTTTTCGTATTATCATGTCGCGATCGAGAGTAATAGAGAACAAACACTTTTCGCGATCAAGTTATAAATTGACGACACGACACGAGTCGCCGCGAAGATATCGCATCAGTTGGAAAAGGCGTGTAAAATTCGTGCCGTTCGTGTTCGATTTTTTTCCAGGAAAAAAGCTCAGCGATGTTTTGCAGGCGGTTTATGATCAGCAGCCGCTCGCTGACTTCTGGACGAAAGTGGTGCTCTCTCTCTCCCTCTTTCTCTCTCGCTGCATAAATTGCCTGTACATCTCAATTCACCCCCCGGGACGGTGACCATTCTCTTACACGTCGTGCTCCTGAGTGACACTCCCCATCCTCTCCCGCAGGAGACCTCCCGCCTGCAGACTCGCATTATCATCCCTTCGCGTCTCCCTCCCGCCACAGGGGTAGGTCTGCTTCGAATCTTTTGTATAGTTCGTAATCCGTGTCCGCGTCTAAGAAAATTATCGGGCCCGATCTTACACCGCGTTTTTGTCACGCTCGGTGTGCGCGATCAAAATTTATTTATTTATTTATTTTTTTATTAGATTACTGTGCGAGAGGCATTCGAATGAACGCTGTTAGATGTGTGAACTTTGGTTCGCTAATGGGACTTTGTGGAACGATCAATCGTACAGCGTGCTTAATTCTCTAGAGGAGGATACATACAAAATTGTTCTGTCCGATTGATACAGAAATATTTTAATTTCGATTATTTATAGTTAGTTCAAACAGATTGACCTGAGATTCAGAAGAATTTTTGGAAAGTTTATATATATTTACGATGAAAATCTATATTTAGAAGATTTATATATATTTATGTAGAAAATCGAGAATTAAAAGCAAAAATGTAATTTTTGTTATTTTATATATAAATGTTATTTTTATATAAAAAAATTTAATTAAACTGATTTAATAGGAATTAATGTCGCGATTACACAAATTTTTTTCTTGATTATCTTATGTGTTCGCTGATCATAGGATGCTTTTTGCGATACTTCGAATACGGTAAACGCTAAACTACTACATCTGGAAAAGCTATAGGTTGACACGATAATTTTTTTTTAGACTCATTATTTCTTGTCATTCTTCATTGTACACGTTACCTAAGATAATATTGCTATGTTTACCGTGGAGATAAACGTAACAATATTATCTTAGATAACGTGTACAATGAAGAATGACAAGAAATGATAATGCGAGTCTAAAAAGAAAATTTCTGTAACGCGTCTATGTATATCTTTTTAGTGCATAATTGATTTTCATAATTTAAATATGTCAGGCAAGATGACGTAAATAAATCTTCGCATATCGATTCGCGTGCAAACTTAATTTTCTTACTGTGTGCTATATGAGAGAAACGTGGAAATGAAAAATGTTACGTACCGTGGAGAATAGCTAGTATCATCTTTATTTTATCCATTCTTTAAGATAGAAACTTCAAAGTTAAACTTTCTTTTGCGCTAAAGATAAAAATAAGAAAAAGAAAATCCATGAAAATATGTCTGTATCTAATTATGCAAAAATGATATTAAAAACCTTTGTTTTTATTCTTAAGAATGACAACTGTAGAGTAAAAGGAATTCTTAAACTCTTCATTTCTTTGCGGAATTAAATTTTTACCTTATGTACCTTAAGCTTCTTGGCATATTAATGCAGCTAATATTCAATAACAATTGCCTTATTAAATCGAATAATCACTTGACACAGTTATTAGTTAATAAATAATGCTATAGATACCGACAAGCGCGGAATCTCTCTCTCCTTTAGCGTCATCATTAGACTAATTACAATCGCATCCTCATAATCGTCCTATAAATTCGGCGCGGTGTCATCCCTATTACTGCAATTTACTGCCGAATTTGGCCCGTTGTGTACCCGCTAGATCTTGGCGTAAAGTCGCGGCGTAAACACCGCTCTCGCCCTTTCGCGCGCGCGAAAGGGCGAAAAAGGGCCAGCGACGTTCGAATATAGCGCAATACGACACTCGAATTTCGGAGGGGGTCGCCACCGCGCTGCGCCCCCCGCGCGCAATCTTCCCGTAGGAGATATAGGAAGGGGCTCCGACGCGGGGGGACGACTCACCCCCTCGCGAATTGGCGGAACGCGAGGAAGCGGGGCAACGTCGAACAATCGCCGCCAATCGCCGCTGTTCTCGCTCGCCGATGAACCCTCGCGTCTGCGCCCTCAGCTAACGTCGGTTCCCTTTTCGTCGCCCTCGGTTCGGGTACCGCGCGCAAGGCCGCAGACCTATCACTTCTTTGGCGACAGCCGTCGGGGTAACATCCTCGCCCTCGCTCTCTCTTCTCCCATCCCTTCGCATCTCGCCGCCAGGAACCAACGACTTCCATCTCCAAATTCCGTTTCGAGCTTTCCGATCTCTCGCAAGTTTTCGTTTTTCTTTTTTTTTTTTTACTCCGTCTTCCTTTAAACATTTGGTCTTTTAATTGACTCTTAAGCGCGCGTGTCACGGTTATTTATAGTTCTCTTTTTTTTTTTTTTTCGTTCGTGTTCGAGAGTTCGCGAAGATAGAGTCTGATCGGCGACCGACCGTTTCTACTTTGCTTCACAGTGAAAAAGATCTCGGCGATTGTTCCGGCTTTCGAACGTGTATCAGTCGGTTTCTAACGTTACTCGCTGGTCTCTCAAGTAAAACAAACTTCCGTTTTCGACTCTTAGTTCCCTTCGAGTATTAAGTGACATTTACGATTTTTAAGAAAGTTTCTGTTATTATTTCCGTTATATTATACAAAACCATGTAGTTTACCGTGGTATTTTTTTTTCGGAAATCATTCGTGCGGTTTTGCGTGCAATTTTCGGAAAATACACTTGCGGTTTTTGCTTGCAATTGTTTTCGACGTTTATCATTTTTCGCCGTTCGCGGTCGTTTTAAAGGAAAAATACAGCCGAAAAGTACCGGAACTCACGTCGCCTCCGCTTCTGTTAATTTCGCAATCGGTGGTGCATCGGTGGTGCATCATGATGTAGCGCACGGCTGTCGCGCTCCGAAACTGTCTCGTGCCTTAAAATCGCCGTCCAGATCGTGACAATAAATCGTCCTCTCTTTGAGATTGTTTTTTTTTTACGAGATTTTTCGAGATTTCCTCTTGTTATTCCCGTTTTTTCGCTCCAGACCATTAAATTCGTCGGCGTTCGCGCGACGAACGTTATTTCGAGCTTATTTTCCCTCCGCGTCGATTATCGATCTAGCCACGAAATTGCCTTAACCGAGATCCAAGATCGCGTTCGGGTCTTTTTTCGAAAGTCTCCTTCTTTTATTTCTCTCGATCGCGAGTTTGAACGAGAATCAGCTCCGTCCCTCCCTTGTGCCTTTTCCCGATTTACTACTCCTATTATTGTGATTGGGGCGAACGTTCGTGATCCCTCGAAGAACACGAAGATCCAGCAGCCAAGGAGGACCGACTTCGTAATCTCTTCGCAGATATAAAAGTCTCTCTCTCTCTTTCTCTCGCTCTCCCTTTCTCTCTCTCTCTCTCTCTCTCTCTTCCTCTCTCTTTGTGCTGTTTCGCTTGAAACCCGCGCTGAACATCCACGAGCGCGACGAATCCGTCCGAGGAAGAGAGAATCCTACGAGCGCGATCGAGTGACACCACGATGACACTAGCGCGGTGAGTAAGAACTGTTGAGCTGTGCAAGAGTTCGACTAGAGTTTGTGTCCGTAGCTTTAGCAATTATTGGCAAAGTAGGATAATGTCTTCGCTCAGTTTTCTCGCTGTCGCGCTGCTTTTAGCGCAAATCTTGCGCCGCAAGCATGAGAAATCTAGATTTTTATATAGATAGTGGTTATATATTTTTGTACAGTGTATATAGAGTAGTTTTCTGTAATTGTTTAATTAAATATATCATTGACTCTATTGGCGTGATACATGGTCGCTCTCAACTTTGTCGAAATATATCTGCCCCGAAAGGATCGCGACAAATATTTACTTTTTCTGACACACGAATCACAAAATAAGATATAGAATAAGATTTAAAAAAAAAACTCCACAGCAGTCGATCCGCAGAATTTATTGATCGAAATCTAAAGATTTTATCTTTTAATTCCTTCTTAACTATTTATTTGTGCAAGTGTAGTATTTTTATTTTAGAATTTGAGTAAGTTTGACGAGAATTTGTATAATTTATGCGATGAATATTATAAATAAGAACAAATTTTGAGATATTTTAAGATATCTTTTTTCCCTTTGTAGTTAAAACTATTTTTCGAGTTTTATATTGAAATATTAAAAATTACATGTGTCTTTTCAAATTTAATGGACAACCGAGTAAACAAGGGGTGTAAAATTGGTTGCTGTAGAGCAATCAAGATAGTATACTCAATTATTAAAAGCGATTCATGGCAAGACAACCCTCTACGATCTCGAAATCAGATAGTATAATGTCAGAGTCGACTTTCCGGGGTCTCAAAATTGTCAGAGGATGATAGACTCCAGTAATGACAATCAATGTCGTTCACGCATTGGTTTCTTCGCGCAAAATTTGACCATTTATCCCCTTGAATCGCTTGCAATGACGACACGAGATAGATTTTCTCTCCTGGAATTCACAATGCGATGTTCGATTTTACGATAAAGACCGAAAATGTTTGTAGATATTTCTATATTATATCGTATTAATTGTATGATTTTTTTTTTATAAAGTTGTTTATATGAGTATAGAATCGTATGTAATTGGGGTAAGTAAACATTCGTAAACCGTTTAAATCCGTCAAAGGGATCAAGAGTGATTGTAAAATACATTTTGTGATATATGTAGATTGCCGAATAGGATATGCGACTGAGGTTCCTAAATAATTATTTGAACAAAAAAATAAAAGGTTTATAATATAATACGAGCAAACGTTATATAGATTCTGAGTTTGACGTTTTGCCGATAGAACTACGTTATTGACAGTACAGTTTTCAGCTGTACAATCCCCCCGTTTACACATTCAAGTATTATTAATCATTTTCCAATATAGAGTTACACGGTATATAACTGTCCGGGTTTATTGGTGACGTGAACGTACTGAAAGTATACCAAATCTAGTAGATACGATTTTATGTGGCGAGAGACATACTCGTCTGACGTTTGTAGCAGTTATATACACATTTGACATTTGACAATAAAAGACATATAAATTCACGTGTAGAAACGTTTCCTCGATTAAAGTCTTTAAAGCAATATTAATAATTAGACAAATTCTTTATCAATGTAGTAAATTAATGTGACAAATGATTTTTCTATCATCGTTTCCAATGTCGCGAGATAAACTGTTCTTCCTAAAGCCTAACAGAATTTAATTACGAATACAGATTTCTCCATATACTTGTCTTTACCTGTTTCGCTGAAAACTGGCGCGGCAGATGCACATCTTATTTTAATCCCTTTTCAATGTCGTGGAAGAATCGATGATTTCCGTATCTGTCGCAAACCTGATTACAAGTGTTCAGACGTTAAAGCGACTCAACCAGACACACGAGCGTACGTTTATTTGAAATCCCAGCAGACTATATCCCTTGCGACTCGACAATAACGCTAGGTCCCCATTAGCGTAGGCTCTGATCCTCGCGCAAACTCTCGTATCAGTATTAAACAGATCTGACAGGTTCGATTCGAAAGCTAAAGATTCGTCGAAACATCGCAATTTATTATCAATGAAAACGTTATAAAAAAAAGATTCGGAATATAGTTGAAAAAAAAAAACACAAGAAATTTGTTATAAGACTAAAAGACTGTAAGAACGTTGCAAATAACTTTTAGAATTATTCGCCGTGTTTGAGATAGAGAAATGAGATAAGACATCGATCGATCAATATTTCAACATCTATATCATTATATGAAAATAGAAAATAGTATAATAAAGAAAAATATATTTTTGCTTCAAAATATTATTCACTTAATATTATTTACTTCAAAATTTATTTTAGCTAGATTATTATGCGCTGTAGCTGCAGGGTTTCAGTTTGGAAAGATTGAGGAACGAAGAAAAGAGAGAGAGAGAGAGAGAGAGACTCATCTAGGTCGAGAAAATCTTGGGGAATCGAGACAACCGGGGATGACGCGACTTGTTTGCGCTCGCACGACACTCGAGGTTTCCCCATCCGGTGTGCACGGGGGTGTGTTACTGGGGCACTAGTGCGCAGAAGCCCCGAACATGCCCGATGTGAATCCCAGAGAAACCGTCGTAGCGATGATGCCCCCTCCACATCCCCCGCCCTGGAGTTCTGCATCCCCTTGGAGAGAAAGAGAGAAGTAGAGAGAGAAAGAGAGAGAGAGAGAGAGAGAGAGAGAGAGCAAGGGGTGGCTCCCCGATTCTCGACTATATTTCGAGCCTTAGTAGCTCGAACCGCGCCACATTCAGTTTCTGACCGGCGATCGAAGCGACGCGCGGTTCCTGGTCGAGAGTTCGCGTATCTCTCCCCCAGGATCCCTCGGGATTCCACCTCCGTCTCGGATCCCCGGAGGATCGCGGATCTCTCCCGTTGTTCCGCCGTCTCGTCCCGTTCGCGGTTTCGCAAGAGAGGGTGGGAGGAGGGCAACGTAGCGTGGAGATCGCGACGCGTTACATACATACATACACGCGGTCATCGAGGATGCTGCGAGACTTGTGTTCGCTCGAAGCCATCGATCCTCGCAATCGAAGCGATTCAGTGACGCCTGTGCGGGACTCGCGCGACGATAAGGCTAATCGGGATAAGTGGAGATAAATAACGCAATCTAACAATCTGTCCGTTCAATCATTTCTCTTCTTGTCAGTCAATCTTGAGTATTCGGCTTGTGTATCATAGTGATTTTGTTTTAAAAGTAATAACATTCCAATCTTTCTGTTATCGATTAGTGAATTAAAATTTTCGCGCGCATCTTGTCTACATATTTTACGTATAATTCTCTCTTTTTACATTAACTATAAAAATTATATATATATATATGTATATGAATCATTTTAAACTTGTCTTTTTGAATTTCAAATGAATTAAAATTGCTCTTTAATCTATTATTATTATTAATTCTTACTGTCGTTAATTTTGCTTCGTCAAGCGGTATCGTCAAGCGTCAATGGATAATCTCGTTCATCGAGGATCGCTGATTGGATCGATTAATGGAATGTCGATGTAAATAGCGAGATTTACGAGGTTACTGAAGCTCGTCGTCGTCGTCGTAAATCGGTCGCAATCTCGAGTAAATATAGTAGAAATGGAGCTGAACCCGTGCTGCAGCTTCGTAGGGATAGTAAATTATCTTTACACGAGAAGCTTGCATCGGAAACGGCGGCGATCGGCGCCCAACATTCCACGATCCTGGGTATTAAAGGAGTCCGTCAAGTAGCCAAAAATTTAAATGTATAGACGTAGTTGTGCTGCGCTAGATCGCTAACAAATAAGAGCCAAGCCAATACAATGCCATCGCCCCGAGGTAAATATCTCATCATTCATATACTTGTGGATCTTATATATTACGTCATCATTAATGTTCATCATCATCGCTCGTTAGCCAGCCACGTGGCCACTCGCCTGTCTCTAGCAATCCAAGAAACGTCGCGCCCCGTTTCATAAGACTATTTCGTAATAAAACAGATTGGAAATAAATTGACATTTCGCGACAATTCAATGAATAGAGAATGACGAGAAGAACAGCTGTAGACTTTGGTTTTATAATTGTAAATTTGTTCGAGTTTTTTTTTTTTTAATCAAAATTTCACTAATGACATTCCTCTTTTATAATATGTGTGTTTATAAAATGAGGCTCCGATCGTTTCTCGCAAGAAGAATGCTGTTCTGACGATGCCTCATAGATTAGAGTAGAGTGTTAGACTTAGGATGAATGCAAGCTCTTGCGTATTAAAAAAAAAAAACTTTTTTTCTCCCACGAAGTTGTTTAATATGTGATGTTTCTGCGCGCGAAAAGCTGTATGGCTTTATTTGTTCAGTTCGATGAAATATTTATTTAATTTAAATGGTTAACAGTATATTTGCTATTTCACACTTTTTACACGTGAATTTATCAAAACTTTTGTTGCGTCGATGAAAATTTATTTACAAATATTTATTCAATCTATCTATGTCGATGAACGTTGGTGAATGTACTTGTGCTTCATTTCGTAATGTGTCCGCAAGCGTGTGTGCGTTATATTTATGTCTATATCCTTATAGTTAAACGTTACTGATGCATCCATTTAACGTAGAATAATGAAAGTAAAGTGTTATGAGCGTAAAACTGAATCTTTTCCTCCTCATCTTTTTGACGTTAAATTGACGCAACATAATAGAGACGCTAAAGAGTAATTATAAACAATTATATAACAGCGTTATACAATATTACAAAGTTTACAATATACAGTGAATTCGCGCGCGTATAATCATCGCAATAACGCAACTGAAACTTTTATTTAAACATCTAATTTGCACTTTATATCAATTTTAAACGTAGATGTGTTGTACGCGTAAATGTGAATTAAATTTTTTATTCTCGTATAAGGCAGGAGTCGAATTTAAAAAATTAATTCCAAATCGACAGTAAGATATAATGAGGCATGGATATTCTTTTATAGTCATCGAATTATTGTAGGGATTAATAAGTTACTTGAATGTGCGATTCGTAAGGAGTTACGTGCGCGTTTGATACGTTTTTACGGTTTAACTGGAGTAGTAACGCGCAGAAAAATGTGATGACATCCGCGAAGGGTGGCAATGATACGGAGAAAGAGAGAGAGAAAGAGAGAGGGGGTGGCGGGGTGACAAAGCGTTCAGGGTAGAAGCGGTATGAGAACCGAACAACCCCCATCCTCCTCGTGAGGCGGCGATGAAGTTAAAAAAGCTGACGACGGCGCTATAACTCGCCCCGAGAATGGAGCATAGTAACTGCATACCGCGGCGAAAGTAAATGGCAGTAAGTGTTTCGTACTTGCACACCGATATAATAGCTTCTTCAACCAGTGTAAATTTCATTAGACAGATACGGATCCTTTCCTACGCGACATTATCTAACCCGCGATTTTTTTACAGCAATTATTTTAATCACTGTAAAACAGTAATTAAATTATTTTTGTAAGTGCAATGAATTATAGTATAATATATTATATAATTGATTTATATTATATTATTATGTTTCTATATTTATAAACGATATATATTATACAAATCGATATATTTATACTATATAAACGATTGTAAAGCAATTATTAATCATAAATAATTATATGAGATTAATTTATTAAACAGAGATTATACATGTTTGAAATTATAATTATTAATCGCGGCAATTATCAAAGGATATTGTTATCATGTTTATTAAATATATTAGCGTACGTTAATTCATCGAATCAACTGCAGTCAAAAGTGCAATTATTTTTCATTAATATTCGATAATTTAATCATTACTTGATGATTACACATCATTAATTAGTAATCAGTCGGTAATTATACCTAATTGTCAATCCACTTTTGTCTAACATTTGCATAACTGAGCAGTTAATGAGTATTTAAACCGATTTGGGAAGCTGAGTTCCGAGAAAAGGATAACGGAAGTAGTTCATGTAATCAAAGCGATATCGATAAGGGAAATAGGAAATTATGTTATCAGCATTAATCATGCGAAGTGGATACGAAGTATATTCTAATGCATAGGAAATGTAATTTGCGATGAATATATGCATCAGGCTTGCCGTGAACAGCCACGCGTGTGGCCTTGCTAACACTTACACGAACGCGTTTCTATCGTCTTTCGAGCAAAAAACACTGATTATAGATATGTTGTAACAGCACGTCTGAACGGTAATAGGCATAATCATAACCATAAACGTTTTATTTGAAATTAACTGCAATTTAAAGGAAATTCTGCCAGAAAGTAGTGGGAGGGAGAAGACATTATTTATTCTTTATTTATCTCTTAAAATTCTTTATTATTCCTTAATAATAATTAATATTTTAATTAATATTTCTTCATTTTAATATTAATATTTTAATTAATATTCCTTTATTTTTCCTTAATAATAATTAAATGTAGAGCAATATTACACTAGTGTACGCACACACATTACTATATGCCGTTAATGTGTCGTTAACTGAAAATCACTATCTAATTTCCAGAGGCTATTGAAGTTCTTTCTCTCTCTCTCTCTCTTTCTCAGGCGCAAGTGAACTTTATTTTCGCAAATTAGCGCGGGGGATTTAGCGCGCGGTAAATAACGTCCAAACTATTCAATCGCGCGCGCTGCGCCGTGATGATAAATGACGGAGTGCCTGGACGAGCGACAGATTAACACGGTTTCCACTATAGATTCGCCGTTTCCACGATAATCGACGGGGGCCTCTCGGCTGATTGGCACGTATGCGCGGCACGATCCATTAGGGAGAGGATCCGAGAGGCCGGTAGGATTAGCCGATTTTGTAGAGCGCCGGCCGCATAATCGCGTCTTCGTTATCCTGTTAGCCTCTTCCGCTTCCCCTCGATCTCCGTTTTCCTCGACCCGCTCCTCCCGGATCGCTACCCTCAATTACTTCGCGTCAAGTATCATCACGGCGGATACTATACGTGATGTCTAATTTTAGAAACGGCGCTTTTGATTAACGCGAATCATCCTCCGCGATTCCCCCTCCCTCTCTCCCTCCTCTTTATCCCCCTCTCGCATATCCTCAGGTTGCCGCTTTCGAACTGCCGTTAAATGCCGCGCTCACCGCGTTAATAATAGCGCGTGTTTCACATTTGACAATCAGCTGTGCATTGGAATGGAAGATTCGCGGAAAATTTAACATCGGGCACACTATGTATATATAAGAGTGAATAATGGCCGGGAATTTTATTTTAATATATCAAAGGGATATATTGGAGTTCGATCGCGAGAGATGAAAGACCTATTTGTGTTTTAGTACGTTGAAGGAAGCGAGCGCTGCACCGAGAGAGAAAGATCGCCGGATAAAGAAGCGATTTTATTTATGTTACGTAAACAAATTTTCCTTTCCATTCCTAACGAATTGTTTTTTCAGCTTTTTATCGCGTTTTTTTCCGAGGCTATTATAAGAATGTTTCTCATTTTCTATATGGTATAAATTTCATAAATTTCACAAAATATAATATATATTCATATATTATTATATATTTTTAATTTGAGTAAAAGAAAGATGCAATTTTTTTCACGGGACATTATATGTTTTCTATCATGTTTGCCAATTATAATTAATACTAATTAAAAAACTTATTTTTATTCGTATTCTCTCAACTATATGTTTAATTTTATATTTTTCATTGAATTTATTTATGTAAGTAAAAATTGAGTTTAATACATGCTCGAAACAAAGAGTTCGCCACTTTATCATCAGCCTTTCATGATGAATGTTGCGAAACGTCCCTTTCGTAAGAATATTCAATTTCCAGCAATATCAATGCCAGCATTGTCGAGAAGTGGCTCCATCCCACTGGCAGTATGCATGGAGTTGATGATCCAGTTGTATGTAATGAGGTCATTCCCTCTGAATCGAGTTCGTGCGGGTAGGAAGGTGACGTATTGCGAATCGAACGAAGTAACTTTGTAGTCAACGGTGGTTTCAATTTCGCAGTAAAATGCCGTTGGCTCTGCGAGCGATTGCCTGGAGCTGTTGCGCGATCTTTTTTTTTTCTACATTCCGCTATTCCGATATTCACTTTGTCCTGCTTTTTTTTGTAAAAAGGAAGCTCCGGCTATTTCGCGCATGATGCTCGTAGCAAAAAGTATTAGTTCGCGTCTCTGATGAAGGATGAAATGCTCGTCTAACCAGGTATATGAACACAGCGAACGCACACAATCGATCACGTATTAATGTAAATAAAGTTTTACTCTATTTATGTTTGTTTTTTTATGCGAAATAGTAAATTCTTCTGAAAAAAACAGATATACAAATATTTAATCATTATTTAATGAATTTAACGGAATTTAATCCTAGTTTCTCGTATTATATGCAAGTTATATCGAATTATGACGTCAGAAGAGAGAAATCATGTGAATGTTTTTCTTCGCGGAATATGTCGAAATAAATTAGAAATGTCTTTCTCTTGTATGAATTGAATTAAATTATGCACGTCATTATTTGCGTTTGGTAGTATAGATTGATAAAATATACCGAAGATTCTCTCTTCGATTAAAAAATAGCTGTATAAATCTTTATCACGATTGTCACGAGATTCGCTCGGAAATGTAGGTCATACGCAGATTCAGTTATGCGTGTATTTATTAATGCAGGATAATAAAACCGAGAATTGTATTTTACAAATCTATTACCGAACGCGAATAATGGTATATGAAAAGGAAAAAAAAATAATTTATTTCAGTGTATTTCGCAAGGAAAAATTCACATGATTTCTCGCACCTGATATTGTAATTAAATATGGCTGTAGTGAAAAAAATAGAAACCTTATAAATTATATTATGTTATAATATATTTAAATCACTAACAATCGTCAAATGTAATAAAATGAAAAGGCTCTGATATATAAATACAAATTCAAGTAGGAAAGACGGCTAATAAGAGCCAGGCGCAGAAATCAGGCGGAACAAACTTGTTTTAAAAATTTTCAACTTGTTTTTTTTTTTTTAATCTTCAAGATGGTCCAAAGGAAGACCGAATCGTTCAAATTAAATAAAGAAGGTTTTAAAACAAGTTTATTGCGCTTGATTTCTACGTCTGGCTCTTATTAGCCCTTTTCCTACCTGAATCTTCAAATGCTTCTTCTATCATGAAAATTTACTAGCGACGAAAGATTTTATCAACTGTGCAAATTTTTGATTGTTACATTATTAAATCATAAAATATTTAATTATTAAAGAGGCGATATATGTGGCATTGTTTCTCGCAATTTTCTTAACACGCTTTGTTAACTAATACATTTGATAGTCATTCAGATTTCCGAATCAGAAATTCGACATGCGCGATAAAATCAAAATGCTACGTTAATTGGGTGAAAATTGCTGGCGAAAAAAAAAACGAAGGGCGAAGGGAGGAGCGGGTTGAAACGGGGGAGAGATAGGAGAGAACGAAAGAGAGAGAGAGAGAGAGAGAGAGAGAGAGAGAGAGAGAGAGAGAGAGAGACCGATCGTAAGAAAGGATAGCCACGGATACAACAGGGGGGTTACGCTCGGAGTTTGACACAGTGAGAGACCGGCGTTGCTTGGCAACCTCTAAGGGTGGAAACCCACATTGGCGTAGGGGTATATACTTGCGACGAATTTATGCGCCATTACCATTCCTTATATCGGCCCACCCCGTGAGAACACGTGGAAAAAACGCGTGAATGAACCCTAACTGTACCATCCGGTCCGGGATGAATACAACGAAATTGGCTGTTTATTCTCGTGACGTCTAATGACGTGCGTATTGTCGCGAGGAATATGCGTTGCGTGCACCACAAATTAACGAGAGGATAACAATCTTCTCGGATGAAGTAGACGAAGTCTATATCCCGAGCTGTGTGTTCCACGTCACCCTTTATGCGTTTTATATATCTAGGAATGAAGTAATGACTTTATTTAAATTTCATCAATGCGTCTCTCTTTCTGCGATTTATCCCGAGCAAGATATATTCTCTAGATAATCCTTATTAAGGCAATCAAGTGTAGTTGGGATAAACAGTTTATGTTTCTTTCATCTTCCCCCTTCTATAAGAGAAGCGCTATTCGTTTAAATCACATCTTGACGTTATATCAGAAATTTTCACACATTTATCGTTTGATAAATTGTCGGACACTGCATATCACATGACAATTTAATCATGTCAATCATCAATTAAATATTTTTAGATATTTAATTGAGAGAGATACATATTTGATTTAATTAATCTCGCTCAAGTTGAAAAGGGAAGAGGAGTATGTATTTCCACTTCATTTATTTCTACCGTTGTTTCTACGCCGGTGGAAGATTGCACCCTGTGGCAAATTCTACGGCAAATGTAATATGTCCCATCGGGAGATCGATATATAGACACAAGTCCCACGGTGGCTTTCTCTTTCAGTTCAGCGCATCCGGGGCATTTTTAATCTGTCATCGCTCGTTCCCACGAATCCGCGCGAGGTATTTTCACGGCCCTTTTTCAAATAGAAGATCACGATAGAATATTATGTGCCGCGTAAGGCTTTACAAAGCGGAAGCAGTTTTTAAGCAACACGTTCCGCGACGCGATTGCATCTTAAATGACGTAAAGAAAAGATAATCGCGGTCCTTCCATCAAGGTATAATAATGCAGAATAATGTGCAATTGAACGGTATTACATTAACAACTTCGTCGTTAGATTGTTCTGCGTTCTGGCGGACACAATCGATCTTTGCAACTTGTTGCGTTCAATTAAGAAATTAGCAAGGTTCTCGTGTGAAACGCAAATTTTAAATTTCTCGGGCTGGTTGTTACGTTCAATTTCGTCGTAAAACAGAAATTGCATGCTCGCGCATAAGATCCTTTATAAGATTATCGTCCGCGTAATACCGGGGACTTATCTGATAATATTTTACGAGGTCGTCTTGTACGCGAAGAAGTGAACTAACAATAAGACGATTACGCGCAAAACTCTTTGTGACTCACGAATAAATATCCAGATGATCGTGCTGGTCGATAAAGCATTAACGTTAATTAATATCCACGGATGAACTGTTGTGCGCGGTCGCCTCTATTATAACGTCTTAATAATCTTCTTTTACGCCACTGTCTTTTTTTCAGTCAAGTGATTCTGGAGGTTTTCGCGCACGTAGAAGATCGCCCCAGGCAATCGCAATGGCCACGCTATCCTTGCGCATCTCAATACCGGAGAAGAATGCTACCAAGATGATGCAGTTCGATCCCAGCACATCGGTATACGACGCCTGTCGTATTATCAGAGAAAAACTCGCCGAAGCCAGTAACATGGGTCAACGTAAGTGTATTCAACAGCCGAATCGTTTATATTGTCGAAAAATATTTAATGCTCTCTTTTTGCGGTGTACACATTTTTCAAAAATAAATATATCTTTTTCGCATGAAGATATACGTAAGTCTTATATTCACACACACATTCTATTTTATTCGTATAATTTTAATCAAGTCTTTTTAATATCATTAATATAATATTACAGCGACGAGCAATGCAAATAAAATAAAACTTCGAAAATACGTTGAAATATCTAATTTACTAATTCATGCAATAAAAGGATATTTAAAGAATCGTACATCGAAATTTAATTACTTAATTACTTTTAGGGGAGTAATTAAAATTTTCAATTTATCGGAGTAAAATTCTTTTCACGTTCTTTTATTCATATATAAATGTATTTAAAAATATTAAATACACACGATAAAATTATATATCGTACATCGAGGATGATAAAGGATACAATTCCAAGATGCGTTATCTGGTTGTTACTCTCTCGTAGCGAAAGACTACGGTCTGTTCCTCGCTGATGAGGACGTGAAGAAGGGAGTTTGGCTCGAACCCGGGCGAAACCTCGACTATTACATCCTGAGAAACGGGGATTTACTCGAGTATCGTCGTAAGCTCCGTACTCTTCGAGTTCGCATGCTGGACGGAACGCTGAAGACCATGCTGGTAGACGACAGTCAACCCGTAGCAAATCTCATGGTGGTGATATGTACGAAGATAGGCATCACAAATCACGATGAGTATTCTTTGGTGCGCGAGTTGGTGGAGGAGGAAAATGAAAATCAGAAACCCGGAAATTTTGGCACTCTTACGTTGAAGCGAAAGAAGGAGGAGAAGGGCGAAAGGGACGCCAAGATGGAACAATTGAGGAAGAAGTTAAAAACCGATGATGAAGGTAATAAGATTTCGAACTTTTAGTTATTTAAACTTAGATTTAAAATTTAATCAATACAGAGTGGATCGTGAAACACAGTGCAATCGAAAAGGAAATAATTGTACAAAGCAATTAAAATATATATAAAAAGATACTACATTCTTCCTATTAAAAACATTAAGTTTCTTGATATTTTACACATACAATTTTTTCATTTTTCCTTTAATTACTTAAATTACTTTAAATTATTTCATTAAATGGAATATTTTTATATTTTTATACTAATAGTCGTAATTGAATTCGATGATATATGACATGAGATAATTAGAAAGATCAAAGTTCATTAGAATTCAATTAAAAAAGAAAAAAGCGTAAATTATCTCAATATTCCAATTTTTAAAATAAATTTCCTCGAAAATGAAATCTGGTACAAGAATATTCTACATTTTCTTCTTATAAAAGAATCATCTTTTTTTTTATTGTAATAATGTTTCTCGACTTATTACACTGTATTACACTGAATATCGAATGCCAAATATATTTTCGGGATGTATTCAAGCTTCGCATTTCTTATTTCACAGTTAATTGGATAGATCCAAGTAAGACTCTGCGCGAACAAGGCATAGACGAATCCGAAACCGTTCTGTTGAGGAGGAAATTTTTCTTCTCGGATCAAAACATCGACAGTCGCGATCCTGTACAATTGTCGTTATTGTACGTGCAAGCGCGGGATGCGATTCTAGACGGTACACATCCGATTACGCAGGAGAAGGCTTGTGTTTTCGCCGGAATCCAGTGTCAAATCCAATTTGGTGATCACAAGGAGGAGAAACATAAGCCAGGTTTTCTGGAGTAAGTTGCGATATGCGATTTCTCAACTCTGTCAATATTAATATTTTATTTATATAACATTTGTGTACATTTTTCTTCTTCTTAGCCTCAAAGAATTTTTGCCGCAATCATATGTAAAAGTCAAGGGAATCGAAAAGAAGGTCTACGCGGAGCATAAGAAGCACATCGGGCTCTCGGAGCTGGACGCCAAAGTCCTGTACACCAAGACCGCCAGGTCGCTGAACACGTACGGTGTCACGTTCTTCTTGGTAAAGGAGAAGATGAAGGGCAAGAACAAGCTGGTGCCGCGTTTGCTCGGCGTGACAAAGGACTCGGTCCTGCGACTCGACGAGAAAACGAAGGAGATCCTGAAGACGTGGCCGTTGACGACTGTGCGACGATGGGGCGCCTCGCCGAACACTTTTACCCTCGACTTTGGCGACTACTCCGACCAATACTACAGCGTGCAGACCACCGAAGCGGAGCAGATACTTCAACTGATCGCAGGTTACATCGATATCATCCTGAAAAAGCAAAAAGCGAAGGATCACTTCGGTATCGAGGGAGACGAGGGATCTACCATGGTTGAGGACAGCGTGTCGCCTCTAAAGTGAGTGTCTCTCACGTTATCAATACGTGTTAGCTTCTTTGCGAAGGCGAGCGTGGACCGAAGTAATAATCGTTATTAAGACAGTGTTAGAGCAATTATCAGCTCTCGACGAGTCAGGCTCGCCGCGAACCAATTGACTTGCGCGTTCAGTACGCATCATGTCTCGAGAATATTTCGCATTAGTTTAATACGATCATGGAGGAGTTTCTGAGACGCCATGCAAATAAACATATTCGAGCAGTTTCCAATCCTAACGGGTATTACTCGGGTTGAATAAGAGCGTTAGGATAGATGACTTGATGCGCTTTACATATATATCGTTTGACAGGGCCACCATCATGCAACACGAGACCAGCAATGTCGGTAAAGGAAACGTAGAAGCCGTCTCGGTTGCCATACCAGCTGTCATGAGAGCCGGAGGAGATGGTGAGTGTTTCGCTGAAAATTGTATAGCATTTCACTTTATTCTCAAATAGCTTAATATGAAATAATTAAGATTGTTTCTAAAGATAGTATCTTCTTATGTTATTCAATACAGCGATTATATACATTTAATTATCAAACTCTCAAAGCCCATAATGTAAATCAAATATGAAGTTTAATCTTCTTTCGCTAAAAATTCCAAAGAATTTTTGCAATTTTTGTTTACGCAAATTTGAATGTATACAAGCTGTTCCGTAATTCGCGCTCAATTACGTAGCATTATTCCTTAATCAAAAATAAATCGAAAAGTCCTGAACCATTTTTTTCTGCGATGCTTAACGAAGAAGGAATTATCAAATAAAATTCACTTAATCAGCGCCATTCGTTAGACAGATATATATCCGTCGCGTGTTTGTTAGTGTGTATGTGTGTGTAACTACATACTATCTGGCGCGCGGTTCACGGACCGCGGATAGTATGTCTGCTAAAGGACGGCGCTGATTGAGTGTATTTTATTTAATAATTTCTTTTTCATTAAGCATTGCAGAAAAAAAATAATTCAAAACTTTTCGATTCATTTTTCATCAAGGAATAATGTAATTAGTAGACAGAACACTTTGCATATATGGCAACTTTTAAAAACTTTATTACTTTTGTAAATTGAAAGAAAACTGTTTAATCTTTTAAATTTTTAAACATCATAGGTTCTTATAAACCAGCTTTTTCTCTCTTAATATATTCAGAGGCAAAAATTAATTAGCGATATCCTTTTGCACGATTGAATCCTCGGATCTTAGTTATTGATATATGTTGTACATACATATATATATACACTTTTCACTTTGTAAATACACATTCAACAAGCTTCAAGCATTCGTCAAGTATCGCTTCTAATAAGATGAAACAATTAAACGCCTTTAGCTTTCGACGGAAAATTACTACATCTAAACGCACAGATTCGTGGTAACGAGGACTCGATCGGGACATTCGATAATTGTAAATAAAGTCATCGGGTTAGAGTGTGCATGATGTGATTTGTAGGGGCCCGACCATACGGAACCGGTCACATAGGTGGTGCCCAGTACACGACCGTCAGCGGACAGGTGAACATCGCTCATGCCCCGCCTATGGTAAGCTTCGTTAAAAAGCGCTTAAATTGCTCTCAAGCTCACCTTGGATGTCGGTGTTTTTTAGTTGCTTGTTATAAATATATATCGCGCCTCGAAGTGTTGTAAAAATTAGTATCTTCGGGAACTTTGACGTAGTAACGACAAGAGCGGATCGTGTCATGCTACTGTGTAATTATTTATTGACGATTAATGACATGTGTGTGTGTGTGTGTGTGTGTGTACACACATACACACACACACACATATGTATATATTATATATGCACTTGGGATAGTATTATACACTTTTTGCAAATGTCTAAAGTCGCACCGATGAAATCAATTGTGTTGCACGTGAAGAAGAGCGAAATTTTTTTAAGGGACTAATAGACGGTTAAATTTATTTTCATGCTAGGCGCCTTCTATTGCGGACACAGAGTAGGTACATTACGATAACATTTTCAGTTATCTATTACTCTTGAGTTTACGGTTCCCTTCCGTTTTTAATTCTCTCATCTGATTCGTTTGCGTTCCATGTTTCTCTCTCGGTACAGCGCTTACTGGTAAGATAAAATCTTTATACGCGTCGCTATAACGCGATTTAGATGCTCTCTTACGATAGGGAATATTCGTATTATATTCGATCGATCAGTAAACTCTGTATCGCCGCAACTATTCGTTGCAGTTTATGTACGCTTCGTTATATGTACGCGCATTATTCACTTACATTTCGTTGGTTAATCGTTAAGCAAAATGTTGTAAAATTCCCAAACTTGCACATTTCGTTTACGGCGCGAAATATTATTTTTTTTACGATATTAAAAAAAAATCGGCTATTTGCGATGATTGACTACAGATAGATGTTTGCAATGTACGAATGTTCGAAACTAGGTCCAGCAAACTAAAGTGACATCCGTCCTATCCGAACCGCAACGTGCCTTATTGTCGACCATCAGCGCCGGTCACGAGGTGATCCATATCGCCGAGATGGAACTGTCTACGAAGGCTCAGCTGCCCGAATTAGGGACCGATCCAGCGTCCCTGAGATGGATCGAGCAGACGATCGACACCCACAAGCAGAACGTAGGCTCGCAGATCGCGGCGATGAACGCCGCGACCGCGCAGGTGGTCACGTTGACCTCAGGACCAGCTGATGATGTCGATCATACCGCGGTGGGAGCCGCGATTACTACGATCGCTACGAATTTACCGGAGATGACGAAAGGCGTGCGAATGATTGCTGCTCTCATGGACGATGATACGTCTGGCGAGAGATTGTTGGACGCCGCCAGGAAGCTCTGTTCGGCGTTCTCCGATCTGTTGAAGGCCACGGAGCCAGAGACCAAGGAGGTGAGTTTATCGTGATGAAAGGGAAAACTGCATAAAACAATATAACGTAGAGTTAGAAGGCGTGATTCATCTGTGATTGTAAAGTTAAATGTTAAAGTTTTGAATTCCTCCTTTTTTTCCTGCAGCCTTTCTACATAACAACGATCTACGAACAATATGTAAGCACTAACATGTCAAAGCTTTATAGCGCAGATAATATTAGATCTGCTTTTTTTACAGATACATTAGTTTTTTTTCGAACCCTCGATCATTAAAAGATGCGCTTTATAAGAGAATTTGTCAAATTATTATTTTAAATATTTTTTTTGTTTATTTCTTTTCTCCCTATTTCTGCTTATATATATATATACAGGGTGTCCGGTAATAATCGTCCCACCCATCGTGTGCAGATGGAGCGGGTTAAACCGAGTAGAAAAGTCCTCTACCTCTATTTTGCGATCTTCGCAATAATTAATGACAAATTAATTATAAAAGGTCGGCCAATTCGCGCGAATATAAGCGCGGGGCAAGAAGAGACATAAGCGTGTATAAAATCATTGCCAAATATCATAAATATTGCAACACAATGTCAATCTTATCAATTTAATTAATTGAATGATTTTGATATAACAAGTACAATATGTTTAATTCCTAACGAGCATGCTACATTATGTGCAGTATGCTCAGAGAATGAAAGCGATTCTGTCACTTGCCAATCTGGACACGATGCGATAAAGTTGCGATCATTTCTCGAAGTAATTTTGATTATTTGATTGAAATAAAAACGATGCGTTGCGTAAAGTTTACAATGCCGACTGTATTAAACGCGCATTCACACGCAATCGATTCGCAGCGCAAAACTCTTTAACATCGCAAAACTTTTTAACATCGCAATTTGTCATATAATTATATAAAATTTAATCGACAAATAGTTGTATGAATATTAAAATTGCTATTTAGGAAGGGAATAGAGATGGTAAGATGCAAGCAAGGATTTTTTTAGCATATGTATTAATGTGTATTAATTAATCCGCGCGGAGTCATCGCTTGGTAGCCAAATCATAGTCATTCTATTATTATAGTTCAATAAAAAAATCGTAGTTTGGGAGATGCATTGACACGTCTCACGGTTTATCGGTGGCATGCCGAATTTCCTGACCTAAATACTCCACGCGGACTCCTCGGGCGATGACCAATAATCAAAGTCGCTCGATTCTCTGATCCAATAGAAAAGAGAGATTCGTGTCTTACTGGCGTTCTCGATTTTCTTCTCGTATCCTTCTTTATCTTCCTCGCATCCTTCTCGCGTTATCTCCGATTGTTTTTAAAAGGCACGCTCGAGCGAGCTCTGCTCGTATCCTTCTTTATCCTCCTCGCATCCTTCTCACTCTAATAAGGCATGCTCGGCGAGCACCACTCGAACTCGGTACGCAGAAAAAACAAACAAAATACTGTTGATACTTTTTTTGACGACCTTCAATTGTTTCGGTGTCGCACATCACATCGAAGGTGTCATATAATCGTTTAGCCGCATGTCCATCTGTCATCGAGTTTCTTATCGCATGTGATTTATGTCTCAATTTATAGTTACTCACACAAATTTATTTCATACATTTTAGTTACTCACACACACGATTATAACGTCGGTGTAGTTCCATTCATTTTCTACGAGCGTAGAAAATAAATGTATATACATCATTTCTCGTCCCACGCTTATATTCGCGCGGATTTGGCCGATCTTTTTTAATTAATTTCTCATTAATTATTGCGAAGATCGCAAAACGGTAGAGGACTTTCCTACTCGGTTTAATCCGCTCTACCTGCACACAATGGGTGGGGTGATTATTACCGGACACCCTGTATATGTGTATGCAAACATTATATAAATTATTTTTTGTTTACATTTTAGCCACGGCAGAATCTTTTAAATGCGGCATCGCGAGTGGGCGAGGCGTCGCATCAAGTATTGACAACCATCGGCGAAGAGGATGACTCGAATCGCGAGCTGCAGGATATGTTACTTGCGCTTGCCAAGGCCGTCGCCAATACCACCGCTGCTTTGGTGCTGAAGGCGAAGAACATAGCGGCCACATGCGAAGACTCAGCTACCCAGAACAGGGTGATATCGGCCGCGACGCAATGCGCACTAGCCACATCGCAGCTTGTAGCCTGCGCCAAAGTGGTGGCGCCGACCTTACACTCGCCCGCCTGTCAGACGCAACTGATGAACGCCGTGCGCGAGGTGACCAAAGCCGTAGAGCGCCTGGTTGAAGTCTGCAACGAGACATGCGGCGATGAGAATCTGCTGAAGGAATTGAGCGTCGCTGCCAGCGAAGTCAGCCGCACTTTGAACGATCTTCTCAATCACATCAAGACTGCGACCAGGGGAGAACGTGCTAAGGAGTCCGTTCAGGAAGGCGCGGTGGAGACTATTCTAGTTGCGACAGACAGACTGTTCGCCAGCACCGGTGACGCCGGCGAGATGGTGCGGCAGGCGCGAGTTGTTGGTCAAGCTACGGCGCAATTAATTCAGAGTATCAAAGGCGAGGCGGAGAGACAGACGGATTCAGAGCAGCAGCAACGTCTTCTGGCGGCAGCGAAACTGCTCGCCGACGCCACAGCTAAGATGGTGGAGGCGGCGCGACAGTGCGCCAGTAGTCCGCACGATGCAAGAATGCAGGATCAACTTCGCCAGGCGGCGGAGGAATTACGAGCCGCGACTACCGCGGCAGCGACTCCGGCGTTACGCAGGAAACTCATCACGCGTCTGGAGGCATGCGCCAAACAGGCCGCGTCCACGGCCACGCAGTGCATCGCGGCGTCTTCCGGTGCCGGACATCACAACACAAATCCGTCCAGCCAGGAGGAACTTAACATGGAGTGCCGCACGATAGCGCAACATGTTCCTCATTTGGTATCGGGAGTGAAAGGCACACAGGCACAGCCGGATAATCCTACGGCGCAACTAAACCTGATAAACGCTTCTGAGCAGTTTCTGCAACCGGGTACTGCCGTGGTGAAAGCCGCCAGGGCTGTTCTGCCAACTGTCACGGATCAGGCGTCCGCCATGCAGCTGAACAATACCTCGCAGCAGTTGGGATCCTCATTGGCGGATCTAAGATCAGCGGTGACGCGCGCCAGAGAAGCTTGCGGTGGATTGGAGCTCGACGCCGCGGAGGAGTTGATAAATAGTCTGAAAGACGAACTGGGCGAGTTCTATCGCGCCGTTGAGGCAGCCTCGTTAAGACCGCTACCGGAAGAGACAACGGAATCTACCGCTTTGCGACTCGGCGCCACATCGAAGAATGTTGGATTTGCTATGGCGCAGCTATTGTCCGCCGCCAAGCAGGGTAACAAGAATTACACCGGAAGCGCCGCTAGAGAGACCGCGTCGGCCTTGAAAGATCTCACTTACGCCGTGCGCGGCGTAGCCGCCACGTCTAATCAGCCGGAGACGCAGAAGAAAGTGCTGATGACCGCCGACGACGTGATTCTGCGATCATTGCGCTTGGTCAAGGAAGCGCGACGCGTACTGAAGAATCCCGACGATCCTCAGAATGAAGCCAACTTAGCCGTGGTCGCCAAAGATGTTTCCAATTCGTTGAACAAGTGTGTGTCCTGTTTGCCCGGACAAAGAGATGTGGACGAAGCAATACGCAACATCGACGATATGGCTCAAATGCTGAACATGAACGAGTTCCCGCAAACGAGCAAGAGTTACGGGTAAATAGCTTTTTTCGTTATATATGTTTTTCGTCAACCTTGTTCTAGTTTTTTTTTTATTACCTCGTGTATCCTTATCGCTTGCCTAGAATAATTGGCATACGATAGATAGATACTATTTCAGTTTTGTTGTACACTTTGCGATTTTTTTACTTTGCAGGCAATTGCAGAGCGACCTCAATAACGCGGCCGCCAATCTGAACGATGCATCCTCGAACATAGTGTCGTCCGTGCGTTCACCCGTGCAGCTCGCAACCTCGTCGAGGCAATTCACCAATGCGTTCGGTGATCTGTTGGGCGTGGGCATGGAGATGGCGGGTCATACGGCGATCGAGACCCGTAGCCAAGTGGTCGTGTCGCTGAAAAACGTCACTATGACGTCCGGCAAGCTTCTTGTGACTGCCAAATCAGTCGCTGCCGATCCCACCGCGCCGAATGCGAAGAATCAGCTTTCGGCAGCGGCACGCGCGGTCACCGATTCCATCAACTATTTGGTGGACGTGTGCACTTCGGCGGCGCCCGGACAGAACGAGTGCGACAACGCTATCAGGAATATTCAATCCATGCGATCTCTGCTGGACAATCCGAGCGAGCCTATCTCTGATGTCTCGTACTTCGAGTGTTTGGAAACAGTCATGGAGAAGAGCAAGAGCCTTGGTGACGGTATGACCGGCATCGCGAACTACGCGAAAAAGTCGGAGCACGAGAACTTCTCCGTAGCGGTCCGCGGAGTTTCCTCTTCGATCTGCGGCCTGATCGAAGCCGCGGCTCAAGCTGCTTATCTCGCAGGAGTAAGCGACCCTACATCGGTAGCAGGTAAACCGGGTCTGGTGGATCAAGCACAATTTCTACGAGCGGCACAGGCGATACACAGCGGTTGTCAGAGTCTCGGCAATCCGACCACTACGCAAGAGCAAGTGCTTTCGGCCGCTACTATAATCGCTAAGCATACCAGTGCGGTTTGTAACGCATGTAGACTTGCCTCCAGCAAGACCAGTAATCCAGTAGCCAAGCGGCACTTTGTTCAGTCCGCCAAGGACGTCGCCAATTCGACGGCGTGTCTCGTTAAGGAGATCAAGGCGCTCGATAAGAATTATTCCGATACCAATCGCGAGAAATGTACAGAAGCCACGAAACCGTTGCTCGAGGCGGTCGACAATCTCTGCACATTCGCGAGCTCTCCCGAGTTCGCGAGTCAACCGGCCAAGATATCTATCGCAGCTAGAGCCGCCCAAGAACCGATCACTAGCGCCGGCAAATCTATCATCGACGGTTCGTGCGCCATGGTGCAGGCGGCCAAAAGTCTCGCAGTCAGCCCGAAGGATCCGCCGACTTGGCAGCTACTGGCTAATCACAGCAAGAGCGTCAGCGACTCGATCAAATCGCTCGTGGCATCGATTCGCGACAAGGCGCCCGGTCAGAAAGAGTGCGACGCGGCGATCGAGAAGCTGTCAGCACGCATACGTGAGCTCGATGCTGCTTCGCTGAGCGCGGTCTCGCAGGCGCTGTTGCCGCGCCGCGAGAACACCGTGCAGGGATTCACCGATCAGATGGAGAGCAGCGCGAGCGAACTGCGCGAGAAACTGGAACCCTTGCGCACTGCCGCCAAATACGAGGCGGAGAACGTCGGTCATGCCGTCAATCAGATCGCTCTCTATTCGGAACCGCTCGTTTCCGGTGCGATCGGCGCCGCGTCCAACATGGTGCACTCGAAGCAGCAAATGGTGTTGCTCGACCAGACGAAGACCGTGGCCGAGTCAGCGTTGCAATTGATCTATGTTACGAAGGAGTCCGCTGGTAATCCGAAGGCCGTCGCGCTGCACTCCGAGGTGGATGAGACCGTCGAGTCCACCAAAGACGCTCTTCAGGAACTGCAAAATACCCTCGAGACTATATCTACGTCCGCGGGCATCGTTACCGGCTTGATCGACACGATTTCCCGCGCGATGGTCAGACTAGAGGATCATCGAATGTCCACTATCGACACCGTGGACTCTTATGTGGATTATCAAACAAGGATGGTCGAAGCTGCTAAAGAGATTGCTCGCTTGGCGCAAGAAATGGTAAACTTTTGTGCACCTAATTATAAAATATATAATATATTGTACAATGCTCTTGAGTTATACACTCTTCTTTTATTTACAGTCGACCAAATCTAGTACAGACGTGGCCAGATTGGGTCCCTTAGCGGTCGACATATCGCACAAGTACACCCAGCTTGCTCGCGACACCTCCGGAGCGTCCGCGGCCGCATCCAATGCCGATGTGTCCGCCAAACTTCGTACCGGTGTCCAGGAACTTGGCCGAGCTTGCGCAGACATTGTTCGCGCTGCTGGAACCTGTCAGATGTCACCTGGCGACGCTTATGCTCAGCGGGAGGTCGCGGAACACAGCAAGAACGTGACCGAAAAGGTCTCGCAGGTCTTGGCCGCTCTTCAGGCGGGTTCGCGCGGCACTCAGGCGTGCATCAACGCCGCCAGCACGGTTTCCGGGATTATTGGCGACTTGGACACTACCATCATGTTCGCCACCGCCGGCACACTGCACGCCGAGAACGAGAGCGACACATTCGCCGATCATCGCGAAAATATACTGCAGACCGCTAAGGCACTGGTAGAGGATACGAAGACATTGGTCGCTGGTGCAGCATCTTCGCAGGAACAGCTGGCAGTTGCGGCGCAAAACGCGGTGTCGACCATCGTTCAGCTTGCCGAGGTCGTCAAATACGGGGCGGCCAGTCTGGGCAGTCAGAATCCGGAAGCCCAAGTGATGCTGATCAACGCCGTGAAGGACGTCGCTTCCGCACTTGGTGACCTCATACACGCTACTAAGGCCGCCAGCGGCAAGCCTATCAACGATCCCAGTATGGCGCATCTCAAGGATTCCGCCAAGGTAATTCGCTTTCACGCGGAATTCTTTCCGTTTTGCTTCTGTGAGCAATTGTCAGTCGTCGTTCTAACAACGAGAATGGAGCTTATCACGCGTTGTCGCTTAGGATTAACCACTTGACTGGATTGGTAGAAGCCTGCTGTTTATAATGAAACGAGGAGATAGGTTTTTATAGTAATTTTCAAGGGAATAATGTGCTTAAACAATTAACTCACGTTGTGATTTATTAATTTGACGACGAAGCATTCCTCGAAGACTAATGAAATATAATGCATATTCTAATGAAATCCGTATAACGAGAATTCCTGTAATCAATTAATTTATCGAAATCTAATATTTTCAGCGTAATCGTAGAACATTTACGCTCGACCTATAAGTTTCACAGAATTATTATGAAATTATAAATTTCTTATAAGAACGAATGTGAAGACTAATAACAAATTTGCACACAGTTTCGATTAATTTGCCGAGAGTTTTAATAAGGTTTTATTTGAAACATAACCATAGAGAATGCATATCCTTCTTAAACATTTTTTTTGGGGTGGACTTTAATCGACTCATTTTGACGAACATGTTCTTATTTGCCTCTCTAACCGATTTCGTTCTCATTCTACTAAAAATCTCGTTCACGTAAAATGACATCATCGTCATCATCGATTCTCGACTGTCGAAATTGTTGATATATAGGGCAAGAGTATCTCCAGACCAAAATACATATATATATATATATATATGACCGGCGCTATTAAAGTCCACCTTGAACCGCTCTCCCCAGCTTTGTATTTCCATCTTTCTATATGTATAACATATACGGCGAATGCGTCTGGCGGAAAGTGGCATTTTTGTAAAGAATATGTTGTTTGTTTAACGTTTCTCCGCCTGTTTTGTACACGCTTGTTCTCAACTCCCTCCCGAGGGACTCGAGCGACATATAATGACAGCGCAGTAGTAGTAGCGTAATTTATCTGTATCTTGAATGTTTCGACGATGCAAATGGTGGACTTTAATACTACGAGTCTCACAATTGACGATTTTGGTCTGGCCGGTCTCCCGGATAGGTTTTAGAGCGACAGCTGCAGCAGCAGTTTGTGCATCTGAGCGACATCGGCGGCTCGGAATCGGAATGGTTCGTGTCCGATCAAGAGGAGGAACTAATCCGTCTGCTCTCCACTTCCGAGAGCTCTCAGCCGGCACAACGGACGTCCGACTTAGTGTTACTCATGTAGCCGGATTTTCCGTTCTCCCTTCGTCATTGTATTTTTTTTTATCGCAGTCTTGTATAACATATATGACATATAGCCGGAGTAATTTACGTGTGTTTGATATTTTTTACGCGTAGAGAAAATATGATATAGTTGCTAAAAACCATGTAAACCTATATAAGGCATCGGCGAGAGAGATGTCGAGTAATTCGGCATTGACAATCTCAATGAGATTTATTTGTTACAATAGTTATCATCTCTAACATTCGTTAATATGAAAAGAGCGATTATAGTTTAATATTTGAAAATAAATTCCGAAATATTTAGGGCCACATAGAACCGCATCGAGATTAACACACTTTATATGAATATTATGACGATCAGAATATCTTTTTGCACTTTTTTTAAAAATGATACATTAAAATAATTTTATGTCAAGCAAATTATGTCAATCTTTCTTCGTCTACGACCTATTCTTTTCATCGAAGATTCTTTATCTCAATTCAGTTTATAACGTTTTATCGGGCAAATCATCCTTAGGTACGTACGTTCTATTCACAGCGATGCGTTTTGGACCATTAACAGTCTTCTAATTGATGCTTCCGCATAATTTTTTGCTTATCGTTTCACCGTCAGATTATTAGATAGGCTCATGTAACCACGACACGCGCTACATCGGGCACTAATCTTACGTATGTGTTAACACACTACGATAGTAGTATTATATAGAATTTTAGTGTATTTGTGCTCATTATTTTAAGATCATCACTTAAAACCTAATACTACTAACTATATTATTCCGTTTCTCTCGTGGATATTAATAGTTCAAGTGTAGAAACGATTTGTATATGACTCATATACTTACATCATGTTCTAATCTTCGTTCAGGTAATGGTGACCAACGTGACGTCGTTGCTGAAGACGGTGAAGGCCGTTGAGGATGAGCACACGCGTGGCACGAGAGCGCTGGAGTCCACGATCGAGGCTATAGCACAGGAGATTCGGGCGCTCAACAGCTCGGAGACCCAGAAGAGCCACGTGACGCCAGAGGATCTTGTACGTTGCACGAAGAGCATCACTCTGTCAACAGCGAAGGCGGTCTCAGCCGGAAACAGCTGCAAGCAGGACGACATAATCGCCGCCGCCAACATGGGCAGGAAGTCTATCAGCGACATGCTGACGATCTGCAAGGGCGCGGCCTACAATTGCGCCGAGACCGCCGAGTTGCGCGATCGCACTCTTCAAGCGGGTCACGACGTCGCCATCAACTATCGAGAGTTGCTTCAGGCCATTCTGCAGATATCGTCCAGATCGGGCGACGCCAAGCATACTCTACCGGTCATCTCGCGCAAGATTGCGCAGAGCGTGACGGAGCTGGTGGCGGTGGCGGAGTTGTTGAAGGGCAACGACTGGGTCGATCCTGATGATCCTACTGTGATCGCGGAGAACGAACTGCTCGGTGCGGCCGCCAGTATCGACGCGGCCGCCAAGAAATTGGCCAGTCTGAGACCGAGGAGAAGCATTCAGGTGAGTTTTATAGATTTTTTACATCGCGATTATTCGCGATGCAACAGGTACGAATGGACATCGTCCCGGTTGCCGCGAGATATGTTTGATTTTCTTGGTCGTTGTGAATGATCGACCGAGAATCGAACATATTATTACGGCGATCGGAGAAGTCAGCTTTTGCAACGGGTGAGTATTAATTAAGAACATTCCACAGTATCATCTATTGGCAATCGATGTGTGAAAATTTAATGTTTCTTTGTTAAAACTTTTTTGTTTTGTAAATAATATTTCTTATTTGAATCTTTTTAATAAAGAGATTGAACGACTTCTTGCTGTCTACATGGAGAGAGAATATTAAAACAGTGGAGTTAATTATTCGAATTAATAAAAATTACTTTCCAAAACTGTATAATTCTATTTTCAATTCTCGGAAAGATTGTTATATTGCATCTAATTTTTTAATATATTCATTCTCTCGTTTTCAATAGGAGACCAACGAAGACATGAATTTCGATGAAATGATTCTGGAAGCCGCCAAGTCGATTGCCGCCGCTACCTCGGCCTTGATAAAAGCCGCCAGTGCTGCTCAACGGGAACTCATCGCGACCGGCAAAGTGTCGCGCACGCCGTTGACCAGTTCCGATGATGGTCAGTGGTCCGAGGGTCTCATTTCGGCCGCTCGAATGGTGGCAGCCGCCACTCACAGTCTCGTGGAATCCGCGAACGCTCTCGTTCAAGGCGTAAGCTCCGAAGAGAAGTTGATCTCCAGCGCTAAGCAGGTTGCCAGCAGCACGGCACAACTATTAGTCGCTTGCAAGGTCAAGGCTGACCCTGACAGCGAGAGCACGAAACGCCTACAGGCAGCCGGTAACGCCGTGAAACGTGCTACTGATAATCTTGTACGTGCTGCGCAACAGGCTATCCAGCAGGAGGAGGACAGATCGTTGGTCCTGAACCGCCGTATGGTGGGCGGTATCGCGCAAGAGATCGACGCGCGCTCGGAGGTGTTACGAATTGAACGCGAGCTAGAGGAAGCCCGAGGCAGAC
Organism: Lasius platythorax; assembly: GCA_963971435.1. NCBI lineage: Eukaryota > Metazoa > Arthropoda > Insecta > Hymenoptera > Formicidae > Lasius > Lasius platythorax. The sequence goes on along the minus strand of OZ020547.1, from coordinate 7,345,533 downwards.
TTACCGCCATTCGTCTGGCCAAGTACAAGAACCGGTCGGATCTGGCCGACGGCGACGGTGACGTAGCGGCCGATCAGAGCGGCTACCAGAGCTACACCACCCGATACGAGACGAGAGCGTACGAGCCGCAAACCACGCCCTCGCCCATTCAGACGATGAATCACACTCTGGATCAGCTGCAGTCCACCACGCAGCACATCAGTCATCAATTCGGCGGCGATCGGCAGAATCTGATCAGCCCGGAGAAGGTACACTCGACGCAGAGCACGCTCGAGAGGAAGATGAAGGACAGTCAGTATCATCGATCCGCCGTGGACAATCAGTACGGATCCCTGGACAGAAAGTACATCATCGACAGTCATCAAGACAGGAGTCCGTACGTAGTTACCGAGAGAAAGATTATAACAGACAATTCACCCGGCCAATACAGCTCGATCGAGCGAAGGATCAACCAGGAGAGCTACATCGCGGAGAGGAGGCACGCAGACGGGATCGCTTCGTACGCGACTCCGCCGCCTCAACACATCTTGTACTCACCGAAACCCCCTTCGACCATCCCCAAAATTATTCAGGAGCAAACTCTTGACGATCCGAAGTCTTCACAGGATCAGCAGAAGTATCCGACCGATCGGTTCTCAGGCGTCAGCCCGATGAGCACGTTCCGTTCCGAGAAGCAAGTAGACACTCAGCGATTCGGTAGCAGTGTCCCGCAGCATCAAACCTTCAAGAATATTGAGAGCAAGGTCATCCCCGGTGGCAGAATCGAGACCATCACGACGAAGATGTACACGTCCACGCCCGGCAAGAGCAGCAGCTCCAACTATGAGACTTCGGAGGAGACCAAGGAGTACGCAACATCCGGCAACGATCTGTCGACGTTCAAGGGTTTCGACAACGATTCCCTCGAGGAACGCACGATGAAGCAATCGATGCACAAAGTCACGGAGAAAAAAACCGTCACTATGACGATGTCGAGCCGGCAGGAATCCAACACGAAGACCTTCCGTTATGATGAGGATAAGCAATGAAACCGAAAATAACGAAACGACGAAGTTCGCGCTCGCGCGAACTAATTTCGTCCGGAAATAATTTTAAGAAAAGTGATCCGTCTAATTCGTACGGCTTAAGAGAACGCACTACGGAAACGCGATAAGGTATGGCGCAAAATTGTTTCAGACAAAATAGAGTCAGTCAATTAAAATCAATAATGTATTCAGCTTTTGTACCGAGATCGAAATGAGAATAATTCGGCAGCGATACTTGACGTATATTTTGCAGCGAAACTGTCCAATTGCTGAACATATTTATACGTCAAGAACGTACATTCGATTTATCGTTTCGTCGATGCCTGAAAGCTAAGAGAGACGACAACAGATTATTTATACGTAGAAACGAATATATAAAGTGCTCTTAGATAGACGTAACACTCGTGCTTTCGATCCGTAGCCTTACGAATGTATTTCGATAGCCGTATACAAACGATTTTACGACGACGAGTTGACGATTGCACGTAATATTTACATCGGAAATATATAAGAGAACAACTATAACTGTTCGCCTCTGTATTCGCGCAGTAAGGTTTTTTTTTCTCGCTTACCGTACTTCTCTCGAGGATATTTAGACATATGGTAATCGCGCTTGGTTTAATGTAGAATTTAATTTTTACGTTTACTCATTTACGGGTTAAGAGAAACCACGAATTAACAAGAGAAGCAACATATCATTTAATTTTATTAATTTTTCCGATGCCGCGCGGCGCCGACACCGGCCCGGCGAAGCACCGCTACTATTAACACTTTCCGCTTTCTCGATTAACCCCTTCCTCCCCCCCCCCTTTCCACCCCCTGGCGTCTCTATTTATTCCGAGTATCTTCCGCTGTCGCGAGACTCTCTCTTTCTGTCTTGTCTCGATTCGATCCTTATTATGTTTCTTCTATTGCGCGATCTACGTGCCTGCAGGCGGTGGCTTGTTTTCGATGAGTTTATTAACGTCATAGAGCCTAGTTAGACTTCCGTGAGTGATCGATTAGTGCAATTGTTAGTCTCTTTTTTTTTTTTTTGCGAATAGACATAGGTTACTGCTATACAAATATATCCCGTAATATACGAAATTCGGGAATCTCCGCGACGTCTAAAGTTAAGGGTCTTCAACGAGAAAAGTGCCTAAGTTCAATGAGCTGCCGCTTCCTCTTTTAATGTATAACGATCTTATAGAGAATTTCTAATATTACCAAAAATCGAATGCTTTATTAATGTGTTGAATGGGATGCCGAGCAAACGGCTGACAGACATCAAAGCTCTTCCAAAGCGATACGCGTGTGCTCGTTTTCTTTTTTTTTTTTTTTTCTAATATTGTGTACCTTTTAAGAGCATCAACCGCCCATCGCAAGTTTGTTTTTAGATTCGCACAAACCGATGTCTCAATAATAGCGAGACGCCGCCAAACGGCTGATCTTTTTCACTTGGATCGATTCTGTCAATTAGTCTTGTCAGTTATGCATCTGCATTGTCACCAAATTATATTATATTAGGAATATTATATAATTATATAATTATATTACGAATATTATATAATTATATTATATTATATTACGAATTATAAATCAATATTATAATATATAACGAATTTAAATTAAATATTATAATACAACGAATTTAAATTAAATATTATAATATAACGAATTATAATATTATAAAGCGACACGAAAAAAATATTATTTTGCGGGATAATTGTTGGATAGACAAGAATTGTGGGATTAGAGACGCGTAGAAATTGAAATATATAAATAACGTGCATCGCGATCGGTTTGTGCGAATCTTTGTATCTAAAGGAATGTGCCATGATATATTACGAATGTGTGTGTATCGGAAGATAACGCGAATTATATAAAAAGATGTATACATAGATTATATATTATATATGTTACACACACGAGACGTTTGCATATATACAAGATAACGTAGCGATCTTTGCGACTAAAATAATGTTTTTCGTACATCGTTTTAATGTTTATATACTGACTATGTAGAGGGTATTTTTATATGTAGTATATAGAGGCTGCACACGCGCGATATATCTGATTCTAATACTGGCTCGATCCTAATATTCTAGTGTCTTCGTAGTATCTAGTATCAGCGGAGTGCAGAAAAAAATTCTTCCATAAAACTAATAATGAATCTCCTAGAACGAACCGTCTCTTTAAAAAATAACTTGTATCACTTGTGCTTATGAGAATCATCCGCTCTCTCATTTTGGTTTCTATTCACTGCTGTTTCCGATTATATTATTGCTAATCGTTTAGTGAATGATGTGCTTGATTTAATTAATATTGTCGAACAGGATCAAAATGAGATCATTGCTAAAAAAAAAACGCAGACATCTTTTTCGCTGTAATTCATGATCGAAAATCTATTAATCCAATAGCTTTATGATTATATTACCGCGTAAAACTCTACAAGCGTTCCTTTGTGTAAAAATTATAGTTGTCGCAAAAAAATTTGGATCAGATACTTTCAAATATCCGCAATTTACGCATCATTGAATTTAAATTTAAACAATTTATTCGCTTAAACGCAACGTTAGTTTTTTAAGAGATAATTCTGTAAATTTTTAAAATTATATTTATATATATAAATCTTGCAAATCTATGGAATGTTTTACGGAATGTTACGAGCTACGACGTTATATTGACGTTTTTACATCGCTCTTTTTACTTATTATTAATCTTGATTATATACTACGAAAGATATTACCGTTATTATTATTATCATTATTATGGTTTATATTAATCTTTTTATCGAATTATTATTGAATCTAAATGTTTATACTCACATATACAGACGTAACCAATAAAGAGTTTCTAACATTTGTTGCTTGTTTTTCTCCCCTGAAATTTATCAAAGAAATCTTTTGCACATACACGTTAATTATTAAGAGGAATTTATTGATGAACTGGTCAAAACTTTTACAACAACGGTGGCTATTGCTACTTTCTTTTTATTAGATGAAAAGATATACACAAAGAGATGAGCCTAATGCAATATTCCGAAGAAAAAATACAGTTGGCCTCGTACATAAGAACACGGGGTTAAAAAGAAATATATAATGAGCAAATTTGATTTTTGATATTACAATATGTGATAAAAAGAAATAATACGCATAAGATCCCTAGATCAATATTGTCGAATTTCGTATAGTAATGCCCTGTATTGTAATCCTGTTATGAATATTTGTAAAATAATATTCTTCCAGAAGCACTGTTTTTCCCTACTTATACATCTGCCACCATAACTTTTAAGTAAAAGACAAAGCGATAAATTACAATTTTACTTTACGAATATGCTATTAAAATAAAAAGTACATAATAAGGAGAAATTTTACAATATTGTAAAACATTGTTTAATTCCATCGAGTTTATAAAACGGATATTCGATTATAGAAGAATTTGATAGAAGTGACGCGGTAATGAAGCAGATAAATTACGCTTTTCTAAAAAAATAAAAAGCACCATAAGCAATCTTTAATTTTGATACAAACAATTTGTAATATGTTTCTAATTTAGATTAGAATATTAGATGGAATTGCATATGTTAATTTCATCGAAAACACTTTAATTTTTAATTTGTAACGTTGACCCATGCACAATTTATGTGTATGAACTTATATTACTTATATACAGTGGCGTGCAAAAGTTTCCGGCCAGAGACATTTCGTACTCTAATTTATTTAAAAAAAAACTTAATGATTTTTTACCATTATGAGATGTGAGTATGAGATATAGGAAGCAAAATAATATAGTAAAAGAATATTATTTATGTTCGTGAAAATATTTATTATTATAATTGTTATATTTACATGTGCAAAAGTTTCCGGCCACATAATATATTTGACGCAGTAGGACTTTAAAAAGTTGTTTACGAATAGTATCGTGTTGAATGTTTACACTTAGATCATAGGAAGTCGTCGAAGCATAAACATGGCTCGGAATACGCAAATCCAAATTCGTAAGAGAGTAATTAAATTTTCAGAAGAAGGAAAGTCTTCTCGTGAGATTGCTTCACTATTATCGATAGGCAAATCAACCTTGAATGATATTATTGTTAAATACCTTTCTGGATATGGTTTAAAAGATCGTCCGCGTAGTGGAAGACCACGAAAAACATCTAAAAAATTAGATCGTATCATTAAATGCAAATCAACTGCGGATGTCAAGAAAATGCTGTCGAAATTGCACGCGAGCTGAAGGATGAAAACCTAGCCAATGTTAGCCGTAGTACTGTGACACGAAGACTACATGATGTGGGACTTTTTGGCCGTATAGGTATTAAAAAACCATTAATCAGTAAAAAGAATAAGAAGACCCGATTACAATTTGCCAAAGATCACCTAAATTGGACAGTCAAAGATTGGAAAAAAGTAGCTTTCTCAGACGAATCTAAATTTAATCTTTTTGGAAGTGATAGTAGACAACATGTACGACGTCCTTTTGGTACGAGAAATGACGTTCGGTACCAAATTCCTACTGTAAAGCACGGTGGAGGAATACACTTCCTCCAATTGTAATCGGGTCTTCTTATTCTTTTTACTGATTAATGGTTTTTTAATACCTATACGGCCAATAAGTCCCACATCATGTAGTCTTCGTGTCACAGTACTACGGCTAACATTGGCTAGGTTTTCATCCTTTAGTTTGCGTGCAATTTCGACAGCAGTTTTCTTGACATCCGCAGTTGATTTGCATTTAATGATACGATCTAATTTTTTAGATGTTTTTCGTGGTCTTCCAATACGCAGACGATCTTTTAAACCATATCCAGAACGGTATTTAACAATAATATCATTCAAGGTTGATTTACCTATCGATAATAGTAAAGCAATCTCACGAGAAGACTTTCCTTCTTCTGAAAATTTAATTACTCTCTCATGAATTTGGATTTGCGTATTCCGAGCCATGTTTATGCTTCGACGACTTCCTATGAACTAAGTGTAAACATTCAACGCGATACTTATTCGTAAACAACTTTTTAAAATCCTACTGCGTCAAATATATTATGTGGCCGGAAACTTTTGCACATGTAAATATAACAATTATAATAATAAATATTTTCACGAACATAAATAATATTCTTTTACTATATTATTTTGTTTTCTATATCTCATACTCACATCTCATAATGGTCAAAAATCATTAGGTTTTTTTTAAATAAATTAGAGTACGAAATGTCTCTGGCCGGAAATTTTTGCACGCCACTGTATATAAAAGTTTATCAATGTCAAGAAATATACAAATTTCAATAAATAGAGAGACTCTCTTATAACATTAATTTCTGTAACAATGTTAAAAAAATTAATTAATTAATTGATAAAGACTATATTCACTGATAATTAATTTTAAAAATTGATTAATTAACATTGAATTCTTGATAAATATTATCCGTCACCTTTGGCAGATTTCTGTGAAATTATTATGTAATGAAATATCACTTTTATTAAAGATACGCAGGTTTGGGATAATGTATTTCATAATAATATACGTTCGTACAATCATATCGTATTACACTTCCAATTCTTGCGCCAATAAAGAAATTTACAACAATGACTAATGAATGCAAAACGAGTAAGTATTATAATACTGATAGCATGGCAATAAAAATATATCCTCTCTTCCGCATAAGAATATATAAAAGAGTAATTACAATATGCACAAAATAATTGTTAGACATATGCTAATAAAAATATATTATTTAAAAATTTTTTTTTTAACTTATAGTGCCAACAAATTTTATATCAATCCTTAATGTTATCTAATTTTTGATTATAATATTTATAAATTTCTTTAATATTTCTTCTATATTCATCAATTAATATTTATATGTCATATATTTCTTCAATATAACGTGTCGCTATTAATTAATATCATCATTAAGTAGCGTTCTTAATACCAAGTCGCCAATACACCTAGAACTAAATTAAATTATATGTGTGATAAAGGGAAAAACGAACGTTTATGTTTGTACCTGGTGTTACGTTAGATTAATGTGTACGAATTGTGCCTTGCTACTTTCAATAAAAAATATTTCTGTTAATTATGAACTTGCTTCCCCTTCGGTAAGCGATATCAAGAAGCAAGGATATATCAATTTTGAGCTGCACGCTATAAGTGCATTTTTTATCGGAGCATCACCTTTTTTTACTGTTGTTACTAATAATACGCGCGATCATCATAACAGACGATAAATCGTCGACAACAAATAAAAATTGTTTAAAAATTTTCGTGTAAAACAAGAAGTGTTTCTTCACTTTCAAAACAGTAAAACAGATCTCTCTAATTCGTGCGCAGTATAAACCGGTTTATACTCGTGTTTGCAGGTATTATACTCATGACGTATTACTGTATGTAATGTGCAAGCAGAATAACCCCATAATATGTGACTCATCTTTTTCCATTCTACTTTAATTCGTCTTAAATGTACGACAATAACAAAGTACGATAACTTTATCTACATAGCAAAACCCATTGCAGCTGCATTCCTCGGGTTAGGAATAATTTTATCTCTACGTATTTATAACGTCGATTATATGGAAAAGTCTATCTTATTATTGATATACTTATTCCGTTGACGAATGCCACTTATAATTTAATTTTTCCGTTGCATTATCAAAGATCCTGGAAATGGATCGATACGTTTGGCGCTTTTTTGCTTTTGGTGATACTTACACAGTCTCTATAAATAAGTATTATTCATTTAGATTTTTGAGATTCTTATTTCTTATCATTGTTATTTTAATATATCATATTAAAAAACAGCAATCAATTCGATCTATCTAATCTTATTAATATTAATATATTCATACATCTCTTTATTAATATTCTCTCTCTTTATTCTCTAATAATCTCTCTCTCTTTATTAATATTTATATATATTAATATACATATTCCGTGATTTCTTAGCAAGCTTGAAATGTTTCCGAGTATAATCTATTTGGTATTTCCTGTTTAGCGCAGAAAGTTCTTCAATCATCAGAGATGAGAGACTTATTTGCTACAATGAAGTTCACATTGTGACATGAGTATAATCTATTCGTTTAATATCTAATATTTCTTCTTTCTCTAATACAATGATATCAATATAATTAATACAATTCATATAATTAATACAATTAAACACACCAACAATTGTCAAGGAAAAAAGTGAAGTATCATACTGATAGGCGTCAATAATCACGGCAAAGTGATAATACATACGTCAAGAATTCACGTAGGAATCCCTTCCAAAAGGGATATTAATTGTATTAATTATATCGATATAATTGTATTAATTATATTAATTATATTAATATAATTAATACAATTAAAAACACCAATAATTGCCAAGGAAAAGTATAAAGTATCATAATAATAGGTGTCAATGATCATAGCAACATGATAATACATATGTCAAGAATTCACGTAAAAATCCCTTCCAAAAGAGAAAGGAAAAATATTAGATAGCAAACAAATGGATTACTCATCTTGTCACAATGTGACGTCACATTGGAGCAAAGTCTCTGATCCCCGACGATTGAAGTACTTCCTGCGCTAAACGAGAACTATGTACGTCACCAATAGATTATACTTGGAAACATTTCGAGCTTACTAAGAAATCACGGAAATAGTTCGATTCTATCCTCATTTAATTGTAACGTACAATGAAGACGGGCTTCCAATCTTCGAATGTAGAACTTACTACGAAGAGACGATACATACGATTTCATTTACTGATGTAACTTGCATCATATGTAGCAATCGTTGACGTCATCAACGTGGGTGAAGTTGCACGAAGCGATTATATTAGTATGAAGATGTACCAGCCTCTCCGAATGATCTCTTGAGATAGAAGGGGAAAGGAAACTATCCGTATTGTTTTCTTTTTTTTCTTCAAGTTTGATTTTTGCGTATCAGTCGTGTTGCTTTACGCATCACCAATGTGCGTATGTATTTCGTCAATTATCTTTCGACGATACAAAGTCCAATTATTTAGTATTATTATGATACTGTATGTTCTAAGATCGAGGCGCAAAAAAAATTCGATTATGATTATTGTAAAAAACGATAAAAAAAAGTTAAACGTTAAAATAATATCCGGTATAATCCAATATCTGGCAAGTTAATGTGTGCAAGACGGAAAATATTTCCATCAGTACCGAAAACACATTTTGCGCATTTCAAATATTCAATATCAGTAACAAACATTTAACACGTGAATTTAATTTGCGTTTCGATCTTAAAAATATGTCATAATAATATTAAATAATTGGATCTTACATATATTGTTTGATTGTCGTGCATTTAATTTGCCCTATAAAAAATCTTTGATATTTGATATTTTTAAATATACAATTAGTAATATTTTTATATTAAATATAGAACATAAATCCTATATTTGAGAACACTTCCTTTGGTATAAGATAAATATTAATTATAAGTGTATGGTAATGAAAGATACGAGCTGAGAACTTTTCAAATCTTAATGTTAAAAATTATTAGAACACATGGCAAGACTAATCAGGTTTAAAATCAGGGGCTTAAAATCTTAGATATATAGAGGATTATGTGTGTCACTGAAAAAAAAAAATTAATATCATATAAAATTATTTAAAAAATTTGAAGAGTAAACCGAAACGTCTAGTAATCTAATGTGCATTTTTCGGGGACAATTCTCGGACTCGGAAACATATTACATGATAGAGAAAAGAGGAAAGAGAGAAGATATATTGACTTTGTATTATTTGAAAGAAAGTCATTTTTAAACATGTCTTTAATCGTGCAAAGGGTTGAAGATGGGCCGGATATGTAATGCTCCCAGCCCCACTCCTTCGTATTTACGTCAGAGAAAAGCGCATCTCAATCGGACCTGCATGAATGATGATAGCATTGCTAATAGTCACAACTGGGGGCCGCCCCTCATCAAGAGACTAAAACCTATATAAGGCCTTGCAAAACTTCACGAAGTACAGATTCACTATTGAAGAGACTACAACGGCACAAGTACTTCATCCGAAAAGAGTGTGAAGTATATACGTTTCACTATACAATCGTTTACGTGAATTACAAGCAGCAGCATTGAATTTTCAAGCTAACATACACGAACATCCAAAATAAACGACTGATATCTTCTTGTCCAAGGGTGAGTAAAATATTTTTATTTTGTGTCTATAAACTTCTCTATGATTATCTTTTTTATATGATTGCTCTGAGATTAATTTAAAATAATTTATTAAAAATTAAAGACATTTTTTTCTTGTGACATTTTTTTGCCATCTACCAAAATTAATCGAATGTGACCGATAGACATTTATTATCAATTGTCTATAGCAACATAATTGTTTGATAGTTTCTTCGCGGTCTTCTTAAAACTAATTAGTTAGATTGTATGTTTCGACTTTTTCGTACATTTAACTTTTATTATTAGAGTGCGTAAACACCAGTCGCACCGATTATCAACTTGTACTTTTAAATTTTTCATCATACTCAAATATTTTCCTGACACTTTTGGAATGAATTTTACCAGATAGGGCCAGCATCGACAAGTGTGTCTTTAAATATGCGCACTTAGATTCTCACAATAGATATCTAATTTTGAACTGATATCTTGCGACAAATGAGATAATCTATCTCAACAATTTTTTTAAGAAAAAATCGACACCAAATTAATTGAGAAATTTATAAGAAAACAAGGAAATAAAATGACGCAATAAATTTCCTATGATTGTACGTACGTTTTAACAATACAATGTTGCATATGGATATTTGGTAATAAAAAAATTAAATAAATTAAATATAACGGGCTAAATGAGAGCCAAGCGCTGTAAGAGGTGCGCAAATAATTCTTTTTTCCTTTTTGGTTATTGTATAAAAAACCTTTATTAAGAACGTACATTTCGGTCCTCCTTTCGGACCATCATCAGCGATGTCAATAATTAACTGTCAATAAACAGAGAAATGATATGAAATACTAATACAAAAAATATATTATACAAAATAGTCGTCGACAATTAAAATTTAGTGCAGCGTGGATAATTAATTCTTTTATCGGCGTTTGTGTTGCGGATTATAATTATTCATGAAAATTGATTTACGTACAAGAAGTGTTCGTGTGTTCGCTTATCCGTGGTCATCGCAGACCTCACCATTTATTAAACGAAATAATTCCTCTCCCGGTTCCAGTCGTGAAGGAAAAATTGCCGTGGGTCTTACGGGTTGTAAACATATTGACTGTAACTTTGTATGAAAAATTAATTGCTCGGTTTGCGGCTTCGTTTGAATGTTAATTAAATCTATATATTACTGGAGAGGTGTCTTACTTCGTCGAGCGGTGACAGGACTGTGAAACATGGGAGACGATACACAACTGTCGGTTAACATATGTCAAAATTTAGTCGTCGAGTGACATTGTGCGTGCGTGTATAAACAATGTGGATTATGAATTGATTACGATAACGATCAAATGACGTAATCTGGCGCGCGATAATTTTGATGACCACGCGATGACCACGGATAAGCGAACACACGAACACTTCTTGTACGTAAATCAATTTTCATGAATAATTATAATCCGCAACACAAACGCCGATAAAAGAATTAATTATCCACGCTGCACTAAATTTTAATTGTCGACGATTTTGTATAATATATTTTTTGTATTAGTATTTCATATCATTTCTCTGTTTATTGACAGTTAATTATTGACATCGCTGATGATGGTCCGAAAGGAGGACCGAAACATACGTTCTTAATAAAGGTTTTTTATACAATAACCAAAAAGGAAAAAAGAATTATTTGCGCACCTCTTACAGCGCTTGGCTCTCATTTAGCCCGTTATATTCAATTTATTTTATAACAGAGCCTATCACTTATATTATAAAAAAATTAATTAAAGAATTTATAAGTGAAAAGTGATCCGAAGTGACAACATTAATATTATCGATTACATAAAGTTTTAATTTGTATCAGTACAATATAATATTTACAGCTTATGCCATAAATGATTTTAACATTATTACTCATTATCATTTTGTCCCAAAGCAATCAGAAAGTAAAAATTTAAAGTCGTATCCGGTCATTCTTACAATATCGTCTATTACGCAGATCTTAAATTCTGAGTAAAAATTGTGATATGAAGAAAGAGAAGTAGTAGAAGGGGATACATGTATGCAGTGATACGCGTAAAACAACGATATCTTACTGCAACGCATTATAATGTCAATATTTTTATCAAGTGCAACCGATTAATCTTAGCTTATACATATTTGTATCCAGTTTTGTGTTAACTCAATTACAATTTCTATACTATATACAATATATATGTATATGTATATATAGAGTGACCTTGTTTGATCTATAAATATTTATTTCGGAAACTATGTTGAATTGAAAAACGTCTTTTTGTGGAAGATTGACGAATTTCGAAGAACATTAGAATATGTAGGAGGAATGTTTGCTATAGGAGGTGTCAAGGAAATTTAAAGATTAGAATTTTTTTTTTTATAGAATTATTACTTTTTTATGGTGAAATTTAATAGAACGTCGAATGTTAAGAAGAGAAATATTAAAATATTTGAATCCTGAAGCACTTTATTATATTTATTAATTCTGTTGGCAAATAATCACTCGCTAGCTGTTCTCAATAACACCGACATAAGAGTAAGAGATTGATCATTAAGACGATAATATTTATTTATTACTTTCAATTAGGGATGCCCAAGACAAGACAATATTCGCGAAAATATTGTATTGGTCTTGAAAATTTTAATCTTGTCTTGGTCTTGAGCGGATTTTTGTACCAAAGATCTTGTCTTGTCTTGTCTTGTCTTGATTTTTATTAACAATTTTTACTAAATTGTTTAAAATAATATTTAACATAATATAATATAATTTGAGATAATTATTACTATTTATGTAATTTGTTTACTTCCCAAAACAATATGTGTGTGTGTGAGCACGCGCCATGCGTGTGCGTGCGTGCGTGTGCGACGTTGTCGGCTTGATAGAAAACAGGAAATAGTAGATATATCTGATTTCTTCTCTTATCCGAAGCGCCGAGCTCATACGATTTTCGCTTGTTCTTTACTGCGTATGCTCAATTGCTCACGTCTCGATTGTGTAGACGCAGTTTATACACAGAAGAACAGCGTACACGTGTTGCTATATGCGTATAAAACAGTTGTTACCATTAGTTCAGACGTGTTCGCGCAGTTTTTATAAAAAAAATGAAACGCAGTAAATCTAATACACAGTCTATGAAAAGAAATTTTTTGTTTTTCTCGCTTATTTCCTATTTCCACATTTTTTGTAATTAGAAACTCCGTTCGGAGATCGGGAACAATTAGGTAACTTTTTTTAAAAACTTCTTGACAAGATCAAGAATCTTGATAATTTTGTCTTGGTATTGTCTTGATAATTAATTTAAAATCTTGTCTTGATCTTGTCTTGAATTTCGAGACAAGATCAAGACAAGACCAAGACTAGTCTTGGTATCTCGTGCATCCCTACTTTCAATAAAGAAGAGTCGTCTTTTGTTCTGCAACTACGGGTTCTGCTAACAAAATCGACATACGGAGTGGAAATAAACACAAAAAAACAGACTGTTTTTTAAATTTAAATTTAAATTAAATAAAAACAGTTGTTTTTTTTGTTTATTTCCACTCCGTATGTCGATTTTGTTAGCAGAATCCGTAGTTGCAGAACAAATAATACAACAACATTGAATTAAAAGTTGAATATCTGAGAAACTATTAGTTTCAGAATACAAGTATCCTCTAATATTTGTTTTCTTAACATTTCACGCTTTATTAAATTTTACTATAAAAAGAAGTCAATCCATTACAAAAAAATACCTTTCATAATAGATTTAATAATAAATGTTTCGAAGTTCCTTGATACCTCCAACTGGCAAAGTTCCTCCCACATATCACAATGTCCCTCTCAACCGCTCCAAAAAATTATTTTTTAATTTTCCCATTAGTTTCCAAAATACAAATAATTATAAATTAAAATAAATTACTTTACACATATATAGTACATATTACACATATGTGCAAATTATGGAAGAGATTCATCTAAGTTTCTTATAGTTCGAAAATTGTCTTCTTCTTCTTGTATACTGCACTTTAATTGATCTGTTGACTCTTTCATTATAAATAAAGAAATAATCAAAAGTCGCAATTAAGTTGATTACCAAAATTGTAGTACGAAACATTAACCGGTTAGCGCTACATAAAAATATTCAAATAATATTGTATTGCAGTAAAATCTCGTAATTATTATTATTTTCGAGAATAAAGTTTCTTTTAGCGCGTGTTTTTTGCGAAATAAAATAGTTTTCTAAATGCCCGTTTTTTTTTATATTTGTCTTATTTATTGCGTTCTCTTTTTCTTTAAAAATAGATTCAACGCTCGGAACTTTGCAAATATTTACAAGACAATTTGAATTGTCAAACAAGAATGCCGCAGGCTCCTGCTTCATTGAACAGCCTCACCGATCAGCACATGAAGTTCATAACAATGTGCAAACAAGAACTCGGCAGCAGCAATTTGCCAATGGATTTCGATCAGTGGACTCTTCAACAGCAATATGACCATCTCGTAAACAACACTAGCAAATATTTCCCGAACATACCCGAATCTCTTAGATTCGTCTTGCCAGCGACCTTCGAGGATGGAGACTGCGGTCGACCGGCGAACGAGAGGCCGGATTGGTTAGATATGGACAAGTTTTATCGCGGACAACAATTCGCCCTGCGTTATTTCTGCAGCCTCTCCATAAGCAACCTGATGGGTCTGCTACAAATATTCAGCTTCGCCGACGGACTGAAACCGTTGATCCTCAGTCAGAAGTCCAACACGCCGTATCGCGCCTTCAAGCGTTACTTGTCAACAATCAGCCGTTTCAGGAACTGGTACACGAGCGATCCTTGGTGCAATGGAACACAGGCCTATCGCGATATCCAGACGGTACGAAGGCTGCATCGCACCATGAGAAAGAAATTGTGCAGCATGAGCGACGATCGGATCGATCTGGCCAGCGAGATTCCGCATATAAAGTGCCCGGCGTTTAAGACGATCGCGGAGGACTTCGCGGACACGTGTCCGACAGCGAAGAGCCGACAATGTCCGTATACGATGTCGAAGATGAAGGGTCTGAATCAGGGCGACATGTCCGGAACACAGTTCGCCTGCATGGGTCTGATAGTGCTCTATCCGGAGCAGTTCGGAGTGTACAACGCCAGCGACGAAGACCTGGAAGCGTTCTGTCATCTCTGGCGCGGACTGGGCTACCTGCTGGGCATAGAGGATCAGTACAACTTCTGCCGCGGTAGTTTGCAGGACGTACGCCAACGTACCGAAGACTTTATCGAGCATTGGGTAAAGCCAAACTTCCGTACGGTAACAGCTGAATGGGAGCACATGTCCATATGCCTCTACGAGGGCACCGGTGACATTGCTTACTTCAACAGTTACAAAGTTTTCCTGCTCTACCTGTGTGACATATTCAAGCTCAACATGCCTCGCCTATACATTTCTCTCAGTTTGTCAGAAAGAATAATGTACGTGCTGCTGAAATTTATGTTCCTCTACTTGCTGAAATTGCCAGGTGTTTTCCCCATCATGAACGCGATGTTTCACAAAAGTCTGAATCGGGCGGCAAGCTTCGGGTTTATGGAACATGCCAAGCTTAAAAAAAAGTCATCCAAGATTGTCCCGGAATTTGTCGTCATGCAAATTTAAGTCGTCCAATTAAAAGAAAGTTTCTATGACTTATTAAGTTTTGACGTCTTTCAGTCATAGATATTGATAATCAAACGGATCTCGTGTTTTTTTTTTTGAAGAGATATCTGTTTGCTATTAAATTTAAAAAAAAGTTATGCGTTCCTCACTTATCTATTGCGATGATAATATCATCTGCTACGATATTAGATTTAAGAGAATAGAAATTGTAGAAAATATATAAAAAATTATTTTATAAGTTAGATTTTATATAGAAAAATCAATGAGAGTCGCGAATTTTAAAGTGAATTTTAAAATGAATGTTACTTTTTAGATATTTTTAATGCTGCATATCTAGAGAGATTACTTAATATTTAATATACTTCTAATTTTAATTAAAGAGATTGTTATTATATATTTAATTTAAAAAACTGAATAGATTTACCGCAGATAAAAAGATATACAATAGGCAATATAGAGCCAGCGCAGTTAATCGGGCGCAAATTTCGTAAATTAATAATTTAATGAAAAAATTAAGAAATATACATGTACGTTTCGGTCCTTTTTTTGGACCATCTTCAGCGTAAAACGGAAAACATACTTAAAGTGATAACTTACAGTATAATCGGAGTTAAAACAAAGTCAAAGGCATGAAATTAAACGGACAGAGGTCAGTACAAAAAAACAGTGATAAGATAAAAGCATAAAACGCAGAATGGAAAAAGAACAGTTTTGAATAAACTTACAAATAGCACAATGAGAAGAAAAATCTTTAAAACTTTTTATAGAAAGTCGAATGTTAAATAAAAAGTCACTAATCACACTCACGGGCGGAGGGTGATCCTGTCCGCAAATTGACATGTCGTAGAGTGAAAAACAATTTTGACTTATCGATCCAAACAGAAGCTAACAATGTGACATCGAGATTGACTCTTGTATGTATTGATAATGTGAAATCAGATCTTTGGAAGTTTGTCAACAATGCTGGCATATGTGTAATGTAAACAGTCCGTGTCAGTCTGCAAATTCAAACTATTTGTTTGTCTCTTAATATTAATAATTTCGGAGATAAGTCGTTTGTTTAAAATAGGTTCTTTATCTAAAATCTCCACTTTGTTCCATTTAAATTCATGGTTAAAAGACAGTCTATGATCAGCTTTGTGTACGGTCTTGTTTTTCACTCTACGACATGTCAATTTGCGGACAGGATCGCCTTCCGCCCGTGAGTGTGATTAGTGACTTTTTATTTAACATTGCGATTTCCTATAGGAGCCTCTTCTCATTGTGCTGTTTGTAAGTTTATTCAAAACTGTTCTTTTTCCATTCTACGTATTGATACGTGTGTCACTTTACCTATTAACGCAAACATCACCATGACTCCGATTTCTTTGGCAGGATCTATTTATGCATAATTGAACTATTTGAGCCTTGCTCCGTACACTTCCGGCCAGTCAACCATTGGAGTGACACATTCATATTATCATGGAATACTTTATGCCACATATGAGAATGACACCGCTTGGAACCAATGCGTTTTATGCTTTTATTCACTGTTTTTTTGTACTGACCTCTGTCCGTTTTATTAATTTCATGCCTTTGACTTTGTTTTAACTCCGATTATACTGTAAGTTATCGCTTTAAATATGTTTTCCGTTTTATGCTGAAGATGGTCCAAAAAAAGGACCGAAACGTACATGTATTTTTTTAATTTTTTCATTAAATTATTGATTTACGAAATTTGCGCCCGATTAACTGCGCTAGCTCTATATTGCCTATTGTATATCTTTTTATCTGCGATTTGTTCTAAAGAGCCTTTATACTTTTGTTTGAATAGATTTAATTTATTTAATATAATTTATTTAAAAGACTATATTTAATGAAACGTAATGTACTTTTTATTTAATGAAATGAAATGTACTTTTAATTTATTTTGAAATTTGAATTTAGAATTAGAATTAGAATTAGAATTAGAATTAGAATTGAAATGTATTTCTGATTTTTTGGAATATTGTATTTATTTATTATTTATTTATTAAATTGTACTACTATTATTATTTATTATTTATTATTTAATTTATTTTGCAGAAATAAATAGTACTTCTGTATTATAAATGTTATTTATTATATGATAAATATCATTAATATAATATGTTAGTTTAATAAATTTATGATTCTTTTACATTTTAATTAATGAACATGCTTATTTATTATATATATATATATAGATTATAATGAATGATTGTTTTAGAACAATTTCATCGATGTATGTATGTGATTATATTATGTCGAATTGAGAACTTTCAATTATTATACTCATGCCTTTTTAGAGATACATAATCAATAATTTATGAATTATAAACGATAGAAGAGCTCTTCATAAACTATACTTTCTGGAATTAAAAAGTTACTACAACTATATTCTTTAGTTAATTTCAGGTAGAATTCGCTTTAAAAAAAGTAAAATTTGAAGTTTAATTACCAAAAATACAACGATGGAAAAAGATTAAAACTTGCGAAAAATAATGATCTCCTTCAACATTATCGCTAAGAAAAAAATGACTCCAAATTGGTCAGAGAATATGCTATTAAAAGAACATCCGATAGTTTTGAGACATAGTATATACACGCAAGTCATAATGCAATATTACAATACATTTAAGATGCAGACTGACATGTTAATGAATGTATCACTAATATCTGCTAGCGTTTGAAATAAATTAGAAAATTAAGATGCTCAAATCTGAATATCCTATAGCATATGCCGTATAATTGGGAGATCAGCAGATCAAATATTTATTCACGAGCATAATTACAATTAGATTTCATTTAATGAAGATGTCGATAAACTTATCTGTAGTGACTTTTATTTTATTTTGTTACATAATGAGCCACATAACGAGAAATATATAATCGTAGAACTCGCGTAAAAACTTTCCAAGAAAAAGAGGAAATGCAGAGATAGTAAACAAATGATTCAGGTCATTGTCATCAAACTTCTCTCGAGGAAAGTTTTCGGTAAGAAAATTTCCTACACTAAACAGGGAATTTGTCACTAACAATAAGTAGATTACTCGAAAACATTTCAAGCAAACTTGTTAAGAAATTACGAACATAATTCATCTTTGCGTTTGATGCCAAAAATTACAAGCTTTGTGGCACGCCTTGGGATCTCCTACGATAGGAAAAAAATAATTTGTCGAGAAGCAAAGCCCGGAACAGCTCCGTTTATCAAGATATTATTGAATATTCGGGTTTAAACTCGTTTAAAAGTTCATCACATTCGTCTTTGCGTATGGTGCCAAAATTTACAAACGTGGTGGACCGGATACGTAATGCTCCCAGCCCCACTCCTTCGTATTTACGTCAGAGAAAAGCGCATCTCAATCGGACCTGCATAAATGATGATAGCATTGCTAATAGTCACGACTGGGGGCCTCATAAAGTCAAAAGGCTAAAACCTATATAAGGCCTTGATCTCTGCAAAACTTCACGAAGTACAGATTCACTATTGAAGAGACTACAATGGCAAGTACTTCATCCGAAAAGAATTTGAAGTATATACGTTTCACTATACAATCGTTTACGTGAATTACAAGCAGCAGCATTGAATTTTCAAGCTAACATACACGAACATCCAAAATAAACGACTGATATCTTCTTATCCAAGGGTGAGTAAAAATTTTTTTATTCCGTGTCTATAAACTTTTCTATGATCATCTCTTTATATGATAGCTTTAAGATTAATTTAAAATAATTTATTAAAAATTAAAGACATTTCTTTCTTGTGATATTTTTTTACCATCCACCAAAATTAATCGAATGTGAACCATAGACATTTATTATCAATTGTCTATAGCAACATAATTGTTTGATAGTTTCTCCGCGGTCTTCTTAAAACTAATTAGTTAGATTGTATGTTTCGACTTTTTCGTATATTTAACTTTTATTATTAGAGTGCGTAAACACCAATCGCACCGAGTATCAACTTGTACTCTTAAATTTTTCATCATACTCAAATATTTTCCTGACACTTTTAGAATGAATTTTACCAGATCGACAAGTGTGTTTTTAAATATGCGCACTTAGATTCTCACAATAGATATCTAATTTTGAACTGAGATCTTGCGACAAATGAGATAATCTACCTCAACAATTTTTTTAAGAAAAAGCTGACAGCAAATTAATTGAGAAATTTATAAGAAAACAAGGAAATAAAATGATGCAATAAATTTCCTATGATTGTACGTCCTATGATTGTTCTAACAATACAATGTTGCACATGGATATTTGGTAATAAAAAAATTAATTAAAGAATTTATAAGTAAAAAGTGATCCGTCAAATTTTCGACATTTGTATATTGTTTTAAAAATACAATGCACATAATTGCACATAATTGAATATACATATATGTGCAAAACGGGTGATTTCTTGCCTCAGGATTGTGTTATTTCCTTTTGCAGAATTCTCTGATTTTTCGGAATTTTCATCCTTTTTCAATATATAATAAGTATAATAAAATGCATATGATAAAAAATGCTACCTGAAACGTAATTAATCGGAATAAGTTAAAATCTTATTATTATTTTATATCTTTACAAGTTACAACATTAATGTTATTGATTACATAAAGTTTTAATTTGTATCAGTACAATATAATATTTACGATTTATGCCATAAATGATTTTAACATTATTACTCATTATCATTTTGTCCCAAAACAATCAGAAAATAAAAATCAAAAGGCGTATCCGATCATTCTTTCAATATCATCTATTACGCAAATCTTAAATTCCGAGTAAAAATTGTGATATGAAGAGAGAGAAGTAGTAAAAGGAGATGTATGTGTATGTAGCGATACGTAAAACAACGATATTTTTTTGCAACGCATTATAATGTCAATATTTTTATCAAGTGCAACCGATTAATCTTACAATTAGCTTATATATATTTGTATTCAGTTTTATTAACTCAATTACAATTTCCATACTATATACAATATATATGTATATATACAGAGTAACCTTGTTTAATCTATAAATGTTTATTTCGGAAACTATATTGAATTGAAACGTCTTTTTGGAAGGTTGACAAATTTCGAGGAACATTAGAATATGTAGGAGGAATGTTTTCTATAGGAGGTGTCAAGGAAATTTGAAGATTAATATTTTTTTCAATAGAATTACTACTTTTTTATGGTGAAATTTAATATAGAACGTCGAATACTAAGAAAATAAATATTATAATATTTGAATCCTGAAGCACTTTATTATATTAACTATTTCTGTTGGCAAATAAACACTCGCTAGCTGTTCTCAATAACACCGACATATGAGTAAGAGATTGATCATTAAGACGATAATGTTTATTTATTACTTTCAAAAAAGAAGTGCTAAGACGAGTACAATAGCCTATAAAATGATATTCGCGCAATAAAATTTAAATTTAAATTTAAAAAAACTGTTTTTTTTGTTTATTCCCACTCCGTATGTCGATTTTGTTAGCAGAACCTAACCCGTAGTTGCAGAACAAATAATTCAACAACACTGAATTAAAAGTTGAATATTTGAGAAACTATTAGTTTCAGAATACAAGTATCCCAATATATGTTTTCTTAACATTTGACGCTTTATCAAATTTTACTATAAAAAGAAGTTAATCCAATAAAAAGAAAATGCATTTAATAATAGATTTAATAATAGATACTTCGAAGTTTCTTAATACCTCCACCACATATCTTAATGTCCCTCTCAACGTCAACCGCCTCAAAAAATTATTTTTTAATTTTCACATTAATTTCTACAATATAAATAAATGTAATAATTATAAATTGAAATAAATTACCTTACATATATATTGTATATAATACATATACATTACACATATGTGCAAATTATGGAAGAGATCCATCTAAGTTTCTTATAGTTCGAAAATTGTTTTTTTCTTCTTGTTTAATGCATTTTAATTGATCTGTTGACTCTTTCAATATAAATAAAGAAATAATCAAAAATCGCAATTGAGTTGATTAACAAAATTGTAGTATGAAACATTAACCGGTTAGCGCTAGATAAAAATATTCAAATAATATTGTATTGCGGTAAAATCTCGTAATAATTATTATTTTCGAGAATAAAGTTTCTTTTAGCGCGTGGTTTTTGCGAAATAAAATAGTTTTCTAAATGCCCGTTTTTTTATTTCATATTTGTCTCATTTATTGCGTTCCTTTTTTCTTCAAAAATAGATTCAACGTTCGGAACTTTGCAAATCTTTACAAGACAATTTGAATTGTCAAACAACAATATCACAATCGAATAAATTCAAACGATCTACGCTACCAATGAAAAGCAATGAAGAAAATTTCAACGAGAATCTATCGAATGACACAACAAACGACGTCGCTCCCAAGGAAGATATTCAGAAGGACAGCGACTTCACGAGCGACTTTGAATCTACTGTTGATGGTTGCGACAAATCGGCTCCTGCTTCATTGAACAGCCTCACCGATCAGCACAAGAAGTTCATAACAATGTGCAAACAAGAACTCGGCAGCAGCAATTTGCCAATGGATTTCGATCAGTGGACACTTAAACAGCAATATGACCATCTCATAAACAACACTAGCAAATATTTCCCGAACATACCCGAATCTCTTAGATTCGTCTTGCCAGCGACCTTCGAGGATGGAGACTGCGGTCGACCGGCGAACGAGAGGCCGGATTGGTTAGATATGGACAAGTTTTATCGTGGACAACAATTCGCCCTGCGTTATATCTGCAGCCTCTCCATAAGCATCCTGATGAGTATGCTACAAATATTCATCATCGCCGACGGACTGAAGCCGTTGATTCTCAGCCAGAAGTCCAACACGCCGTATCGCGCCTTCAAGCGTTACTTGTCAACAATCAGACGTTTCAGGAACTGGTACACGAGCGATCCTTGGTGCAAAGGAACGCAGGCCTATCGCGATATCCAGACGGTACGAAGGCTGCATCGCGCCATGAGACAGAAGTTGTGCAGCATGAGCGACGATCGGATTGATCTGGCCAGCGAGATTCCGCATATAAAGTGCCCGGCGTTTATGATGATCGCGGAGGACTTCGCGGACGCGTGTCCGACACCGAAGAGCCGGCAATGTCCGTATACGATGTCGAGGATGAAGGGTCTGAATCAGGGCGACATGTCGGGCACGCAGTTCGGCTGCATGGGTCTGATAGTGCTCTATCCAGAGCAGTTCGGAGTGTACAACGCCAGCGACGAAGACCTGGAAGCGTTCTGTCATCTCTGGCGCGGACTGGGCTACCTGCTGGGCATGGAGGATCAGTACAACTTCTGCCGCGGTAGTTTGCAGGACGTACGCCAACGTATCAAAGACACTATTGAGCATTGGGTAAAGCCAAACTTCCGTACGGTAACAGCGGAATGGGAGCACATGTCCATATGCCTCTACGAGGGCATCGGTAACATTGTTTACTTCAACAGTTACAAAGTTTTCCTGCTCTACCTGTGCGACATATTCAAGCTCAACATGCCTCGCCTATACAATTCTCTCAGTTTGTCAGAAAGAATAATGTACGTGCTGTTGAAATTTTTGTTCCTCTTGCTGAAATTGCCAGGTGTTTCTCTTGTCATGAACGTAATGTTTCACAAGATTCTGAATCGGGCGGCCGACTTCGCGTTTATGGAACATGCCAAGCTTAAAGAGAAGTCATCCAAGATTGTCCCGGAATTTGTCGTCACGCAAATTTAAGTCGTCCAGTTAAAAGAAAATTATAATAAAACGAAAAAGCTCTGATATAAATACAAATTCAGATAGGAAGCGGTAGGCTAATGAGAGCCAGGTACAGAATTTATGCGCAACAAACTTGTTTTAAAATCATCTTTATTTAATTTGAATTCGATCTTTCCTTTGGATCATCTTCAGCAGATTAACAAAAAAATTTATGCGTCTTAATCCACATTCCCATCTTACGTCCTCTATAAATTTCGTTAAAAGATGACAAAAATAGTTCGAAAAATCAGATATTAATATTCGTGAAAGTTGGAGGAAATAATTTGTATTATTATTATGTATTAGTTATTAATTAAATTGTTATGCAAATAAATACCATTTATTTGTTATGCAAATAAGTGGTATTTATTTGTTATGCAAATAAATGGTATTTATTTGTTATGCAAATAAATGGTATTTATTTGTTATGCAAATAAATGGTATTTATTTGCAATAATAAATTATTTTTGTTATAATTTGTAATTACTTCCTGTTTTAATTAATAAACATGCTTATTTATTTTTTATATATATATTATATATATAAATATATGTATATACCCGTTTGGGAGCGGGTTAGAATATCTCCCAGGGTAGGCCCTGCCTGTCGTAAGAGGCGACTAAAAGAGCGATTCCCTATGTGGGTTGGGCGATAGGTTCACAACCTATTCCCATAAAACAACATTGTGATGGAACCTCAGCTAAAGTCTCCTTCGACATTATCGCTAAGAAAAAATCGACTCCAAATTGGCCAGAGAATATGCTATTAAAAGAACATCCGGTAGTTTTGAGACATCGTATATACACGCAAGTCATAATGCAATGTTTATATTACAAGGCATTTAAGATGCAGACTAACATGTTACCGAATGTATCACTAATATCTGCTAGCGTTTGATAAATTAAAAAACTAAGAGGATCAAATCTGAATATCCTATAGCATATGCCGTATAATTGGGAGATCAGCAGATCAAGGTTCGAGCATAATTGCAATTCACGAGCATAATTGCAATTTAGCTTTCATTTAATGAAGATGTCGATAAACTTATCCGTAATGACTTTCATTTTATTTTGTTACATAATGAGCCACATAACGAGATAAAATAAAAATATATGTTAATTGGAAATCATTTTTTGCTCCAGATGATAATTAACATATATCTTTCTTTCATTCGTTATACGAGGAATACGGATACGAGTTCATATAATTTCTTTTCTCACGTTATTTTATTTATCTTAATGTCCGCTATATCTATAAATGATTATTTCTCACTTTTTAAGCGTTATGCCACACTTCTGCACGTGTAAGAGTAAGAATGTGTCAACACGGAAGATTGTTTTCGCAATGCGATGTTTCTATTTTTTTTATGTAAAGTACATCAGTTTCAGATATAATACAAATGATCTTCAATTATGACATATGACGATAATGTAATCGTTATCGTGTTATACTTAATCATCGTATTAAATCATTATCGTCATACGTTATACTTAATTATCTCATTATACTTAATCATCATACTCTATCAATCATCTTTTCTAACCTTTTTTATCTCGTTTAATTCCTTGACAATTAATTATCAATAGATTTTTAAAGTAATTATTCGCGAATAAATTATAATTACTAGACAATCATAAATAAATTATATTTGTTAGGGAAAATCGATAGTGCATATGAAGCTTGATAAGATATTTTATTATTTGTTAAATGTTATAATTTCAATATTAATTATATAAATCTGACTTAAACAGCTAACTTGTAACAAATAAATTCTGATTATATCCCGGGCTTTTCGACAAATTCCCCACTTTCAGAACGATGTGTAATCGGGACCAAGTTACGCTCGATAATCTGCAGCAATAGATAAGAACAAGAAACTATCATGGAGCTTTGAACATTTTGAAAGAAGAGATTCATCTATTCAAATATTTCTCTCGGAATTGATTGTCAGGGTAATCTTGAAGAATGAGAACAGTATCGCGTTCGCGTTAATTGACTGATTGGAGTTAATAATATAATAAATTTACTATATAAAATTAATACTGACTATGAAGCTCGACGAAAAGAGCATGATTTCTGCGAGCCTGATAACAAGAAAAAGAAGAATTGTTCTCGGTATGTGATACCAAATGAATATGTCGTGATTAATGTCGATAAGATAACACTTATAATTGTTGTTCCAAGTTGTATCTTTCATTAATGTGTTACTTCTATAAATATCTCCTTTATCAACGAATACGATAACGAGTTAGAATAACTGCCATGAGTGCATGAGAAGAAATTGCGATCGATCTTCGAACGTAACAAAATGTCAATCATCAAGTGATTAGAGCATGTTGAAAGTCTGCTTCACTTTTTATATCTAACAATTAACTTACTTCATATAATACTTTATCATTAGCAATATTAATATGCTTTCTGCGTATTCTTTTTTTGTAGAAGTGATCGAAGAATAAGAGAACAAATCCATGAGGATTTCGTAAGGACGAAGAGATTGTTTAATCTACAGTTTTGCGAAATTATTAGAATTTATCAGAATCGAAAATCAAGCTTGAATTAATTTTTAAGTATTAAGAATCGGTGTCTGAAAGATAATTCTTAATTTCAATCATTTTCAATATTCCCTTAATATTGTCTATTTATTCTTGATTTTGATATTCCATAATTTTAAAATATAATCAAAAGCAATTACAGCGTATTTTTACAAGTTTTTGCCGACTCTATTTAATCATTAATATAATTCACAGTTTTAATAATTGTTATGAGAGAATATTGATTGGCATCATGATAATGGCAAAAGAATAATACATACGTCATATATTGATGTAGAAATACTTTCTAAGAGGAAAAGGAAATGCAGATATTAAATAAACGATTATTCGCTTCATGAAATGTAAACTTTTCCAGAGGAAAATCTTTAGTTGTTGGACTTCTTACGCTAATACGTCACTAAGTAGATTATATACTTCAAAAACACTTCAAATAAATTTGTTAGGAAATCATGATGACGTGCGCTTGACTTTATCTTCATTTCCTTTTTGCTCGTGATGTAGACCATAGACAAACCTCCAATCTCTGATTGGAAAACGTTGCTACGACAAAGAGAAGTAATAAGTATGTTAATTTATTGATGTTATTGTCGTCATCTACTGACGCGTAATTAACAACGATTAATTAGTGCGAGTGAAGTTATATGGATATTCATCGACGTATGAAAACGTATCAGTCTCTCCAAACAATCTCTTGAAAAGAAACCATCCTTATCTTGTTTTTCCCTTTTTCTTCTCTCTTTGAGTTCTCTTCTTCTGTGTACTTGGCCAGTCAAAAAAATTGACTTACGCATTACCGATGTAGACATATGTACCCGAGTAGAAAATAAGCCAGAATGTAGCCAAAATAATTAGTCAGATATTCTAATTACTGGCCAGTATTTTTACTTAATCTTATCTTAGTCAGTTTAATCGACGTGACATACAAGTTGATTCTTTTGCCATGCTAAACTTCCAACTCACAGTCAGATATTTAATAGCAATTTAATAACTGTTGCAGTTTATGATATTGTAATTTAATAATTAAAATTGTCTTGTAAAGACTTGAGCACACACACACACACACACAAAATTTAGATGTAGTGTTGAATCTGTTTTTGAAGAAAAAAGAATATAATTATATAAAACAATACGTCAGTTGTTTATAAAAATTATTTTATTAGAACACATGTTAAAAAGCTATTTCCTCCGGACAGTTATTTATAATATGATAATCAAGGAGATGATAATCAATTTGCCTTAGAAGAATTTTATCGATGTATATATATGTATGTACGTAATGAAATTATGTGTGCTGAATTGGAAAACAGTTTTAAATTATCTCACATGCTCATTTTCACATGCTATGAAAAGTACATACCATGCAGATACATGCACGAATCTGTGTGATAATAGAACATTCGTTTTTCGAAATATTGAAGATATAATGACATAATTTTATCCGCGCTTGAATGATGGTTTAAATGGTTATTGTTATCGATGACAGTGTCACATTCTTATTTCTTTGCACATGTGCTGATATGTAGAGTGTTATCAACAGATAATATATTCGTAACACGAACAGAGATATGTATTAAAAAGCAATTCCATTATAATCTGTGTCATATATCTACTTATTGCAATTTCTATTTAGAGAAGATTTTGACGCGGTATAACTTTATCCCAAAGTGAATTAAAATATAAATTTGCGATGATGATATTAAAGCAGATGATGACACATATTTATCTACTAGATATAGTTTGAAATTCGACGCTTTGTCGATGTAATCAGAATGCTAGTCTTTTGCTTCTGAAAGAATGTCTATGTATTAAGTATTATATTAAATATTATAAATAATTTTTTGAAATAAATGAACCGCGTGACACGTATACAAAGTACAAGTTTATAGATTTTTGTGCTTAATTATATTTTAATTTCAACGAGAATAAAAAAAAATCAGCAGATATTTATGATGGTTCCTTTTTGAGAAAGAATCAAACATAAAACTTAACTCTGAAAGATTAATTCGTGATTTTGTGATATCTTACTATTTTGAAAAGTTATTTAAAGTAAAGACAGTACATCTTGCCGATCTTACGTAATCATTAATACAATTAAAAGTTTTAACAATTGCGCTGGAGAAGTATGATAATGATTTACGATTACGTCAGAAAGATGGTACATGCATCACGTAGAACTCGCGTAAAAACTTCCAAGTGCAAGAGGAAATGTAGAGATAGTAAACAAATGATTCATGTAACCGTCATCAAACTTCTTTCGAGGAAAGTTTTCGGTTGGAATACTTCCTACACTAAACAGAGGATACGTCACTAACAATAAGTAGATTACTCGAAAACATTTCAATCAAACTTGTTAAAAAATTACGAACATGCTTGTGTGATTTTATCCTTGTTTTTCTTTTGCTCTTGACGCAGACTAAAGACGGGCTTCCAACTTGATTGAAAAATTTACTGCGAAAAAATGATATATTTATGTGATAATTTGGTGATATTTTGACTGTTGTCATGTGTTGCAATCTCTATAGAAAACTGACGCGTTCAAGGAATGATAGATGAGCACAGGAAAATTTGCAAAAAGCAAATTTTTGTTGTAATAATATTAAAATGCATCAGCGCATCTCCGAATGATCTATCCGGGCAAAACTCTTTCTATCTTTTTTATCTTTCTACATACCGAGTTGACTCAGATATTACTGTGCGATGCGACGTATTTTCTGAATTTCTGAACATTATTTCATTTTTCGGCTATTTAATGTTATTTGCAATGCCTTGATACCAAAGCAGAAGAATGACTCTTGACTATATGATTACTGTAAAAAAAAACAAAATTGAGAAAAAATAATTATTGACAATAATGTAACAAATTGATATAAATGTATAAAATAAAAGTCGAAAAATATTTACATTATACGGAAATCACAGTTTATGTAATTCGGTTACTCGGTATTATGAGCATGTAAAACTACCAATTTATTTTTCTGGGTTGAATGTGTATATTTATAAGTTTTTCTTATTGTTAGACATATATTGTCCAATGAATTTTTGACATAGATATTGATAATCTCATATAAGTTGATTCTTTTGCCATGCAAAACTTCCAACTCTCTCTCACAGTTAGATATTTAATTTCAGAAATATACATAAATTCCAAAATAGTGAAAACATTTAATTTATTTAATAGAAGATATTTAACAAGAAACTAAAACCGATTATGTCTTCTGACATGCCTCTATTTTTTAGCAATTAAATGCTGCACTCTGTCAGAGCTAATACAAACTTGATCCACTTATTTATTTACTTATTTATTTATTATTAGAAGTCTTTTTTGTTTATTTTCGTCATTCATTTATGTATTAAATAGGCTTTTAAATGGAGGAGAACTAGTCCATCACCGGAGGGTTGCAGTATCTTAATTTAATTCTTCCCTTTCGACCTGTGTCCAGCATAGCTGACCCTACTAGTACCTACCACTAGCATAGCTCTTATTGTAAAGTACCGACATTAATGAATGAGCGTGAGCGCGCGACGCGCGAATCACGCGAGTTGCGCACTTGACAGAACGTACTACTACGTAGTACGCGCGTAGTAGCCGTGATCTATCCCACTTTTAGCACTTCCACGCGTGCCAACACGATCACTCATTCATGAATTGCGAGCGCGATTTCATAATAATTTTATATAATTTTACGAATGGCGATAACTCCGCGGAAAATCCACGTAACAGTGCGTGACAAAGATTAATCTCAAGGACGAATCTTGCAATTGCAATGTCTTCTCGTATATCTCGTGGAGGAGATTATCAAAATTTCTAATCTACCAAGAGAAGAGAAAGATGTTCAAATATCATTATATGTAGAATTAGAGCCTCTTCGATTATGAGACCAATTAATTAATTCGGAGTTGATTAAATCTCGATTAATAATCTATATATATGTATATATTTAATTTAATAATGAAATATGTATATATAATTTATATATATATATATTTAATTTAATAAATTATTATATATATATATATATATATATATATATATATATATATATATTTAATCTAATATATATATATATATATATATATTAGATGCACTTTTACTGGCTGTTTCATTTTCTATTTCATAACGGTTTAACGGAATCTTTTTGCGGGACGATGAGAAATATCTCTTGATCCTTTGCGATCAGTTCTTGATTTACTCATATTAGCAGATATAGAAAATGTACGAAGTGCAAGAGCTCGAACTCTACTATAAAGAACTGATTAA
The DNA here is from genome assembly GCA_963971435.1 of Lasius platythorax. Lineage (NCBI taxonomy): Eukaryota > Metazoa > Arthropoda > Insecta > Hymenoptera > Formicidae > Lasius > Lasius platythorax. The sequence continues at coordinate 7,315,211 of OZ020547.1, read as the reverse complement.
AGATCGAATACTAAGGAATCTAATGGAAATTCTCCCTCCATCGTATCTGTTTTAGAAACATAAAAAAAGAAAGAAAAAGAAGACAAGTAAGGTATAACAAAGACAAAAAGGGTTTGTTGTTTGCATGTGCGGTATCAGTTAAGAAGCTATAATAACTCGAAAAATACTTCAAATTTTAAAACCGGACAATTATGTATGTGTGCGCTTTTTCATTTTACTTAGCAGTTTATTTAACAAAATAAGAATTATTTCTTTTCAGATTGCTCACTCGTCAAATTATAGAACAGTGACAAGTAGTAGAAGAGCAGAATCATATGTCTGTTTAAAGCAGATGCGCCCGAATACGTCAAGTGTACGGGCGTCGTGAAACCGCGCTGCCTGCTTAAAGCTGATAGCTCGAACACATCGAGCGCACAGTCATCGTGTAGCCGCGCGTGCTTGCTTAAAGCAGATACGCACGAATTCATCGAGCGCACAGGCTTCGCGTAGCCGGGTGCTTGCTTAAAGCAGATGCGTCCGAATTCATGAGCGCACAGGCATCGTGTAGTCGCGCGTGCCTGCTTAAAGCTAATATGTCAGAATTCACCGAGCGCACAGGCATCGCGTAGCCGCGCACGTGCGTGCTTGCTTAAAGCAGATATGTGCTCGAATTCATCGAGCGCACGGATATCGTGTAGCCACATGCCTGTTTAAAGGATTATACTATTCCTAATTATAAACATAAAATATTAAAATTTTGAGAGAAATGTATTTTATCGTACGTAATAAAGATTACAAAAATATTATACAAAATAAAAAAATTATTTTTATATTAAAAAATTGTTTCATTCTCTAGAATCGTTCTATTTAAACAAAAATTTATTATTAATCTATTCTTTTCTTCTCTCTTTCTCTCTTTATCCTAATAGAATACATAGAATATTCCAATATATAATATACATAGAAATATTCATGCATACACAATGATATATATGTATATATAAATTATATATATAATTATATATATATATTTACATTTATAGTGTATATTCTGGAATAGAAAAGAATTACATGCAATTAATGAAATATACAAGTAAATATTTGTAGATGTAGTATAGACACGCACCAAATATGATTTTACCGACAGTGTCGAAAAGTGGTTTAGCTAAATAATTTCAATTCTCATAAGTGATGGCGTTACTGTACGGTATCATCTGTGTTTATAGAGATCCCATCGAGAACGTCTCATTCTCACATTTTCAGGCTTCTCTCTGTTTTTATTCTACTTCGCAATATCTAAGAGATTCGTTAGTGTACGAGTGAATTTTAGCGAAAACTACGTATAGATAATAAACTTCAGTAGAGCTCTAATCAGAGAAAAATCTTCATATTTGGTGCAATTTGGTGCAATCTCTCAGCTCTCATTCCTTTTACTCTTTATAATTTAGAGCTCTTTCCTGAGAAAGACACAGTTTTCTTTAATTTATTTAAATTATTCGAGAATATAAGTTGACGATTTTTCTCATATGATTATATGTATATTGTATATATATAACAAGAGTTGAAGAGAATCTGCAATTATATTGTGAAGCGAAAAATTATAAATCATGGCTGCAGCAGTTGAGGATGACATTTATGCAGGATATAATGATTATTCGTCGGTTTACAAGGATCTTGAACAGGATGAATTATTTCAGGAGGTTATCAAAACAAGTTATGGAAAGAGATCAATAGTGAGTACGATGTTAAGTCATTATATTTCTATCGCCTGACAGAATTCTAATGTCAGTTTCTTGTATATCTATTTATTAGTAAATCTTAGTGTTATTATTAATAATTAAATATTTCTGTGTTTTACAAATTTTTTATTTGACATTTGTTGACAGTTCACTCCAAAGACACCAGGCACAGCAATGCGTTTTGGAACATCAAGCAGAGTAAGCACACAGTTTATATAGCTTAATCTTATCCATTACAATATTTAATAGTAATTTTTGTAATTAATTTAATTTTTTTCTTGAAGGAAATATTGATAAGAAAGTAATTTTTTGAGTTATTAGAAGAAATAAGAGGTTTTAATATTATGAAGGAAACAAATAAAAATGTGGCAAAGTTGCATCTTTTAGTTAATTTTAGATTAGCTTTGTTTTGATAGCATTTTAATTTAAAGTTTAATTATTGAAACATGTCTAATGTGTTAGAAGTTGGGAAATTATAGAAAATGGACATGATGACATATGCATTTTCATAGAGGAAAAAATTAATTGACTAAAGAATCTGCCAATGAGCATTGATTCGAAAAAATATTCTATTATATCTAGCTTTTGTCATAGTTTCATAATTTATTAATTTTATTAGTATATTATTGTTTTTTATATGACATAGTTTTAAGTTTAATAGTCTATCTTATGCTTTTACTTTTTTAGTTTCAAAGAAGTGGTACTGCCATATCCATGCAGCCTATGACTGGTGGGCTTAGACCGATGACAGCAGTAAGAAGTGCTGGATATACTAGTCGACAGACTTTTGACCCTCTTAATATGGGAAGTAGCACCAAGGGTCCTGCACCTCCATTGGAAACTAATAAAGAAGACACGTAAGATTTAATATTTCTGTGCACATTTATCTGTATACTTTGATATATTTTCATCACACACATACACTTACACATACACATACACATACATACACATAATTCAGAGAGCATAATATTAAAATATATTTATATATTTTTTTTTAAATTTAAGACCGGAAGAAAAAATAAAAGCATCAGAAAGAAAAATAATGGGTTTGATAGAAAGCTCTGCAGAGGCAGTTTCCGAAAACAATATGAGGATTGCCTTAGAACGCGCGCGCGAAGCCTCCTCAAGAGAGAGAGCTCTTATACGATTGCAGGAACAAGCCGGTCTCAGTGATAATCACAATATAGACTTGACGTTTGCTGTAAGCTCATTGAATTATTATAATTTCTTACATTTGATTTTATTAAGTCTGTGCATAAGTTCCTAGAGTTTTTTTTTGGACGATTTTGTTTATATATATTTATAATATATAATATATTTTTACAAATTTTTTAAATTTCTTTTCCAATAGGTGCTGTTTAACTTGGCGGTTCAATACACAAATAATGAAATGTATACAGAGGCTATAGCAACTTATCAGGCGATAACAAGGAACAGGATGTTTAGCAATAGCGCCAGACTTAAAGTCAATATGGGTAATATTTATGTGAAGATGGGCCAATTATCTCAAGCTATCAAAATGTATAGAATGGCATTTGATCAAGCCCCGACAGTCCATAAGGATCTAAGGTAAATTTACATACGACAACTGCCGAGGAATATTATTTCCTTATGTCATTATTAATAATATTATTAACTCGGCAAATATTTCGCAGAATAAAGATTATGCATAACATGGGAATGTTATTTGTCCAAATGGGTCGGTTAGAAGAGGCTGCTAATAGCTTTGAATGGGTGATGAGAGAAAGAGCTGAGTTTAAAGCAGGCTTACATGCTGTTTTGTGCCATTTTGCGTTATCTCATCGCGATAAGATGAAAAGAGCATTCTTAGAATTATTAGAAGTACAGCTTAATGTAGATCAGGAGGACAAGTATAGCAATAATCCTGTGAGTTTTTGGCACGATTGTACTCTGCTTACTAAAGCTATGTATTTCTCAAAACGTTGCCAACACCTGCACCACTACGTATCACAGTGTGTATCAACTTATTATCCATAAAGGTGCACATATTTCACATAGCAACACATTCATATCAATTGCCTCTTCTCATCAAGTATTCAATGTTTAAATTTTTTTTATATTTTTTAGTTTCTTTGGATTCTATTTGTTTATTGTATATGAGCTTTGAATGATGATTATATATGAATATTTATTCACATATAATCTTTTGTTTACGTATAAATTATAAATCGAATATTAAGTCATATACTAGTCAATTATATATTAAGTATACTTATTATATAGTTTATATATTTTCTTATTTATGTTGTGTAGGATGATGTTGCATCTAATATATTAAATGAAGTTATAAAGAATGATGATTTATCTAAATTGGAAAAAGAAATGAAGTTGGAAGCTGAGAAAAGTATACTTTGTGCAGCAAAACTTATAGCGCCTGTTATTGAAGATACACTTACGGCTGGATTTGCCTGGTATACCTTAAAGAATTATTAATATTTAAGAAATTATATCACATTTTAATATCTTAATATAAATTCTTCATATTTATTCACTATTTCAGGTGCGTCGATGCGATCAAATCCTCAGCTTATGGTGTTTTAGCTGCCGATCTAGAAATAAACAAAGCTATGGTATTTTTGCATAATCGGGAAACGCAACTGGCCATAGATACATTAAAGATGTTCGAAAATCGCGACACTAAAGCTAACAGTGCGGCAGCAACTATGCTTTCGTTCATCTACTATCTCGTGAGTAAAATTTATAAATATCTGTTAAATATCGGTTTATTTGTTTATTGTGTCTAACCAGAAAATTGTTTAGCAAGGAGATTACGATCAAGCTGAGAAATATGGCGAAGCAGCTCGTAACGCTGATGCTTACAACGCGGCGGCCTACGTTAATTTATCCGCTTGTGCAATTAAAAAAGATGATCTGAACATTGCTAGAGAGCTATTACTGTGCGCATTAGAAACGGATGCTAGTCATGTACAAGCTCTTTACAATTTAGGTTATTACAATATTAATTATTTTGCACAAAATTTTTTCTTATTTATATGTAATAAAAAATATATAAATTAATGCATATATTATTTTATAAGTATTAAAATGTTTTTTAGGGTTAGTTTACAAAAAACAGACTATGTATGAGGAGGCCTTAGAATGTTTCTGGAAAATTCGTAATATTGTTAGACATGATCTACAAACGTTATATCAAATCGGTCATCTGTATCAGCTGATGAATGATGTGGACCAAGCATCTGAATGGTATTTTGTTAAATTATATATTGTTCTTTATATTTTTCTTAAATTTTGTGTAATTAATTTTTGATATTTATATGCTGTTATCATTTTACTGAAATTTTGCATTAATTACGAACATAATTAATTTGAATCTTGCATTTGGAATATATTGCAGGTATAATCAATTGTTAGGTATATTATCATCTGACCCAGGAGTTTTACAAAAATTAGGAGAAATGTATGACTCAATAGGAGATAAACAGCAAGCGTTTCAGTTTTATAACGATGTAAGTGTATATTTTCTATTTCTACTTATTAGTTCTTTGACTGCCTACAATTGTGTTATCAATATTTTGATTTATATTTATTAACTGTATATACTTATTACAGTCTCACCGATTCTATCCTGCCAATTTTGAAGTGATAGACTGGATCGGATCATATTTCATCTCGATGCAGGTATTTATAGCAATATTTTGTTATTAACAATATATTACTTTTGATAATAAATTATAAATATTCTACATATATTTCTCAAATGTCTGCTTTAAGGTTGCCGAAAAGGCGTTGACTTATTTTGAAAAAGCGGTAGAACTCGCGCCAGATGAACCAAGATGGAGATTATTGGTAGCTGCCTGTTTAAGACGCACTGGACAATTTCATAAAGCTCTCATGGAGTATCAAGATATTCATAATAAATTTCCGGATAATATAGAATGCCTAAAATTTTTGATCAGACTGTGTAGTGATATGGGTTTAAAAGAAGCACAAATGTATGCAGCTGAATTGAAGAAGGCTGAGAAAGCTAAAGAATTAAAAGATAGGCAAGGTTCAGCAAGACCAGGGACGACAGGTATGTATATTTTAATTAACATAATAACAGGTATATGTATTTTAATTAACAACTCAATAGGATTAATATTGTAATAACGATTGTAATAATTGGTATACATATTCAGCAATTTTTTTTTTGTAAAATCAATCGTCTTTTATAAAAAGGCAAATCTTTATTGACCAACCTTTTATAAAAAAATATAGATTTCTTGTAAAAAATGTACAAAATTTACAATAACAATTTACAATAATAAAATTTACAAAGAACTTGCAACATCGAGATTCATCATTAAATTGTCATTAACTATTGTTTCTGTTAAGTATATATATTCGATAATTATTTATTTTCTCTGATTTATCGTAATTAGATTTTGGTCATATATTTTGTGCAGGATCTAGAAAGAGCAATAGTGGAACATCATCGCGAGCTGGTTCAGGACTGAGTCTATCAGATCATAGACCAAGTCCGGATCGACGACCGATATCAGGCCGAAACGATTATCAAGGTACAATCATAAAAAATTTCATGAAATATAATCACTTATTTCCATCTATTTCGAAATCTCCATTATTTTGCTCTTTAATAATTCTAAGAATGTTTTGAGTGTAAATATATTAAATCTATAATTACATATATTTTATATTATGATTTTATTTCCATTGATATTTTTTACATATCTCTAATAATTTTGTTTTATAACTCTGAAATATTTTATCATACGAGTGTAACATTATGTGATCCATGTGCAAAATTCAACGGTTATTCAATTATTAATACTTTAGCATTATGCACACTTCCATTGAAAGCTAACATCGGCAAAGGTGATCTACAGGTGGTACGCGAGCCACTCTAATGGATTGAATAAATGATGGATGGCTGCAGCCACTTGTACTAGTCTATTCTTGTTCTCTCTTTATCACTTAATACTCGACAAACAGTTATATATTACTGATTCAAGCTGTGAATCTAGGAACAGACATTACTAGGATATTTGTGTTATATTTGCATATTGAATCAATCTTTGTCTAATATATAACATTTATAATGATTATATAATTTCAAGTCTATTTGGGAATATGTCAACACACATACACACACACATATTCATTTATTTATTTGAATATTATTAGATCACAAAAGTAATAGCCTTGCTTTTTGCTTTCTTCTTCATATTTCCAATTGTTTTCAGGTACGGGTTTCATAGATCCTATAGGACCTCTCCCTACTCGTCCTATGACAGCAGCCGGAAAACGAGATGATGATTTTGGTGACGAGGAACTCGGAGATGATCTATTACCCGAGTAATAACATCATGTTGGTTATATAATTGTTATATAGATTTACATGTTTTCTAATATAAAACTAATCGGAAATAGCAAAAAATATGCAAATTATATTATGACAGCACGTATTAATATTTGAACCATATATTTCGAAATAGTAAAAATATCGTCAAAATGGAAGAGTCGAGAAAAATTGACAATTTTATTATAATAAATATATTGTATAATTATATTCTCACTTTATTTGCGTCTTAAATATTTTTGGCAATATGTTTTTTTAATATAATTTTTGATAAATTTGTATAACAGTGTCCGTACGTGTTATACGCTTAATTATTTTTTTTACAATACTACAGGATATTATCATAATAAAAGCAGTTAGTTAAATGTTTGTTAAGTGTATTCACAGTTAGTTAAGTGTTTTGTATATCAGTTCTATCATGATTGTGCAATAAAATCTCACTCATAAAAAAGTTATCTATCTAAGTTTGTGAAATATATATATATATATATATATATATATATATATATATATATATATATATATATATATATATATATATATATATATGCTATATAATGCGTATTCATATTCAGATTCATATTTATATTAATAATTTAGAAATTAAACGCAGAGACGCGTTAGTGATGAAATGCTCCCCACTGTATTTTCGAAGCGCGGTCATGCGAGTTGATCACATTTGACATCTCTTATTAACCCCATGTCAATGCCCCGTGATTCGTGGAATCTCTTTATCGTATGTTGCGTATTATAAAATTACAGAATCATCGTCATTACAGCGACTTCACTTTGTAAAATGTAGAATGTTATTTCTTGACTCTTCAAAGATTCGTATATTAAAATATATTTTTAATAATTATATTTTTTATATAAATTTTACACACATATAGTTTATTGCATTTATATTAAAACTCACGCGATGAACTTTATTATTTGCTCTATTATTCGCTCTATTATTCGCTAGTACAATTAATATCACATATTATTTAGCTTCATCGATGCGATATATTTCATATTTTATCCAATCGATTACGAAGCACGATCCAATCCAATCGAACATATTTAGAGATGTAAGATTGGTCTTCACTAAAGGGAAATGATTTATACGGGCCTGTTAGGGTCGGGCAATTGCAACGATCTAAATTTAAACACACACATCGACCGTTCTAATCAAACTCCATTCAGCTTATGTAGTCTGTCGAGACGGATGTTACTTTATTGCTTGTCCGTACATATCTACGCGTATTTCATATATATTTCCATGCATTCTGATCGCGTATGTATTACACAATTTTCTCTTACAACTTTTATCAGATTTCCTTGCAATAGATTTTCTAAAAGATTTTCTAAAAGATTTTTATTATATATATACATTAATAAATAGTAATACACAATTTATATTTATTGAAACTTTATATCTTTATATTTTAAAAATATAATATTTTTGTGTTAAAATTACAGATACTGCCTAATTAAACTGCTTCTTAATTTGTTTATGCGCATTCATGTGTGTAAATATTTCCAATAAGATCTCTCTGCAATAAGCGCCTATTATGATTTTTTTTTGTTCGAGATAACGAATTTTTTTTTTCATTCTAGATAATATGTGCGGTAAAAAATTGGATTTGAAGATAAAGCGAGTGAAGATGAAAAAACAGACGGCGACACATTGTATACGTTTAATCAGATTCGCGCAAACCCACGCGTGTATGTGTGAATGCGTGGGTTTCGTGTGCTGAGAATGAATAGACGATATATATACATATATATATATATATGACTATCACGCGATGCGTAATTCACGTGCGATCACAAGCGATCCGACAATATTTCGTTTGGCTTTTTTAATTTTAATTAAATATTTTGAATTTTAAGTTAAATTTTTTTTTTGCAATTTTACATTCGGAAAACGATTTGATAGAATAGGAAGCTTTTTAGAAGTTTGTATCCATATGGTTTCTATTTTGTGATAAACGAAAAAAACCGAACGTGTTGTACGTGAGAAAAGAATTAAATTTCTTTAGAGACCGATTTTTCTTTAAATTTAAATCTTCAAATTGTTTGCAATAGCATCTATTCACGCGCTCCCTTATCTGGTGACAGGCTTATTCGATCATTTTTAATTTTTAAGATTGATTTCATTATTCCTTTCCAATTGCTAGATATCAATTAGCATAACATCAATAGTGACAATTTCTAGATCCAATTTATTTCGCTTTTCGCTAACCCGAATGAAGGCTAATGTTTGAATTTACTCTTGAACAACCACAAGCACGTGCTTCCACTTGTGTCACGTTCTCCGTCAAGCAGTCGATGGTCGATACACGTGTATCGATTTAATCAAATCGTTAAACTGCGCAAGCGTATACTTTAATCAAAATTGACTTTTCCTTAAGGTTTCGAATCTCTAAAACATTCCTTGCAAAAGATTTTATAAAAGATTTTATATATATATTTCATTTTATTTTATTTTATTTCGAAATAAAGCGATTTTAACTTTAAAGCGCGCGCTTTAAAACTAGACTTTTAATTGCAAACATGTATTGGCTCGGCCACACACATCTCGAAATATCTAAAGTCGAAGAGCTACGAAGAGGGAGGGAGGAGAGATAACACGTTTGGTAGTGAAGTATTTATCGAAGTATTCCATCGAAATTCCGAGAATCGAGACTCCGAATTATCGACAAACACGTCTGTGTCAGATTCGAGTTTCGACGGTATAACAATAATAATATAAAAACAATCAACCCGTATATACAATTATTCATCGATTCACGTGCAGGCCTCTCTATTTACGTCAACGTCACGGTCCCCCGCGCCAGCGACTTCTCGCTTCTCGCGTGCTCGCGATTTACGCGTTACGCGCTATCAGGATACACGATTCAATGACGCGCTCAGCGCCAGTAGTGATAGATGACGTGGAGGGGGTAAATGACGGCCGGCCGGTTGGTTGATCGCTTGATACGCGGGGGCGCGAGGGGAGCTCGTCGGGAGGCACGACCAGTCATCGCTCGACCGTCGCGAGCACATTTCCAGCAGTCTCGTTCGCGTGTTTGTTACGTCGGAGGAGATCAGGCCAGCAGCCTCCAGCTCAGCGTCGTTTTGCTCATCCTCGTCGGCATCGATCGGGAAGAATTAGACTGCTAACGGGGAAGGAAGCGCGTGTGTACGAGATCACAGGTATCGTAAGTCACAATCGAACGTCGACACACGCAGGTGTGTCGTCTGTTTAAAAACGCGCCGTATCCGGTCGATCTCGTCCCGCGACTGGAGAAATTATTCCACCTGTCGATATCCGCAGCGGCGTAGTTGAATTTTCCTCGAGGTGCCTTATTATCCGAAACTGTTGAATGCGAAATGTTTAGTTACGAGAAACTTGTTTTTCACGGGACGCTCTTGTCTGTAGAGGAAATATGATAATCGATTGTTTGTTACGTAGCATAATGAGGGGTGGCAGGATTCTATTATGGAAACTCTGGTTCTTCTGAATGAAACTCTCTCGATTATGATATATATAATTTATTTTTTTTTTTCCACAATTACGCGAAACTCATTGATATAAACATGAAACGTCAAAATTATATAAATATGTATATATTTTTTTTATTCTAATAATCACAGATATATTTTAAAAAATAAAAGCCCGATATAAAAATTTATGTTCCCGGTATATTTCTTTTATTTCCTTTAAAAAAACACAGGTTTTTCTCTCGTATTTTTGGGATTTTGCTTTTGTGCTAAAGGTAGAAGAAAAAAAACATACACATATATGCGATATGCATTTGATTTAGTAAATCGCGGAGTTCGGAACTTGCGATCGGGTCACTTCCAAGGTACTGCTCTTGACACTAACTGGCAATTTAAATTTTAATTCACGAGCAACACATTCTATATTCGTCGAGTCGAATAACTTGTATTGCTTTCAAAATAGATTATTCGATAACAGTCATTTCTTTTTCCATCTAGCATTAGCAAGAACGATTATTACGAAAATTAAGCGAGGTCGATTATATTAGAGAAATCGACGATATAATAATGTCATCTTTTTGCCGATAAATCGCGCCGATTACAAGGACGCGCCTTTGAGTTTTCCAATGAGATACGCAGCTCGCGAATCGCGTTCTTCGAGTTGATTTATCGAGTTGATCTATCTCTATCACCGCTCTGATTTGGCGCAAACAACGGTGCTCACTCGAACAATCAAGATCAAGTCATCGCGTTTTAGATATCAGATGGAGGAGCCAGCATGCCAGGGGCCCGCTTCTGCGATGTTTACTTTGCCGGTGAGAGAACCACGTGGGTCCTTGAAATATTAAACGCGTTGCATACCTCGTCTCGCCGGGTATTTACATCGTGTTGTAAACACGTGACACTCGTTAGAAGCGTTCCTCCGTCGCGGAATGCAGTCGCGCGACAGAAATTCCCCATACATATTTAATTGCCGCTTTTTGCATTTTTTACGCAAACCGGAATTACGCGTTATCGGGACGATAGTCGTTAAATTGCTTTACCGATCGCACGTTTTTTAGATTGCTTATAGATCTAGTTATCTGTCAGACAGACGTTAAGTAGGTAGCTCTTTGTCGGATTGGAATGATATATGATTATGATAAGCGATTGAAAAATTGGAATAAATTTTTAAAAATTCTGCGATATTTGTCTGGTAAAATTACATTCGAATTTTAATACTTTGTAAGAAGCATCTAATGGTCTCGATATATTTATCGATCGAAAGATCGAATCATTGTGATTGTATATATTACGTAAACGCGTGTGTTGTACATATATCTTTAATTATTATAATACCTATATATTTAATATATTATATCTTTAATTATTACATATATTTAAATCTAATTTTCAACATTTCTCAATTAAAATTGCAAAAAATTTAATCAAATTTTGAATTGTTTCACTTAAAATTTTCACGCTGCATCTTTTATGAACTTGTAAAAGAAAAATCCCTTTGCCATCAGCTAATGCGACTTTAATGACAGGCGCAAACAAATCCGCGCGCATTTTCGCGCAAAATAGCGAACGTACGTAAACTTATGTACTCCGGGAGCTCGTTAAGGTTTCTTCCAGCTGATAGCGTAGTCGTCATAAGATATGCAAGGTTTCTCGAAAATACATTCTGGCCGCGCCACTTTATCTGGTCGCGCGTCTCGTGTGTTTATTCCACATACGAGAGAATTTCGAAACACACCACGTAATTAACGTAAGATCGTTAGCGGCGATATTTCGACCGGTTTCCGCCGAATGGCAGATGACATCGGATCGCGCAGCGTGTTTCTCACGGCGATGATATATTATTACGGCGTCAATTACAACTACAAATAAGGATCACGATAAAAATCATTCTGCATCAGTTCGCGTAACGCTCGCTGCGCTTCGTTCATTTGACAGAACGTTATCGCACGACGTAATGTCATTTATGCAACTTTGCCTTTTATCTCGTTCCAAGAACTAAGAGTCTTTGTCGTCTCAGTTTTCGTTTTCTCTGTTAGATCTTGTTATATTTTTATATATGAGTGTCCTATTTAAAATGTGCTCTATATTTAAAATCTCTCCGCTCTAACCCGCGATAGTTAAAATTATCGTTCTCGTATCATTTTCGTGAACCTCTTAAAAAGATGTTTCTCTTTTGATTGCAATTGCTCGCCAAAATTTCTCGAATCTTAAATCCGCGTCGAATGCGATAAATACGTTTCGGAGACAAACTCGTCCGAGAATGCGAACCGCGCGGAATTCTTGCGTTTGACACCCACGCATCTCACCGGGATTTATTCGGTGCCCTCGCTGATAATAGTCATGAATTACGGAAGTTCCATTATTCAAACGGTAGGTAGCTGTTTGGAGAAGCGCACTCGATTAGATAACCAGAGTGCACTTGACGCCAGACCTAATCTCTCAAGAGTTGTACAATATCGACTAATTGTAAGTTCGAGTATGTATGTACATACGTATTACTCTTTCATAACGAAGATAAATTATACGTTGCATTTCCTGCTTTTATTTCATCGCCCAATCTCGAAATTACGACGAAATCTCGTTAGAAGATCGAATTTGAAAAATTTTCTCGAGTTTGATTTCAATTTAACTGAAAAAAAAAAAAAAAATATTTTTACTTATAAAAAGTAAAATTCTTCGCTTTGAAGCTACAACTCTATACTGCTTTTTGCATTTGGTTATAAAGGACTAAGGTATGCTACGAATGTGACATAATTTTTTTACATATTCACTGTTCAAATACGAGATGTTCTCTCTCTCTCCGTAATAGGCGCGTTTAATGCAGGTGACGACACATTTTTTATCGAAAATATTGATACATTTTTTCTTTTAAAAATATTTCGACATAAATAGCTGTTTATTTTGGAATTGTAATTCAAGAAGAAGCAGCGAATCCCTGTGCACTTTATTATTCAGCTAATCTTTAAATGAACATCAATAAACCTTTGATTTGAGATATTATATACGATATTATATATAGATAATTACTCAGATATTTAATGTAACAATACTCTAAAAAATTTCATAAACTATACATATATATATATAAAAGTTAAATTTGAGTAAAAATAGAATTAAAACCACGGAATTTATGCGACAATTGGTATTGATAAAGTTGCAAGCTAAATTATTCGGAATTCTTGCAGCTTGATTAATCTCGCGGTACGAACAATGTTGTGCTTACGTCAGATTCGTTAATCGCTGATGCGCTGATGGTCGCAGAGTGTGATAAATGAAGGATGGATGGTTGATGGCGAAGTGACAAGAAACGACGTCGTCTATGAGAAATGAAAAAGGCGCAGTCTGTGAAATAGCGGGCTCGTCATCGAAAGGGTGACAAACGAGTGCGTGGACGAGTTGCACTCTGGATTAGAATCGTCACGGCAGGTCAACTGGCTGAATTATCTCGGTTGACGTTTTGCACCTTTCAATTGATTTCAATGGAGTCTCATTCGCCATCAGTTTACAGCCAGGAAAGAATATTCTAGCTGCGCTTTTCGCAGCTTCTCGTTCACCTGATCTCGCAAAATCGCACATCGCGATTTACGGTCAAGATTGTGTTACAGCTGACATTCATTTAGATTATCTAAATTTTCAAATCTTTATGTTCATCGAATAACCGAGATAACGTTTTCTATATCGAGTCTTTATATTAAATCAATTAAGAATTAGGAATTATTTTTTTATAGAAATTATCATCGATTCTCTTTTTTTATTTTATCGGAGTAAATTATTCATACGTGCAAAATTCTGTGTACAAATCTCTGCGTTCTGCGTTCTGTGTTCAATAACGCATTGCGAGATAAATGTATATTCAGGTTAAATATTGTGGTGAGAGTAGAATTTCTCCGGATCATCTTGAGAGTAAAACTGGAAGAAGTGCGTGTAACGAGACGAGTGTGGAAATGAGAGAAATTATACGATGACACGCTATCTGAAACAGTCAATCGAACTCAAAAAAATGGCTAGTTTATTTTTCATGACCTCGCTTGTATGTAAATGGCCGTTGATAAACACATTGTTACACATACAACGTAGCCTCATACTACTACCATCGACGATGTCCATTCGATGAATTGACATTTAAATGTCGCTCGCGACTGAATTAACATTCATTCGACTGAGCGATCGAGTTTGATTAAGAATCGTTATCGGTAAACCAATTGAAAGCCAGACTATCTTAACAACGATATATATATATATATATATATATATATATATATATATATATATTTATATTTAATATATTTAATTCTAGTTTAGAGTCTCTGTATCATTATTCGACATTCTTCAGAAACATGTAAAGGGCACTAATCGCGATTAATTTTAATTAAAGCGCTGCTTTCTTCTTTTCCAACATTTTAATGCGGTCCATTCGAGACTATAACAGCTATTGTCTTATTAATAACTTGCGAATTCATATCATACTGATAATATATATTTAAAATTCGGTTATGTGGAGTTTACGAAACATTTAGTTAATTAAGTATTTTTCCATGCACAACCACTGATGATACGCATTCCACTTTTTCGGATTCTCATCATTAATAGAGACCGCGTGAAATTGATTTACAGCGAGACGCAATGATATGTTACAGCGAGGGGGATTCTATCTTAGACGACGCACGCGATTTACGAGCATAACAAATCGTGTTATCAGAAATTACGTATCGTAAACCAATCGTCATAATTTTTCAAGCGAAACGAATAAACATAATTAATTATTGCATATTGTATGACCTTATTAAGTTCAATCGTTCATTTTTCACTCATATTAATACAAACTTGACAAATTTAATAGTTTACGATACTATATTATTGTTTGCTTAATATGCAAAATAACATATGAATGTAAAATATATATAATAAAATGTAAAATAATATTATTTTTTTTAGTAGTTTACATCATTAATAAGTAAAATTAATCAGTTATTTGAATTTCAATTTTTTAGTAAATCAATTTAGACGAAAAGCTTATTAGCTAAGAATATTTAATTAAAAAGAAGAATATAAAAAATCAAAAAGAATAATTTTAAGATTTTTATCTTTCATATCTTATATTTATATTATTTTTATATTATATTGTTATTTTTTTATCTTTGATATTTTATCTTTTTTATATACTTTTAATTATAAGATTATTTTAGGAATCTTTAAAATTAATTAAGATAATTAAATAGTTTAAGAGTAAAATAGAAAACTTTTCTATGGGACAAAGAAATTCAATTCTAATAATTAAAAATGCAAATTAGAAAATATATAGTTTTCAGGAAGACTATATATATTTAAGAAAGTCGACTTAACCGAGTTAGGAGAGAGAATGTTGTCAATCTTGTTCGGAAGAAGAGAGTACTCGATAGATAACGAGTGTGCTCTCGTCATGCGGATATACGTCACACGTATTGATAAAGCTGTGACCGTCTACCGACCCTTCCGATACATAAAGCTACATTTGCGATAGACTCGCGGGTGTGTATTACGCATTATATCGTCGCGATAATAGAAAAACAACAATTAAAAAAGTTGGACGTTATGTCTACGTGATATCCGCTACAATATTTTACTTACAATTAGAGCCTAATCGGTATATTATTATAGACATTTATGCAACACGCCGCGATTCTACATCAATCTATTGGCAGTAGAATTTTATTAGAGACACGAAGTATCTTTTAGATTTTTATTGAGACGAAGTATCGCCTTTGACGATACGCTTTATTCCTTTAATACCATTTCTTTGCAATGCTATAAATCTTTACACACGTTTCTCTATTTTTTATATCAGTTCTTTTTTAAATCTTCTCAATTTGGTGAATGAATAAAGATTGTTAATTGACGAAATAAAACACAATTTCCAATTACTCCGTATTTAATTTGATCAAAAATTTATTTTTTGTTGAAATAATATCTGTGTTTAAAGCGAGATGTTTCTTGTTTTGCTGCTGCTGCTGCAGCTTCGACCTAGCTCTGATATTTTATAGACATTTTCTTGATTACATATCGATGTTTTCTCTTTTTTCTTTCAGAAATTCGATAAGGTTTCGACATGGTCGTTCCAGCGGACTATGCGCTTCACGACGCGATTCAAGTATCGCCGTTGATACTTTCCGACGATGTTAGACGACAAAAAGTGAGTATAACGCATGTTTGAACTTTATAACCGATACACACTTTGTATTCGTAAGCATATACGTAACACATATGTTTGCGAATAAATGTTATAACATTCATCTCATATCTTAAACGCTTAATTTCATTAAATTGTTCACCCTGAACTTCTGCTCTCTTACACTCATCGTACGATGCAGTTGAAGGCCGATGTTATATCAGAATCTCGTGTGATAAAAATGTATGTAAATAACGAAGTAAATGTCGATCAACACATATTTTAGATGAATTCTCGCTGGAAAATAGCAAAACATAGAAAAACTGCAAAATAAATTATTCTCAATTATTATATTTTTTTATTTTTCATAAGTATTACTTTCCTAAAAATTAGAATAAAAATTAGCAAAGAGTGTTTTATTGAGAAAGCGACGCAATACGTCTTACATGTCATTAATTCAACTAGTTCAGTCACTTTCTTGAGCTATTATTTTATTTCTCACGAATATCTGACATATAAAAGACATATGGATTTGTTAATCAAGACCAGATGTAAGCACGAACGAGACTCTTTCTCCCTTTTACAAATAATACATGTAAAATAGTTTCATTAAAAAAAAAGAAAAGATATATTAAGCAAAGACTAAAAGAGAAGCTGTTGTTTAGGTTGTATATCTAAGTTTGTTTTCTCATGCTAAAGCATTATTGAAGCCATCGACTTCTTACGATACGTATTCAGAAAAAAAATGACCGTTCCATTATTGCATTTCATTATCAACTCAATTCCGAATTATATACAAGGTAAGGCGAATGAAATCCTTGCGACACTAATTCAAAGTTTAGTGACATGAAACGATCGTGTATACTTTCTCATTTCAATTATGCTAATCGTACCACGTGTACAATTAGATATCGTGTCAGATGTACTACATGCCATTATGTACGAATCGTTGGACGTAATAAAATTTTTTTTTATGAAAACAACTTTTTCATTGAAAAAAAAGAGTCGAATATACATTCTCTTTCTGATGGCTAATATCTGTGAATTGTAAGAGGTTGCTACACAATACTTACTCAATTCATAAGGGGAGATTATACGTTGGAATTTTCGACAGACATTATTTTGAACATTGGATCGAATGAATCTTGATAGTAAACTTTTCTTCAGAAGTAACTTCTGAAGAATGTCCACAATTAATGAAAAAAAAATTATTAATTGCGCGTCTTTCTCTTTGACTTTCTTTTAACAAGATTTTTTTAATTATACCGTCTGGAAAATTTGGAGCAATAGAAAAGATATAAAAAGCCCGTTATAACTTTATGTTCAATCAATAAAGAGAGTCGCATATATACTCGAATCGAAATTTTTCTCTTACTTTCGATTTACAATTCAACATCTACTTTGATATTTTAAGTTGTCAGATCTCCTCTCTTCTGAAACTATTTAATATATATATATATATATATGTGGTTTTATCGAAAATTCTTCTCTTTTAAACCTTTAAATGGGAAATTTATTCATTTACTGCTTATTTTTTGTATAAAATAGGAGCTCTGTTTCTATATAAATTAAATCTATCGAAATCCTCTAAAATCCACAAACGTGAGAAAATTGAGCTTGGGAAAATGGGAACATTTCGACTCGAATAATATTATATACGTTGCAATTACATTCGTCCGCTTCGAAACACAGTCCGGGTAAAGGTGGATTAAATCGGATTTCGGGTTATCATGGCTCAGACGTCATAAACCGTCGATTTTTATCTCGCTCTCTAAGCTGCAGGGTTATCGAGAGGTAATCCCGCGTTGTTAAAAGTTCAAGACATGTGAACAGTTTATCGGTGTAGATAAATAACATGGACTCTGGCGACCAATCGAATCAAGGAAAGAAAATTGATCTTTAGCTTACATATTATCCACAACTGTTTTTTCTAAATTTACACTTACGAAACAATTTCATTTTTGCGGAAAAATCTTCACTCCTTGAATGCTAAAACAAACATACAGACATACATATAGCGAGAATTGTATGACGCAAATTTTATTAATTTTGCGTCTCACAAATTTATTTCATCAGATAAATCTCTGAGAAGATTATCGATAGCCATTAATAATGTAATTAATAATGCGTTAAATTGCGTTAAATAATTAATTAATAATGCATTAAATTGAAAAGAGTAATTCTATAATAATATTTTTCTAAGCCTAAAAACCATTTACTTTTTTACAAAATAAGATTATATTTTTTTAAACAAGATAAGGTGTAAATATATGTAAGTCGAAAGTTCGCGAATATGCATTTACGTTTACCATTTTTACACAATTTACAGTATAGTCTTGTAGAAATGCGTAATATTCAAATATATAAATAGATAAAGTGTGCTTCACTTTTAAACTATTCATATAAGAAAGATAATTTATGCAAATTCATTATATTAATTCCCACGTTGCAGTTATGAATAATAATAAATAACTGTTCTTAATGTGATTAGGAACGCGCGCACACACACAATAATTAGACAATAATTTAATGATCGTGTCACGGAAGAAAATTCGAATAGTTACGCCCATCCGGGTGTTATAAATCTCTTGTTTGCTAAATATAATTAATTATGCATTCTCACGCTGCTTTGTACATTACAAACGAGCATTACATGACTGTCTCTCTTTGATCTGTCTATATAGAATCTTGTTAGAAATTGCGTAATACATAACGCGACGTTGTAAACAACACATCGTGTGTCTGAAACTCCATATGTTTGTCGAGATATCGCCAAGATTTACGGATCGCACATTTTTCTTTTCATCGCCGGGCGACACGAGAATGACAAGATTGCCATAAAGATTACGTCGAAATGCACGTGTCACGTGCAACATGCTTTTTAAAAGGGAAAAACAACTCTGTTCGCAGATTGAGAATCATACGGCGAAGATGCGATTCTCCGCGGCAACCGCCCGGAAAATACAGGACGTCTTTATTTCAGAAATGAATAAGGGAATCCATCAGCAATCCTCTTCCTTACAAATGGAGAACACCTATATACCGGAACTGCTCGATGGAACAGGTCATTAGTGAAGTTCCCGCGTGTTTAATCCCGCAACCAGATAGCGTATATCGCATCGTACACTTTATATCCCATTATAAGCCTCACCACTACTTAGCAAAGACACTTATCGTCAGAGAGAACGAAACTAATTTATGTCTAATTAATATTTTATTTCGATTATAAAGTACACAACCAAAGCGTTATAATGTATCAATAATTATGAATAATTAATTTTTCATTTGTCTGCTAAATTTCACATGCTGTGAGATTTTTAATAATTTTTTAATACCAATATAAGGGTGGGATGTTTGAGATATATTTGCAAGGGGGCTTATGCAAAATTATTTTCTAAAAATTGTCTCTCTCTAATATTTTAATATTATTACATCAACGTAAGAAAAATATATATTTTCCGATTTTCTGATATAATGGTTTATATAAAATCTCTTTTATACAAATAAATAAATGAAATTTTATTTCACCAAACACTAAGATTGAAAGAATAGGAAAAAGGAAAGAAAACGCAAAACTTTATCACCATTTAATATTAAGAGATTAAAATGCATACTTGAATATTTGCAGAGGAGGGTCTCTATTTGGCGCTCGATCTTGGCGGTACCAACTTTCGCGTACTCCTGTTGGAATTGGCTCACGGTGCTCCCATACGACAGGAAGTGAAACGCTACTACATCGGATCCGAGTTAAGGGTCGGCTCGGCAATCCCTCTGTTTGATTATCTGGCTGAATGTGTCAGTGATTTCGTCATCGCTCAGGGTCTTCAGGACGTAGAGCTTCCTCTCGGTAAATTGACCCCTCGGTATCTACCCGGCCAGAGTATCGAAATCTTTAATTAAACGCGAGCCGCCGCACGATCGTCTATAAATAACGACTTCGCGACGAGACGAATCGTAGAGAAAACAATTTTTTCTGTTGTAGAAAACTGACGGAAAGATTATATATTAAAATATAACTTTTTACTCTATTATCTACACTTCGGATCATTTCCGCACTTCACATTCTTTTCACTTCCAACCTTGATCAGCCGCGTCTACGCAGGTTTCACATTCTCGTTTCCGATGATCCAACACTCGCTGGACGTCGGTATTCTCGTGACGTGGACCAAGACTTTCAACTGTCCCGATGCCGTCAACAAGGACATCGTGAAGCTCTTGCGAGAGGCTTTGGACCGACGAGCCGACACGAAGGTGAAGGTCGTGGCAGTTCTGAACGATACCACGGGTACCTTGGTACAGGGCTCAACGCTGGATCACAATGTAGCTATCGGACTTATCCTGGGAACCGGCAGCAACGCCTGCTATCTGGAACGAGCCGACCGGGTCGAAAATTGGGAGACCGAGAGACACGGCGAGAGAGAAGTGAGTTATCCATATCGCGATAATGTATAAAATGTAAAAGAATATACGTCATATTCTGTCAGATAAATTTTTATTTTTTGTTCGGTAAAGATATTTTTAAAGAGCAACGTCGCAAAGTTTATCTTAAAATTTAAAACAATTTTTACATTTATAGATCCTTTTTTATTATTTATTTAATAATTTTTTACACCCTGTACTTGGTATGCAGTTATCGCAATTATCTTGACTTTCGTCACTTTAGGTTATCATTGATATCGAGTGGGGTGCTTTCGGCGACAACGGTGTTTTGGACTTCATCAAAACGGATTTCGATCGCGAGAACGACGCCAATTCTCTTATCGTGAATTCGTTTACGTAAGTGAGCAAATTTTGTTGCATTATCTGTAATTATGTTGTAATTATTCTGTTTGTGCACGCGCATGGAGTGGATATTATTTCTGATAATATCATATCGTAATCAGTTTGTCACTATCGGCTTATCTGTACAAAAAAAAAATCAGATTTTGGATATCAAGCTTGATTAATAAAAATGACAATAGTTAAGATTTAATAATTAATATAATTTACGTTTTCATTGATCAACAGATAAATGACGATAACGGTGAATAAAATTTTTCCTAGAATTTCTTTATAAAATTACATACGATATAATCCAAGAATTTTAGAGAAAGATGCGCGAAGAGACCTTATACAGGAACTCTTCCGGCAAAATTAGTTCCTAGGACGCGATGGCTCGTATCGAAAAGGTCCTTGTGTACATCATTATGACTTCTTTCTTTAGATTTGAAAAGTACATTGCTGGCAAATATCTCGGTGAAGTGGTGCGCGTGATACTTGCGAGGTTGACCAAAGAGGGGCTTTTGTTTGTAGGAGAAACTGCACTACACAGTCTTTTCACACCTGGCACCCTTACTACAGATCTGGTGTCGCAGATCGAACAGTAAGTCTTAGTTTACAATCGATCGCTTAATTCATAAAGATTCGTAGCGTATAACGAGCTTATCGTTTTATGATTTCAGAGACTCGGTGGATGGCGGTAATATCAATACGAAGGAGGTCATCAAGAAATTTGGCATCATTCCGGACGAGGACGACATCAAAGTCGTTCAATATGTGTGCGAGGTCGCCTCTAATCGCGCGGCTCTTTTGGTATCGATATGTACGTTAATAAAGCTACTACTTTAAATTACACTCGATGCAAAGATAACATCTCATTATTGATTTTTGTCGAAGGCGTCGCGAGTTTGCTGGACCGTATTGATAAGGAACAAGTCACAATTGCCGTGGATGGATCCCTCTACAAGCATCATCCTCGATTAGAGAACTGGATGAAGAAATATATCTCGTTACTTACCTCGGGACGACAGGTACATAAATAAAGCGGGTATCAGTTAAAATGGGAAAACCGCTGTCGTTTAAAAAAAGCGACGTTGTCTAACTGTAAGAGCAAAGAGAAAATAATTGATGTCATCACGAAGTTCTGCTTTTAAAATTCTAAATGCACTATCTCTATAATTGATAATTTTACATTTTTTATTCTCTCTTTTTATAAAGATAGGAAAGAATTATTTTTTACACGTTTCCATCATTTTGTGATAAAAGTTTTTTTTTTCTTTGTATAATAATTTATTTATTTTTTGAATGTGCAGTTCAAATTAATCCACGCGGAAGATGGAAGCGGCAAGGGCGCAGCGCTCATCTCCGCTATTGCGCAAAGACTCCAGAAGCGATTACAATAATCGCGAATACACTAGAGCGTCCGCTTGTTGTCGCAGTCTCATCATTATCAGAAATAGAAATAGAAATATTCCGCCAACAGCTCCTAAATTACATAACTCTCCGTTAGTATCCATCAATATCAGTCTCTTATACTTACATTGGATTGCATTGGATTATTGTACAGGTGTTGATTGAAATCAATCTAGACGTTACGCAATTGCATTAGGATGTTCTTGTATCGATCTTGCACAAGCTGTCAAAAAGATAGGGGTATCGATCGACCGAACAATGCGGGAAACGTGTGTGCGCGTGTGCCATTTTAGGAAAATAAATATATGCTCCTCAAGTACGAGATAAAGAATCACGAGAGACGGATTATCGACCAAATAAAATCTAAAGAATGATATTATTTATTAAATGAAATTGCAATTGGAACGTATACGCGTTTGCAAAGTTGAAAAGTTGTTGCGTATTGTAAATGTTCTTTTTTGTACAAAAGAAGTCAAGTTGTTATAATAAAAAGTTAGTAAAAGATTGATAGTAATAGAATTTTTTTATATTAATATATGATAATCTTTTTAAAAGAAGTTTATATCAATACTTTATTGTGTGTAAAATTTTAACCAGTTTTTTTAAATTTAGAAAGTTTAGAGAAAGCTTATATGGTTTTGCTCATATCTAAGATTCAACTATAATGCTTTAAAATGATGTCACTTCAGAAAAGATATTTTATTTCCAAATTTTATTTTTTATGAAACTTAGCAGCAATAATACGACTGTATAGAGACACTTCTTGTTTCATTCTATTGTGTTTCGTTCGTCAATGTCTCAAATATTTCGAAATATTTAAAAAAATATGCAGTTTATTTAGAATTAATAAAAACAATAAATGAACAAAAGTTTCAAATATTTTAATTCTACCGCGCACGTGCGTTCCGATATTTTATTATTATTTTAAAAATAATAAGAATTATATATATCAAATATGTTTTTAACATTAATACATTATTTCTGTGATATTTATTAGAATATTTTGTATTTTATTTTACATCTTGAATAATTCTACTATTGGAATACTACTTTGATTGTTTCGATATCTTGAGAATTGCACTTGAACGAAATTCGTATTGAAATCAGTCAGAAATATATCGCGACGAATCGCGGAGTCACATTCAAGCCGTGCTTCTCGCGATTGTTACTGTCTTAAAATAGAATCTCACGCTCAAAAAATTATCGAAAGTGTCTCGCTAAAGTAACGTAAACATCATATACACAGTCTTTGTTGATACAGACGATTCTGCGAAGTCGAGCGAAATCATCTTTGCATATTTCAAGTTATTTTTTTCGAAGTACGACGTAAATATAATCGATGCACGATCATCAGATATTATTCATCATCATTAGGTATGTATATGTCATTTTTTAATTGGCTGTAATCAAAATGCGCAATAATTTACTATTTTTATTCATCTCTAACATTTACCAAAACATTTTATTTCTATATCAAACGTATTTTTGTTTGCTTGTTGCTTTTTCTGTTCTTATTTTCTTTGTTCCTTCTCGCTCTAAAAAGAGAGAGAGAGAAAGAGAGAGAAGGCTGGATATTATATACTTGTTTCATATCGAGTGCAAAGAGTGCAATTAAAACGAACAGATCTGATTACTGCGATGTGATTGGTTCGCGCTTCGAGAATCGTATTTCGATAGATTTTGAATGTCGAGCCGCTTCAGGTCAGTCTGTATTTTTACGCGTCCGACAATGAATCTCGCGCGCGAAGAATTATCGGAAGTTCCTCATAAAGTGTTGTCTCAGTGTAACATAAATACGCGCGTAACATAAATACCGCGTACTCGTTATTGTCATGCCGTTTTTAGTATCGACGATCCGCTTCTGCGTATTTGGAATCGATTCTCTTCGCAAAATTCACGCCGTTATTTTCTCGCGATTGGTGCACGATCATCGCTAGGTACGTAATTATACATACACGCGTTTTATCGTTCTATAATTAGCAGCATTCTACAATCGATACTACTTTCGCATTCTTATACAAATAATATGCTCGAATTGCTAATAATTATATACCATAAAACACAATCTACAAAAGAAGACTCAGTATTTGTCGACAGTTTAATTCATGATTCGAAACAAAAGACGCTAATTAACACATCATCAACTGCCACCTTTCTATCATTATAAATATTTATATCGAAATCTGAATCTAAGAAAATTATGTATAGCGCGGTCTCTCAGTGTTTGATATATATATATATATATAAAAAAAGACATCACGTTGCGCGAATACCTAAGCTAAAGTATATATGTATGTACATACATTGCTCAGTGCGCGCGATTAGAAGCAAGTGTATCGATCTTGTTGCTAGGCGGTTCGCGACGACCGTCGGCTAAGAGTTTCCCCCTAAGCGACGCCAGATGGCGCCACGCGGCGGCGCGCGCACCAAGCGCCGTCGGGGCCGCTCGCGAGCTCGAGGAGTGACAGCTCGCGAGCTCGAACTGTCATCACGGCGGTACCGCGCGCGTCTTACGTACCGTTGTTCGCGTTTCCCCGACGCTTGCGAGTGAACGCGCGACGTGACGTATCGTGCCAGTGCCGTGTAACGCGACTCGCGGACGCCTCCCGTCCGTCACCGAGCGATCGCGTCTCGAAATCGCGTCTTTTCTCTCGGTTTTTTTTTCTTCTTCCCCGTCGAAAAAGCCGAATCGCCGCCGCCGCCGCCGCCGCCGCCGCGCACGGTGGGTGCGCACGCAAGGTAGAACGGCTCGCACCGCTCGCTCGCCGCCGGCTCGGCCTCCTCAGTCTACTGGAAGATTCCATTGTGCGAGAGTGGGCTTTCGAAAAGTTTCGCGGCAACGCCGGCGAGTTTTCGCGGACATCCATCGTCGGCACGCCGGGACATCAGACCAGGTATCGTGTTCCAACCATTGTCAGCCGGTCGACGGCGCCTTTACGAAATTCGTCGTAAGTGTACGTGTGCGTGCCTGTGTAATACGCGAGTGCGAATGTGTGTGTGTGTGTGTGTGTATGCGAGGGAGAAAGAGGGAGATAGGTTGAGGTTATTACAGCGGCCGCTCTCTCTGGGTTCAGCTGGGCTCTCAGCTGATGCACCGACCGACCGGTTCGCTGCCTCCTGCGGTCGATTCCTGCGGACGTGATGTAGCGCTCGTTCATGTTCGTCGTGGCTTCTCTCGTCGCTGACAGTGACAGTCTCACGGTTAATTCTAGAGCGTTAATCCGGGGATTCGCGCTGCCGCTTTTCGTATTACGCGATTGCATGTAATTTACACGGGAGGGAGAAATGCGTTTTTAATGATTAGCAACGGTGATCTTGCGACGGCGACGCGACCGTCCCGACCTTGCTCTCGTATCGAAAATACGAAACAGCAGGGGGGCGAGAGGGGGGGGGGGGATGAGCGTTCGGTTAACTAGGGTTAGCGCTAACCGAGGTCGGGCGGAATCGAACGTTCTCGCACTTCCTGACGAATCGACTCGCGGGTCCAATTTCGACAGTTGGTGACAATAGGCTATTAATCTCAATTTGAGACTATTCCGTTAAAGCTTTCCAAAGTAAATGTGTCATAACCTTCTTATGTTACTTGTAAAAATTCCGTTATTCTTTTGTTCTCAAAATGGTTATCATTATCAAAACTCCCGTTTCGATGATCAAGGATCCATCCTTTAATTTCTGATCGTGGACTTGTGTCAGTCGAAACTCACTTTTTAAGCACAAACATTCACGGTTCTTCTAAACGAATCTTTTCGAAAATTTGCGTGAGTGTGATATTTATAAGATTATTAGATTAATTCTGAAAAAAAAATAATTTAATTTGACAAATACATGAACGGTAAATATTTTTCATTAATATATTGCATAACGCGTGATGATTTTATAAAAAAGAAAAATACGTGTGTGAGGGAGAGAGAGAGACTTATACCTATCATCCTGTCATTCTAATTGCACCTTTTACGCTCCTGTCAAGAGCAGGAACGACTGTTCGCCCTCTCGTACGAGTACGTGACACATTGGCGATTTCACCTCGCGAGATTCTCGTCGATTCCCGGTGCTGACCTCGACGACGATGTCACGTCGCATGGTAACCGATTGATACTATTAGAAAGGAACAATCGCGGAGAAATCGGTACCTCATTTCGGAAAGGAAAATCATCTCTCTATTTATAGAAGAAACTTTTATAGTCAGACATGCAGATTTAATTAAGAATACAGTAATGGATGAAGCGAGAGTTATGTTAGACTCTTATAAGGAATAATGACATTAAAATATAAACTAGCGGTCGCTTACAGTCGGCTTTCTTCGGATTTTATTGTGTTGAAATTTTTTGCGCACTCGATTCATCGTATTCGGAGAATACTCGTGTACGAAATAAAGTTAAGATTTTTTGTGGAAGTATTTTTTAGGGAAATCTATATATACGTATTCTTCGTTCCGTTCAAAGTCGCGACGAATTCCGTTAAATACCGTATTTAAATTGCGCGAACGATTGCATAGGTGGAAGCATTCATTCACCATTCGTGTAACTTTGACCATCGAACAAAGGCACGAACCGATTTTACAAAGAGCTAGAATAATTGTGTGTACTCGTCGTATGTATTCATCGCTCGTTAGTCATCTAGCTCTAGTCGTGAAATCTCATTATGAATCTCTCGCTGAGGATAACGTAAAATAATCCGCCGAGGACCAAAGTAATCTCATGCAATGTCATTCATTCTAAAGTAGCTCGTCTTTATGCTACTCTTGAGAGGCATCGCCGAGAACGGCTCCGTACATTGCGCGAATTTAATTCTGAACCCTCTTATTGTAAAATTTAATTATACAGAACATCTCTCCCGTTTTATATTAGATTATCATTTTATTAGATATTTATATTTTTAGATATTTAACGAAATATTAATTTTTGGACGGGTAGTTGCGTAAATATTATCTGTTAAAAATTGAAAAAAGTCATATTAATGATTTCTAGAAGAATAGATGGATAAATAGATAAATATTTATTTTCTCCTAACTATAATACAAATTAAAAATATAAAGAAATATCTGTTATAGAGAGTATTGAAAAAAAAATCCGCTATATCACAGTATTAAATGTGAAACGTATAACAGGAAAAGCAGAGTGTGCATGCACGGCAAGCAGTAAAAGCGATTACAATACGCGAGCGCAGTAATTATTCGAGCGAGTAATTTTGTTTACAGAAAACAAAGACGAAAGATCACACAGAATCAACAGCCGTTTAAAAGGAAATTAAAAGAGTTACTTTCGAAGCAATCTACTATACCTATCTATATTATAAATACGATAGTCGTATAAATATAGTTATTTTATAAAAACGCGACATTGTTTTTGTTTTATTAATTGAATCAATTTTATTAATTCATGATATCGTCCGACTATTACATCGCGTGTGTAGCTCAAAGCACGCTATATTTTATCATATCCGATTCGATCGTATCGCGGAAGCTCCTCGAAGGTGGGGAAACGTCAGGACGAGAGGACTGACTGTCATGGCACCGTTATCGCTCGCAAATCGACTCGCTTTTCCATGAAGCGCCGCCGCCGCGCGCGCTCTGCAACGTCGAGGTCACCGCGCCCGGCTGCAGCTGAGCTTCCAGCTGACGAGCGGAGGCTGCGACCGGTTCGCCATGCTCCTTCCACCCCCTCCCTACTCTTCTATTTCTCTCTCCTTCTCCGCGCGTTCCTTTTTTATCGCGGCCACCTCCTCCTTTTTCCCTTTAAATCGCCTTTCACGTGCTCCGCGCGACTCGGTCGTCGTCGTCGTCGTCGTCTCTCTCTCTCTCTCCTCTCTCCTCCTTCGCTCGCTCGCTCGCTCTCGCTCGTCCTATCCCTCTTCGCAAGTTCGTATTGTTCGTCTCGCGCACGGCCGGGAACACGGCCGACTTCGTTGAACCAGTTCTGAACCGTTTCGTTCGCGCGTCTCTTTGGCACGTTCCGCGTGTGACGGCGAACGCGCGTCGAACGACAGGACGGGAGTGCGAGAGAAAAGAGCGGGCGCGCGTTAATTCGGGGTGCAATGAGAGATACGCGCGCGCGCTTGAGCCGCGCCGTGATTTTCGGCGAGTCCAACACGAATCGCTTTCGAGTAATCATCCCGGAGTGAATCATTCGTAGCGGTGGGGGAAAAGTGAATGTTTAGCCAATGTTTTCCACAGCGTAATCTCGTAAGGAACTTTCGCCGGCCGACAAAATGTGAGATACCAAAGATATATATGTCTATAATAGACATAAGATATACATGTGTCTTTTTTTTTTTATACGTCTATGTGAGATACGCTCCGTTCACCTCTCGCTTCCTTCATATTTATCTATTCATCTGTCTATAGATCTTTTTTAGAATGATTTGTGATCTTACATGTATACCAGGGATCAGCTGATCGATAATAAACAACTTAATTTGCCAGCATAATATTTAAAATTATAATCAGGAGACGCGATAACATTTCTCGCGTTGAGAGAGTATATTTGATATAGATATATATTTATGAGAAAAAGAAGGTGGGGGAGGCGACACTTTCGTTAATCGCGTTTTTTTTGCATCGAACCTGTCTTTGGGGCAAAAATTTCGCCTTTCCTCTCTCCCGTCGCGAGCGTGACAAACGGCCGATTATGTTCACGGGAGCTCGTTCCGTGAGAGCGGTAAAAAAAAAAGATGTCGACGACGACCGGCGGTCTCGCGGCGGTAGCGGAGAAATTGCGGTACTTCTGGAAATCTAAACGACTCGAAATTGCGAGCTCGCCGGCGCGCGCGGACACGCGATTCGACGTTGCGCCGTTTCAAGTCTCCGCTCTCGTAAGGCTTATGATAGACTCATGATGTCAGACGCGTCTCGCGTAGAGAAACTCGCCGGTTTAAACCGAGTATAAAGCGAAACGCATTTATTCATTCGCTAACGAGAATCGTCCGAACGGAGTGATGTGTGACAATTTTCTTTTATTTTTGTTACTCGTCGTCTGGAATTATTTAACCGGATTTATTTTCGCATGTCTCGTTTAAACTTAGACTAGCTACGCGCGCTATTAAACGCGAAGACGAACCTCTTCTCTCTCGTCTATCCGTGGCGTTGATCTAACACGACTGTCTATTTCTTCGATTCGAGCAAAGTGAATCGATCGGGTGCTCTTGTTGGGTGCTTTTTCAAGCGGCTTGACGTTTGCGCGCGCGACCACGGAGATCGGTCGGAAAGAAATACTCTCCGCGCAGTTAAATTGATCATAATTGGGCTGCCGTCGACGGCAGTAAAATATTGCGATCCCGTCGTTCGACTGCGTTTTATCGTCGCAACAACCGGTTACATTGTGGATCGCCTCGCTCGTAAAAACGCACGATTGTAAGGGGGCCCCCCTGATCTCTCTCTCGACCATCGGAAGAGAGAAAAATTCGCAGACCGGTATTCCTGCCGCGCGTTTAGCGCTAAAACGCGCGCGTTCGCAGCCTTTCCTTCATTTAATATAAAACTCGCGCTCGATTTCAGCAACGTAAAAGTTGGTTGTTTGGGATAAAGTGTGTGTGAAAGAGAGAGAAAGATAATGTCAGAAACAGAGAGAGGGAACGCGTATAGAGTCCAGTATATAAATTAAGGATTAATACGAGCTGCGTGAAATCGTTCGCAATATCTTTTCTTCCTCTTGTTTTTGCAAGTTGCTTTTTTTTTTTTTTTTGCATCGCCAATACATTATTCATCGCGGCAGAAATTACTGTTTGCGTGCAAAATGATACGCACACAGCGCTACTTGGTCGCGCATTAAATAATTCAGATCTCACCCCGGAGGTACGCTTGTGTTCCAGTAATCTCGTCGTTGCCGCGATAACCGCTGATTGCCGTTACATCGCGTCGGTAAACCTGTCACCCCGATCTGCAACCGTGTTACGCGACGACACGCGAAAATCGTACAGTCAACGACGGAGATTCAGCTCTTGCACATCAACCGAATATATAATAATATATATTTATAATATATTAACATATATATATAATATATTATATATATATATTTTAATTATCCCGGATCTCTTTACAATCGGAGAAAAAATATTGATCAGCTGTTGCAAGAAATTTGAAATTTGACAGATCGACTCGTTCCGACTGCGCTTGCTCTTGTGTACCTGCTTTCTGCATTTGAAATAAAACATTGAGATTGCTCATTCGGGTTTTATAGAGCGGAAGATGAAGGAAAACACACACAAAGATGCTTGTAGGAAGTGCAACTAAAACTGAGCTATCCAATTTCTTACGTAATTTCATCTGGGCGTGTGAGAGCTATCCTCTCGTGCGCTCTTCGCCAGGATTATAACATATTGCTTCGGTAAAACACTTCGCCGGCCTTCGCGCAACACGATGGAAATATTACCCCCCTCGGCTTCACGGGCCCTCGCGGTAACTCCGGTTATGTAACGCGGATTGCAGTGCTTCAGTTGAGGGTTAATACTCGTCCATGGGACACAACTTGGCTAAAGTTCATTATCGCGCTACTCAATTTATATCACACACGCGAGAATATGAAATAATGGTCCTTATGACGCGATACCTCGATCTTTCGTGTGTCGTAACTCTTTTATGCGATCGTATATAATCCTTGTTAAGAAATTGCCGCGAAATCGTATTAACATATGAGTGCGAAAAAAATATATGACGGAGATGTCTGTTACGAAATGCGCATTTTTAATTTAATAGAATTAACCTTAATGAGGCATTTGCGGTCATTAATGAAACGATCAATAAAACGATAAAAATCTAGTTGATATTTCGATATATGTAATGATAAAAAAATATGTTAAACATAATGCGATACTTGTCTCACGGTATTTTTATTATGTCGCTTTTAGGTAAATGAAGTGTAAAAGCGCGAACAGCGGCACGTGATTAACACATATGAGCAATGTGTGTTATGTTGATATAAACGTAACATATGTATATTTTACATGATTGTTAAGTAATTAAATTTGCTTTTACAACGTCTCTATAATATTTAAAAAACGTATTTTAATAATATAATACAAAAATACGAAGAAAGCTCTAATTTCTAATAAGAATTTTAAAGTTTTAATCTTTGATAAAAGAAGATATTAAATAGTTTGCAAATCAAAATTTTCATTTACGTTAGCCATTTACTACTCATGATATGTCATCATCTTTGATATTTTTTTCTTATTATTAATTTTTAATAGGAAGCTTTTTATATGTAAAATTTATCAGAAAGTTAACTAAGCGATGATAATAATCATTCCTTCGAGGGGGGACTTTATTTAAAAAATGTCAGAGACTAGTTTTTACGTAATGCTTTTATGTTTAAAAATGCCATTATTTATTATATATGGCGCCATCGAACATTTTCTGTATTTCTTGAAAATAATAAGGATTTTTTTTAAATCGAGACTTTGCCCCTTTAAAGTGACTTGAAAAAGAGGAATATATTTATACACGCATTATTCATTAATATGTGAATCATGCTTATTTCTATCGCTGAGTTAAGCGAAACGCATACCGGCAAAACGAGCCACTTGTAATATTTCATTCTCTGTAACGAATGACTAATGACTGATTCAGCTCGTTTTAGCAAAAGGATCGATTGTGTCCAACAGTATTGCTCAACCGGCCGGTCATTCACTGCCGGTGCATCTATCGTTGCGGTTGGCAACCGGCGTTCGCTCGCTCGCTCGCTCGCGACGTTCGCGTTGTTGCTAAGCGGCCGGATTTCCGTGCGAGGCTGCGGCTTCCGAGAATCGCGAATGTTGAGAACCACTGAGGGTTAGCACTCGATGAAGCGCCCCCCACTTCCTTCTCCCTGACGTTAGGCATCGCAGACAGCGAGGCGCTGCTCGCGCAATGACGTGTTGTATGTGTGTGTGTGTGTGTGTGTGTGTGTGTGTGTGTGCGCGCGCGTGTGTGTGTGTGCGCGCGCGTGTGTGTCACTCGAGAGATTGAATAATCGTCGCGTTCCGCGCGATTCGAAAAGTGCAATCGATATCGGTACACGCGTTCGGCTGCGGCCGATAACCGATAACGGACGTCATCGCGCGACCGATGGACGTGTGCGCTCGCGAGGCCGTCGTTATTAGCTCTCTCGGCCAAGAAGGCAAATAGAAAGTTCCCTAAAACGCGCGCCAGAAAAGTCCACACGTGACGCTAAAAACACACGATATACGCGGTTGATCTTTATAAGATGCATTTATGTATGACGGAAATATCACATACATGCGCGCACGCGCGCGATTCTCCTCTCGACTTTCGTAAGTCGAGTAGTTTTTTGTTACGTAACACGAAATTGACTCTTCATATAGCCATCTTCGTCTCTGAGATTTTTCAGTGATTAGCGATGTGATTATTATACTCACTAGGCGATGCGCGTATAAATCCCTATCACCATAAACCATCTTAATATCGCGATTAAATTACCGTATCATTTTCACATTTTTTTTACCGCACACTTTGGCCATTTACGGATTATCTTGCATTTTACGACGTTGGTATGTACATGTACAGACCATTCCACTTGTTGATACAAATGAATTAATACAATAAACTCGGAGTTGGAATTAGTATCAACACACGCGACAGAAAATTGGCGAATTTACTTGCAGAAGAATTAATTACATTATCGAGTTTTCTCTCTCACATTTTATAGTTTCTTCTCTCCGATATTAATAATAATTATAATACTTATTTGATAGATACTTTTTTATCGTAGGAAGTTTTAAAGGTGTAAAATGGCGTGAAATGCAAAATGTAGAGAAATTTTTTTGAGTGACGGGAAATAACCATATTTTTCTTAATTACTACGCTATCAAGCAAGAAATTTCTTGCGTGGATATTATAACAAGCGAGTATTAGAAAACTTTGCGGTTTTATTACTTGTACATTGGAGGAAATGTCCGTGGAAGCACGAAATAAAAGTCAGGTAATACCGAGAGATGAAGTTATCAACTGTGATATCTCTACTAGCACATCATAGAGTAAATGGAAATATGTGTGTGTGTGTGTGTGTGTGTGCTGCAATTAAAACGCCCCAAGTATCTTTCGCTTTCGCCTACTCTCAATATGAATTTTCCGCGATCTCGTGCGACTTATCAATCTTTTTCATTCGCGATAACGTGCCGAGGAAACGCGATCGCAACGGTTCAGACTCTTTTTAAAGTACTCGGGATATCTCGTTCCAGACTGCTACATAATTCTACATAAAAAAATTAAGAAAATTACAAAAATTCGTCATTAAAAAAATTAGCACATTAAAAGATCTGTCTATCTCCGGACACGCGCGTGACAGGATCCTCTTGAGGTTCTTTCTAAAGATTTGTATATATCTCATTCTAAAAGTTTGTAATTGTCGCGGCTCCTCTCATAGTCGTTTTATAAAATGCGTCCGGAATTCGATCGACCAATGCCATCATCGGCACAAGAGTGGCGGCCTTTTGACAGCGAAACATATCAATTTATGCGTTAATGTATCGTCGAGAGCTGTCCACTCTCCGCGAGTTTGCGACTCTCTCAAGGCCTCTCTCTCTCTCTCTCTCTTTTCTCACCACACGAAAGGATTTTCGTAAACAAAATTTACGGTCGTTGAACCCTGTGTCCGAGCCTGTGTTGTCTCTTTCTCCTCCTCCCCTTTCCCCTCTTTTCGCCTGTCGGTTGGCGCACGCGAGAGATCGCAGAGGTTAGCTCTCG
Source organism: Lasius platythorax (assembly GCA_963971435.1). Taxonomy (NCBI): domain Eukaryota; kingdom Metazoa; phylum Arthropoda; class Insecta; order Hymenoptera; family Formicidae; genus Lasius; species Lasius platythorax. The sequence continues at coordinate 7,280,682 of OZ020547.1, read as the reverse complement.
TTTATTCTCGCTCGAAACGCGATTAAAGTCCATCGTCTCGTCCGAATCGTTCTACTTTTCGGCCTAGGTCTTGATTGCGTTCCGCGATCCCGCCTGTTTATCCTTTTCGCTGCTAATTATTAATCGCTGCCGAAATACATTATGATTATGATAATTTGGCTGGCATAAGTATGACATGGCTTATTTTGATATTTATCGAAATGTATCTTTCATTTAAAGTTTTTTTGATCCCATAAAAAAATGAGACCTTGGTTTCTTTTACTTGAAAAAAAATATAGATAATATTATAATAATTACTTAAAACTTTTAATCCACACGTTCCAGTTTTGTATTAGTATTATTATTTTATTTATTCAGTCAGTCTATGGTATTAATCGATGTGTATTACTAGAGTGTGAAAAAGAAATCAACTGAATTTTCTATAAAATATAGGCTGTTTTGTGGGTAATACACGATCCACATGTTTCTATGATACATATACTTATATGTTTCTTTGTGCATCGCAATTGGAGCGTCATGTTAATGACGCTAATTCTAGCGGTAATTCATTGTTATCGCGCTCGTTTCAACACCTGCATTATTTTAACTTTACCGCCATTTCATATATATATATATATATATATATATATATATATATATATATATATATATATATATAAATACACACACATATACAAACGTTTTCGAGATATCGAATTACATGTGTTATTTTTTTAAATATAATTTTTTTATCTATTTATCTTCATAAATTTATTAAAGGGTAATTTATTTCGCAAATATATACAAGGTGTCATTATCGTCTGAAACAGTCAGCAAATGATGAGTAACTAGAGTAGAATGCGAGTATTGTCGTTCTTTTTTTCACGTTTTCTCCATATTTTATTCTTTATTTTATAAATTTATTTGGCGTAATGTGGAGACGGGATTGTAATGAGACGAGTCTAGAAAATTGTGAATTTCCGTGATATTAAGAATTTTTCGTGGTAAATCGCGACATTTTCTCCCGCGACAAATAAGCACGGTCGCATATTTATCAAGTGTCATAACGCGCGATAACGATCGGTCGATTTCTTAATTGTCCTCCAACGCGTCGAGACTTCTCGTCGGGGCGCGTTATGTCATTTTTCGCGCAAATGCACGTGAATACGTTGCATCTGATTGGCTTTAGAAAAGGGACGGGAAAATATTAGGAATTAGATGCGAAACAGCGAATGATTCATTAAGGCTGGTACACGTATCGTATAATTTATAACTGCGTCGTGCTAAATGAAATTGTTATCTTCGTCGTCACATAGTGCGGAAAAATACTCTGGGACACGAGGAAGGGAAAAATTAATGGACTGCTACTCTTCTGCGCTGGATGGCAGCAGGTCATAAAATATCAGGGTCGTGCGAAAATTTCTGCAATTCCCTATTCGATGTTTACAAGCGATCGTTGATCCCCCGTGTCCTTTCTCACGGAGGTTTCTTGGGAGTGTAAGAATGTAGTGTAGCACATCGCTTATTCTCTATGCAAATCGCTTGCGCTAAACGGTAGCGCTATCGCATAGAAAAGAGTGAGCTTTCAAATCGTGCATTTCTAACGTTTCCGCTCATTTATTTTACTTCGCAATAGCGACAATTACTGCGTCATTGTTTAGCTGTAAAGTATATTAAAAAATTATTTGAAACAATTAATATTTAAAGTATAGATATTTCAAGTATCTCTCTCTCTTGCATCTTCTCTTCTCTAGCCTATGTTTTGTCTTAGAACAATCTAGTTGATAATCTAACAATTGTACAATGCAATAAAATGAGTGATAATGTAATATAATAACTGCTAGAAAATGAGTAAATTTCACTTTTTAAAATTTCACTTTTGACGCATGTTGTCGAATAATTAGCGCTATATAGAATAAGCAGTTTCGCAGAAGGAAATATTTGCGCGTGATTTTGCGCGAATCGTTATCGATATCGTAACGAGACGATAATAGATAGGTTGGCCGGTTGTTCGCGGAGGAAACCCATCGGATGAATCGCACAAGCACACAGAAGCTGCGAGGCTGTTGCATTAGCAGTGTGCCAATCTGACCGTTGTTGCACTCTATGTAGTTGCATGTGCTATAGCTGGCAGCACGCAGTATCTACCGTCCTTTTTGCAAACATCGTTCGCCATCTCCCTACGAGCATAGCTTATATACTAGCTTTTCCGACTATTCTCGACGGTTTCAATGGGAGGGAATAGGTTTAAGTCTTCTATAAATATGTAATAATGTGAAAAGAGTAAAAGGATTTATATAAAGAATATCTCGAACTCGTCTATAAAGGATCCATTCTTTTAAAATTTTAATTTTAAATGAATCTGAAATAAATAATCCTGAAACTCTAATTATGGGTCACAAAGAAAGAGAGAGAGAGAGAGAGAGAGAAAGGAAAGTCTTTTAAGAAGGATTTACGAATTGCAATTAAAAACGCGTACTATTTTTCTCACTTTCGCATCGATATATTTTTTGCTATCATAAGTGAAATTCTACGACCACATTGATAATCGATATCGCTCCTCTTTTTATACATACATAATCCTCAGGTATTATACGCGAATCCGTACCGACGTCGATTGGCGATTATTCCACGTTGCGTTTTACGGGTAAAATTTTTAGCTAGATCAAGATTGAAGCCACCGCATGTTTCCCGCGTCACGTTGTAGAATCGCGAGTTTTTCTTTTTTTTTCTTTTTTTTTTTTTGCGCCGCTAATGGCATCGTTCCTTCGCAGATCTCCGGCGGAGAAGTCGCGCTAACGATTCCGCGCTCACAGACACGCCCGGTTTTCACCCATTCGTCTTTCTCGTTCTTGCATGGTCTTTCCGCGTGGTCGACGAGAAAATTAGGTGGAAGACGAGACCATATAATTAGAAAGTATATGTACGCGGTCACGTGGCTCTTTAGGCGGAGTCCGCAAATATCTCGCCAACCCGCGGAAAATACGGGATTGATGGTGGATTTATTTTGCACTTTTCGTGTGTGCGCTCGATGCATCCACGTACATTTTCGTAATTCTCGCATTTCCATTGGTTTTCCCGAGCAATTTTTCTTTCGTCATATTAGAGCTTATTTTAATAAATTCGTGAGTATGATTTCAATAGCTCAATACCAGTATGCGCATTATGCAATTTACGAAATCAGGTATAAAAATGGCTAATAAGAGCTAGGCACAGATATTAGGCACAACAAACTTGTTTTTAAATTTTTTAATTATTTTGAACGTTTAAAAACAAGTTTGTTGCGTCTAATATCTGCGCCTGGCCCTTATTAGCCATTTTTATACCTGATTTCGTATTTGTATATTCTTTTCGATTTATTATGCAATTTAATTCCTGAATTTTCGTAAATATCTAATTTTGCTTCTAATCTTGCTTCTTCGGTTCTCCTTTAAATCTCGGCGCTTGCGAAGAAAAAGGATGATTCCTATATGTATATCGTAGTAATGTTTAGCGAGATTAGCATGTGGTAGACGCGTTCTGTCTCTGGGGATATGAAAATTCGTTGCTATGTCGATTACAGGGGCCGATGAACACTTTCGGTCGATTTGACTCAACCGAGGGAAAAAGGGCTGTACCGAGTAGTTTGCAGACAGCCTTGTGTAAGGGGATAGAGACTGTCGCACTGACAGACTGGCCCTTTACCTGCGACGAGTTTCTCGTCGGATCGTTAAGTCCGATAATACGACGAGAGCGAACTAGATGCGACAAAATTAGACTGTAATTAATTTAATTTTTCCGGCTTTGATGACACCACGGCCATGCCCTGTTTAAAGCGAGCTTATTAAAAATATCGAGCTTCATTTACGCCAATCTACTTTTTTTTTCTTAAGCAGTATCCTGGGATTTAAAATGAAATGGAGATTACTTTCGAAATGTTCGTAAAAAAAAAAAAAAAAAAAAAAAAGGAACTCGCGTGAGATTCTAGGGCTTTTGATTCGATTTTTCAATTGATCTGCCAAAGCGCGTTTCGCGTACATTTTAGAATGGGCTTAAGAGAACGGCGCCTTAAACGGTGCATCGATGCGCGTTGCGGATTACGCAACGAAACGCGCTATTCACGCGTAAGCGACGCACCTTTTATCCCTGTACATGTCTGCGACGCAATCACGCTTCGAGCATCGATGGATTAAACGGGGACGGGGGCCATCTCGGCTGGAGATGATTTACATGGAAGATCATTGACGATTCCCTTGCCGAGAGAGCCTAAGCTGACACATGCACCTATTGCATCACGTGTTTAGCGCGATATTTTTAGCGGATCGACTCGTCCACATGCAGTCTTTGCACTGACACGTGAACGTCACGGAATAAGCCGTTGTTCTAGGATAAAGTGGCTGATAATAATTTCGCTACCGGCGCTTAGCATTTTAAAAATTCTTAGTATACCTTGTTTCTCTTATCTACCTTTCTCATTGCATTTTAAAATGTTAGCCGCATCGCAAAAAAAAAATTTATTATAGAAATTGTGTCATCGCTATTAAGCACCGCGTTCGTAAAGATTTAAAGACGACGCAGGCGGAGAAATACTATCCTCGAAATATCCTCGAAAAGGTATAATGCACGTATTAGTATCGCGGTTAACATTTTAGATATCCGACGTTCGCCAGGCAAACAGTATCGTGAGGAAGCGTAATATTCCGAAAACGAGCAAATCATTTATGCCTGATTAAAATGCTGACTCATATTCGTACACTCGTTTTATCGCGTAGTCATTTCATGTACGAGGTGTCGCGTATTTTCTCTCGATATTGTGAATATCAGAAGTCGAACTGAAAATATTCGTCGAACTTGAAATATCAATGCTTTCTAATTTTATTTGCGCAAAATTGAAGTTATTCAGTTTGTCTTCAGAGAAACTATGCGAATAAATGTATGACGAAATATTATTTTTAATTTAATTTGATATAAACAAACTTTCTATGGAATTTCTTTATGAAATATTAAATCGACGTTGAAAAACATTTAATATGGAAGATTTAGAAATTGCTAGTTTCGTCAGATTTTCTAGGGAAAGTTTTGCACTCTAAAAATATGCCAAAGAATCTTTATTCGAGAGAAAAACGTTCTACATATAGTGGATATTTAATGCGAATAATGTACGTTTACTTCACACAATCACATTTAACGGGATGGACACAAACCATTACCTCGAGTGTTCGTCTGGCTCTGTTCATTAAAATTCATGAAAAGTCAATTAGCCGATTAATCATGGCGCGATGCTTTAGGATGCAAGGATTATGTATGTATCTTGTCTGCTTAAACGTGGCGTTGCATCGCTCGTGAATAAGTCTCAATCCACGTCGGTCTATCGTATATGCATATCGCATCTCTATTTTCTATTACATCAATGACGTAAGTGAATTACGTTTTGCAAACATCGTGGTATTAATAAGATTTATTGTTATTATATAATAACGTATCGTACGATGAAATTACGTACGTTGATGAAGTTACGACGTTAAGGCCAATGCTGACGAGCTCGTGTTTCACTCGAAACGTGAAACGTTTGGATTTTCGCGTTGGATTTCGGATTAAAAAACATAATAATAATTTTTAGATGTCACATCATAAATGTATATAGATATATTAATTAAGAAAATTATTATTTTTTCTATTATTTGTACAGAGAATATCACAAATGCATTGAAAAGTCTCAGAGATTTTTTATTTATTAAATTTTAAATTAAATATTTTTTGAATGCTTTAGTTTTAGTTTGAGAAATCAAGTCGCGAATATGTGTAATTTAATTTTTGCTGAACGAATGTAATTCTGTAGATTTTCTCCTATCGGGCATTTCTCTTTTTCCATCTTTTTCCAAGACGAGTCATTAAATATCGACCTGGATTCGCCGTTTGAAAGACCGGCTGCGTCGCTCTACGATAATCGCGAGTCGAGTTTTCCGTGTTCAGTAGCCGTGAAGGCACCGGCTGTGGAAGGGACCTTGTTTGTTTTTTAATCTTTAATCTATACTTCGCCTACGGTTTCACGTTACTGTATTCATATGTAAGGCTACTCTATACGAAGAGTGCCACCGGTAATAACAACCAACGCTCTTTCTAACCGATACGATGATGCAAGCAGACGCTCTTCGAAGGTTTCGACGAACATTCGCGTCTTTTCTCGCAAATCAAAGCTGCCGTGTCGATTTTTAAAATCAGTACCTTGCGCTACTATGTAACTAAAAAAATTTTCAATTATCACAATTATTTATTTTCTAAAATTTAGAAAAAAAATATTTTTACTTTGATAATTGATATAGTCGCTTGATACATTTACAAAAAGAAATGGATAATTTCTAGAAAAATTTGCAAGAAACATAAAGTCAAAATATAAAAAAAATAAAAGTTATTAGGTTCCCTGAGAAATTATAGTTTTGCTTATTTGCAATGCTTTTTTTTCATGCCACTGACGTATCCGAAATTTTTCTCCAAAGCGTTGATCGCTGTCACGGCCCAGTGAGCCGTATCTATAATTTAATACCGCGTTCTCTTTTCGCGCTCGCCTCGACGAAGACGCATTATGCCTCGCTCGGAGATCACGCTGCAAGATTTCTCCTTGGCAATCAGGATCGTATTCCGCCTCCCGCTACGCTACGCGTCTATCTCGGCCTCCTAAGTCGAGCTAGCCTCGTTTCCGCCTCGTCTCTCCTCGCCGCGCGTAATGCTATTATCCATCTCTCACTTGTTATTCCGCCAACGTTCGACCAGCATAACAGAATCAACGTTGCATTTAGGATACGTACAGATCGGTCAACGCCTTGGAACGCGCGCCCGAGTACTCTCCCGGAATGATTAATGACGATTAGAATGATGGTCGTATACGAAATTTGGGAAGATCGACGAAAAGCTTTCAAGAGGTACTGAATTTACGGTGTAAACCGGTTTTTCTGGTAAAAGTTGATATATGTATATATATGACGCTATAAAAATAAATGTCCAAAATATGTAAAAAGAAGTGATTTTATTCTTATAGCGCGAATAATATCAATACTTTTGGTTGTTAAAAATTCATCATTCTAAAAAATATAAAAAGTATTGGAAATTAATTTTGACGATTCGACGAAAGAATTATTAGCCAAATAAAAAAAATATTCCACGCGATGATTTTGAAAATGACGATAATAAAAAGCGATATGTTAATTGATGAATTTTTTAGTAATATACCGCCTTTGAGCTTTCATATATATTCATCGCCAACTTATTATGCCGCTCGTGTTTCGGATCGGAGAATCAATGTTGCATTCATGAAGATGAGTCATTGCCTCTCGGACGTGCATCCGCAAACGTTTCGCGGATGATGTTCGTGGATTTCACGCCCACGACGAATCACACGGAACGTTTGTATAATGCGGATCACTTCTGTTTAACCCGTTGAATTCGTAAACTCGGATCGTAATCTTGATAGCAGATTTTTTTATAAATTTACATTGTCGATTTTTATGAATCAAATTATTCAATTGAAATGTCGAGCGCGCACTTTTCAAATTTTAAGCGATTGAAAATAAAGCGTTTACTGCGAATTAAATTAAGCATTTGAAAATATATAACAAAATCGTACTATCTACAATAAATTCAACTAAACTATATCTCGATATTCGTATAATAACTTTTATTTTTTATATTTTGACTTCTTGCAAACTTTTATAGAAATTATTAATTTTTTTGTAAGTGCATCAAGCGATAATAAATCAATTATCAAAGTAAAAATATTTGGATTTTCTAAATTTTAGGAAATAAATAATTGTGAGATAATTGAAAATTTTTTTAGTTATATCGTAGCGCGAGGTACTGATTTTAAAAACCGACACGGCAACATTGATTCGCGAGAATAGACGCGAATGTTCGTCGAGAAACCTTTGAAATGATTGAAAATATATAACAAAATCGTACTATCTAAATTCAACTGAACTATATATCTGACAGAGATTTTTAATTCGAAATTTAATCATCAAGATATTTTGTACCGAATTTAAAAAATTCGCATAACAAAATTTCTTCCACGGGAGAACCAACCTTTCAAATTTGCGGCAACGCGATGGTACCACAATTTCCCAGCTAAAAAGCTCCTCACGGGATCTTTCGGATAGCATCTCCGCGCTTGTGAGCAAAACCGGGCGACCATAAAATTACCAGGTCCTGCGCGTGTGGCGATGGTAAAAAAGCTCGGGCTTTTGCGAAGCGAGCAAGGGCTTTTTCGCTTATTCTTCCGAGTCGTCGAATGTTATCGGTGTTCTCTCGCGTGTCACAGGACCGTAAAAGCGGCGGCGCTTTTGCAATTCGCGCGCTAACCACCGAGCGACATCGGGCGAACTTTTTGTCGTGTTATCATCGTCGTATCGATCGATCTCGTCCTCCGACCAAGTCGAGTCATGGCCTGACTCGTCGTCGCTCGGGTTATCTACGAAGTGAATTTCGGAGATGCGCGTGCGTACGCGCGATCAGTCTGAACGGTACTTCATTGATAGGCAGTGTCGAGGTGTCCCTCCTGCGCACAAAAGTATTCAGATAAAGATACTTTTCATCCTCTGAGAGATACAAAAAAAAATGTGTCATTTTGTCGAGGCGCGTGTAAAAAAAAAAGAATATATGATTTTACATGGATTGCAGATGACACGCTATCGTATCAGGCACTACCTCCTTTGCGTTCTTAGCGTTGTGCATGTTGGTGCCAGGCGACAAACACGCTAGTGTTCGGTCCCGCGAAAATAATCCTGATAGTGCCGTTTTTATTGTAGCGTGAATCATTTTTTATTAAGCCATTGATGCATGCTGAATTTGCGTTTCTTTCAGTGAAGGACGTGGTGAGGTAATCGCGATTACTATGCAGTAGTAGATTTTCAATTTTAGATACGTGTGTGTAATGTTTCGAAAACAGATTTTTAATTTAATAATACAAAATTTAAAAAAAAAAAAAAAAAAAGTGAAAAAATTAGCGGCGAAACAGGAAAGCGAGCTTTATATAAGAGAAGGGTAATAGATAGGTTTTTATTGGGAGGGTCAAGAATATATATATATATACATATATCTCATATCGATCTCGTAAAATTTATAAATGACAGAGAAGAACGTGGGAAATCCTCAATGTAATCTCGTGAAGCTTATGGCGAGGAAGGAACGCACAAATTCACCATCACTCGTATGCCTTTCTCAAGTTAATCCTATCTGTGACGTCGGCGTCGTCGGGCTCGTAAATAAGCAGTCGTTACCGAAGAGGAGATGTGATCTTGTGTGCATCTCTCTCTCTCTCCCTCTGTCTCTTCCTCTCCTTCTCGGTCATCGATCCGGCCGTAAAACATGCTCTTTGGCGACGCGGAATAAATTCCGCGCGCGAAATTACGACGAAATATATTATTCCGCGGGCGGCCGGCGTTAATCCGCTTCTGGTTCCGTTTCGTTTAATTCGCTCAAGTGAATCGAGTCGGTCGCGCGCGCGCGACCGCTTTATCGCCTCGCACGTTCTCCGACGTGCCCTGACCATCCTTATATCTCGAAAGACAAAGTGTGTACGGCATATCGCGAATGCACGGCGGCGCGAGCATGCGGTAGCACGGCGGGCCACGGCATTAATAATTCATACTCTGAGCGGAGGGGGGGGGGGGGTTAAGGCTTCTGGGCGTTATAAATATTTAGATCGTCACGGAGATATATATCGCGCGCTCGGACGCCCGGGGAACGGAGCCAGAAGAAGATGAAGAACTGCAATGAGGAGATACAGCGAGATGGCGAGATACGTGGACCAAACTCGAGAAGAGAGAGAGAGAGAGAGAGAGAGAGAGAGAGATTATTTCCGAAGAAGCTGAATATTAAAGTCTCACGCGATAACATATAATAATATAATAAATATAATGAATATATAATAATAATAATTTATTATATATAAATATATATAATAAATAATAATATTATAATAATAATAAATATATCTCGTCGAGATCTCTGATGAATCAACTTTTATCTGCGAGTTCTTTATTAGAGTGATAATGTCGGGGCGACAAATCGCTTGTCGTAAATGTTGTCAAGTTAAATATATAATATATACGTTAAAATGATCGTATATAAGTTTTTAAATGAAATTATGTCTGCGGTTACTGGTGACGTCACGCGTTAAACACTCTTCCAGTCATATTGCAGTTTCCTGTTAATTTCCAAGAACAGACTACTATTGCTCGGATAAACACAATGATTATTGCAATCATTTTCTTACTTTACGTCGCGCACAAGGAGGAATGGAATACTGTTATTATACCACTGCGATTAAAGTTATAAACTGGTTTGATATGTTTTTTTTTTTTTTTTAACAATGCGTGAATTATTGTTTATAAGGAAATTTTATTATTTTCAATCTCTTACATTTTTGCAAAAATTCTTTGGAGGGAAACATTATTCTCGCATTCCCCGAATTTTCTTCTTACGCCATGCGAGAGAATTACAACTTGCGCGAATATTATGATTCAGAGCCTGAATATCTGGACTGATTCTAATTATGCTCGATCATTTCCTCGATTATATAGAAGCGAAGCGGGCGAATATAAATTAAACATTGTTCGCTTATATCTATCACATTCATACATCGTAATAAAATCTCGCTTCTGAGACTCACGTGTGGTTTTTGTACGCATTTAAGGCTAAAAATGGAATTAAGCTTTTTTAAAAAATCTAATATCTTTAGATTATTCCGATTCCCCTCCTTCTTCATTCTCTGATCAAATAACGAGAAGTCTCTTTTTTTTTCTAAAAGTATCTCATATTTTTTTACGTCTTTTAAACGATGTCATGTAAATGTAAATTCGTTAAGAACAGAAATAGGAAACGCACGACTGAGAGAGTGACCGAGTTTAGAAAATTATATTCTCTTCGTTTGTATGGTATGTATTTTCATACATTACTGGTTATAAACGTGGTTTCACAATATATTTTTTGTAAAATTCTTGCTTGTATGATTCGTTTAGTTTTACGTTAAAAGCTATAATCAACCGTCGTTGATTGTGGTAAAAGTACAGCGTCAATATCAAAATTTAAATGTGTATGTGTGCGCGAAGTGTTACGTATAGGTTATACTTTGACCTGTGTAAGTGTGTTACACCGCGAAACACCATTAATCATTCAATAACGGGTTTACAAGAATCACACACATAAAACATACGCGCGCGTCTCGAATGGTGAGGATTTGAGAAACACCGATCAGCTGATCGACGTATTAATCGCAGTGATAATCGTAAGCGCATCGTTAATCTATTTATAATCTATCTATTGATTCGATAATAAACTCGATGAGTCGATTACACGACTGTGAACGAGCGAGAGTGAATTTCAAGCCAAAGTTTCAGAGGGACAGAAATAGCGCGGCGAAAACTGTTTTCCCTCCGCAGAAATTCCTCTTGACGAAACATCGTCGAGAGCGTAACTCGTCCGAGGCCTTTTCCACGACTTACGCAATAAGAAAATGCGCGTATGAAATAATAAATGCGCGAATGTGCGTTTACGCAATCGTGCAAGTGCATCGTGAGACTGAATTTCAGGATCGAGAGAGAATTTCTATTTTTCTCGCGTCTTTATATTTTTACCACTTATAACATTAGAGAGCTGTATCTCTTTTTTTCTACATTTTTCACCAACATTACATCTGCTGCATCAGTAACTGACTGTCGTATTGATTTTCTCTTCTACGCGAGAGCGCATGTTTCTTTATTCCTTTCGATATTTCATTCTTTCGTGATCCCTCGATAAATTGCTACCGTGACGCGACCTTTCTTATTTCTTGACCTCGGAACCTTGACCCAGGCTTTCACGACAATCGATCAATCAAATTGTAGACCCCAACTATGATATTGATTAATTGCCCAATCTTGATAAAACATAGTAATTAATTAAGTACCATTTTGAGGCAGTATCACGAAAGATTATTTGCACCCAATATAAGATCGGGACACCCAATATATTGTTAACTCGTAATCTGTTAACTCAGCTGATCACTCTGAGTTATTGGACATTAGTCAGCAATGCCAGCGAAGCAAAATTATAAATCCTGTGCGGTGATAAAATGCTTATTTTTATCACGTTTTCAAATGCATGACGTGCATCACGTATATATATATCATACTTAATAATTTTTTTGTGTTACTCGACAGTAATTGTAAGTTAAGTCGATATCGGAAAATTAATCCATTTCAAGATAGCATTGATTGAGCGTTCGATTGCGAGTTTGATTGTACGGCGAAATGCTGATTTCCTCAAGGTTCCTTCAAGAATTACGGACTCTCGATTGCCGTTGCATAATGTACGGTCGATAATTCGCCGGTTATTACCGTTTTGAGAAGTATTTCCCTATTAGAGGTGGCCCTCTTACGTCGCTAACGTATTAGATCCGTCTGGCATATAAGAGCGTAAAGATCGATCGAGGCACGTTAGGCCGACGATAAATTGAAGTTCAATACGAATGAAATCACTCGGCGAAATGCGCGTCATAATCTGTCTTTTTGCCACGCGAAATTTCATTTCCTTCTTCTTCGATCGATGTCGATCATTTCGCTTTAATGCGGCACAGTATTTTCCGAGTTTTATTCACGTCCATTTCGCGGAGGGAAGAATCTGCCGAAGAAAAATGATTTCGTCTATAGAGGTTTTTTTTTTATTTTTTTTTGTCTACAGAGGAAACTTTTTTTTCATTTTTTTATCTTGTAATTTATCCCTGCTGTCTTTCCTTCTGTGCTTTCCATGGACAGGGTGTCTACTCCCTGGAAAAACCAGGAAAAACGGGAATTGTTAGGGATTTTTTTATTTTGAAACATCCGAGAATTCTCATGGAATTTTATTGAGACTCAGGGAATTTTTTCAAAAATTGTGTCTGATAATTTTATTGACGATCTCTTTTTAGTACCAAGATCTTGTGTAAGTTTCATAGAAAATTATCCAATTTTTTAATAATATTTAAATAAATTAGTACTCCTTAAGACGTTTATAATAAATTATTTTTTGTTTTATATTTTTATTTTATATTTTTGCATATATCTTTAGCGTTTATATTGCACTTTGTTATTGTCCAAATTAATTTTACGATTAATAAATCAATATTAAATGCTAAAAAAACTGCATTTTTGGTATCTTTCTTTGTAATCGTATGAATAGAAAATTAGGAAGCCAATACAATAAAGAAACTTATTTCAAAAAGCTTCATTTACAAATTTTCTTATTTTATCTGGAATTTTAAACGAAAATACCTAGAAGATCAGAGAATTCTCAGAGAATTTTTTACAAGATTTGAGTAGACACTCTGCATGGATTAATCCCAACGTGGGAGGAACGCGAGAGTAGACTATGCGCAATTCGTTCGAAAGATTCCGTGGAAAACGCGTGCGGTGACGATGTAAAGGAAAATGTGATTCGGTCGGTGATTGCGTAGCAGCGTTGATACGAAAAAAAAAAGAATAGAGAGAGAGAGAGGGACAAACCGCGTGTGATAGAAAAACCGCGATAGATATGAGAGAAAAATAGGAAAGAGAGAGAGAGAGAAAGACAAACGTAAGAGGAAAGTAGGAAGCGGAAAAAGAGAAGAAAGGCGCGAATCGATTGGATCCGATCGGGTTAAAACGTTTTCCCGGTCGATCGTTTCCTCTTTGCGGAAGGTTCGTCAGAGAATCGCGTTTCCCATTCGCGCCGTCTCTCTCCCCCTCGAATCTCGAATCTCGAATCTCGATAGATCGCCTCGACGCTAGGCGGCCGACGCCTTCTTGCCTACTTTCTATCGCCCTGAAACGTATCCCGAGGTGCAGCCGTCTCGGTAAAATCCTCCGAGAGAAACGAGTTTTATGGTCGATTCTCTCACGGCGAAACGCGACGAAACGAGCGTAATTGCGCGAGGATAGTACCGGGATCGACTCTCTTTCTTTTTTCCTCCCTTCGATCCCTTTCTTGTCGCGCCCGGTTAGAGGAGGAGGAGGAGGAGCCTTGGAAAACGAACGAGTGCCGTTTAATCGATCGATCGATCGGCAAAGACGCGATCTTGAAACGGTTCTTCACGCGATCGAAAAAGGATCGATTTTAATATCGGCGTAGAAAATTTAGACGAGATTGTAAAGAGCGCGAACGACTTAACTACATCTCTTCTTGCGTAAAATCGCAGAAGTAAAGAAATTTAAGATTTCTTCCGTTAGATTAAAGGAGAGATTCACGGAGCAGATAAGAATAGCGCGTTCATGGTCGACGACTTACGTATTCTCGTTCGCGTTGCGTTTCATTTTTTTCTTCTTCTTTTTTTTTTTTGAAAGAAAGAGAAGAACTAGTCGATCTTACGCTATCGAAATTAACCCTTCTGTCAATAAATGGGTACCCGTATGGGTATAAAATATTAAAAATGTGTCGGAAAAAACTCTTTTCTCCGCCCGAAAACGGAAAAGAACGTTCGATGCCTAGCAGCTGCTATAAAAAAAAATTGTCGCAGTGCAATGTATCGAAAACAAGCAGTTGGTATTCGGGTATCCTGGATACATTGATGGAAAAAAGGTGAAAAATTATGCATTGACAGAAGGGTTAAAATAAAAAAGAATCAGGAAGCTTTGATGACACAGCGTATGGTTATTTCCTCTTGCAGCGCCAGCGTGCATCGGGTTTCGAGGGAGGATATCGTCCGACGAGCTCGCAAAATAGACAAGAGTATCGTGCCCCCTGCAAAAGAGGGGAAACGGCGAGAATCGGAAGGAAGAAAAATATAGATATCCCGTCGTTCCATCGCGCGCGCTGTTTATCCTGGGAATCGAGCCGAGCGCGCGGGCGCCTCGACACTTGGCGCGATTGCTTCGAGGCAAGAAGGATCCTGGAAGGATCGGACGGAAGGAAAACAACGTGCGCGGGATATGTACCGAGAGCCGAACAGCTCGTCGGGCAGCAACGCCTCCACTAAAGGCGACGAGGTCGAGCTCGTCAGTAGGTTCCTGGCGCCGCTCTGCGCCAGGGACGAGGCGGCCAGGAACATTGCCCTGGCAGCGGCCAGGACCACCGTCGAGGGATGGCTGGGCAGCGTCGGCAGTCCGAATCGCTGGGAGGACGCCAGCGACATCGAGGACACCAAGAGCGCGACCGGCAAGTTCTCCGGTCAAGACGGAAGGTAAGTGTGTCACTGTCCAGCTGTTTAGAAATGTTCGTTATGCAAAAAAAAGTATCGTTTATTTTTCTTCTCTAATAGAGAATTATATCAAATTGGTGAAAAAATGTGATGTATCCGATTTTATTACATTTTTTTGCTGATTTTTTTAATTATCAAACGGAGGATTGTTCAATTAAAATCATGGCTCTTTCTTCTTTTATATCTTATCTTTGATTACTAATAAAGATGCATATAACAAAAAAAATATCCATTATTTTGGGGTAAAATTATATTAATTTGATGCAAAAGAAAATAATCGATTTAATTAATTTCTGCTCGTTTTTTATTCAATCTGTCGCTATTTTTAAAAAATTTGTATATCCTTGTTGTTTTTGTTGACCAATGTATAATGTTGGATTGCGGTATTTTGATTACAATCCCGTTAAATTTTAGAACTATACATATGTTTGCCATTGCATGCCTTCATTCATTCGTATTTAGATTTAATTGGATACGCTGTAATAAATTCTCCGTCATCCCATTTTCTGTCTTGCAGAATAAATACGGGCGTGTCGCTAGGATGCGTTAAAATTTTACGATTTGTTGAACAACTTTGTTTACCGGTATCAATTATCAATACCATTGATTAACGATTAATCAATTAACGATTTATCAAATAACAAATAATATATGTATAATACACATCGTGTAATAAATATTTCCTAAAATAATTCGACTTCGCGTATCATAATTTTGATCGAGCGGACATGTTTAATCGGCGCAAACATTTCGTTCCGTGCACTCTCGGCAAATTATTGGTTCTGGATTTAATATCAGCATTCGGTCACGCAAACACGTAAAACCCGACGTGAACGCGGTACTTAAATAATCACGAGCGGTTCATTAAAATGTGCACGTTATAGAGATTAGTAATAAACACGCAGGAGAAATTATACTCGTTTAAGCATAACTGCAAGGACTATTGCGGAGAAAGAGATCTGCTATATCTCTCTCTTTTTTTATAAAATTCGCATAACTTGCTTTCGTTTCTTCCTAAAGTTGCAGAGTATTTCTCGCGGGACTATTTCTTAAATAATTTCGAGAGAACATTTATTACTTTATAGATTATATAATAACGAAAGGCTCGTTATTGCACACTGTCATAATTAAAAACTGCAGTGAGAAAATCGCGAATAAAAGTATCTCGTGAAAAAGATGAATGAATTGCTGATAATGAATCGTGATAAAATTTGAACAATAATATCGGTTTTGTGGAAAAACAAACAACAATCTATCTTGTTCCAATTTTATTGTTTGTATGTATTATCTAATCCGTCTTAAAATTACTTCATAAATTACTTCATAATATTACATGGCGAGGAATAGCGACACTTGAAAAGATTTATAAGCCGGTGACACACACAAACACGTCTGTTATCGGTTTTTAATCGGTAATTCGTGTTTGATCGAAGATACGACATGAGCGTCGAGCGGTCGCCGACGAGGTCGTCACCGAGGAGCGTGCATCAGCACCAGCTGCTACAGGACACGTTCCGGACAGAGGGCTTCTTCCCGCAAAGCGTGAACGATAACCCGGCACCATTCCTCGAGGATAACAATCCGGAGTCCTCGTTCGATTGCGTGGACGGCCGTCTTCTGAACGAGAGGCGATTCCGCGAGCGATACGGCGACGGCGTCGAGAGCAGCAGGTCCGGCCATTCAACGTCCTCGGACGAGAGTAGTAAGGGCTTCAACATCGAAGGCAGATGCCCACGCTTCGGCTCCAACTGCGAGAGCGAGCGAAAGTACCATCCCGGCTCGTCGTCGAGCGACAGGTCGACGAGCGACGACTATTGTCCTGGCAGAACGAAGAACAGTTACGCCACCAAGGTGAAGGGCGCCAAGCAGAAGCAGCTGGAGGACGACGAGCTGGACGCGGACACCCGGGTGTACGGCAAGAGTCCCAAGTTCGACGACAATCTGAGCGGCCTCGCGTCGTTCGACTGCCGGAATCGCCGAGCCAAAATCGCCGCCGGCGGCGATCAGCTGACGCACGAGCAGCGCCGATACTATGACGGCACCGACGAAGACGTGTCCTTCAACGAGAGCGAGGCGGCGCGCAGCGACGGGGTCGTCTTCAACACGCTCGACGGCTTTGAGAACGAGAACGAGCCGTCTTACTGCCAGGACATGAATCTGGAGAGCCGCGAGACAGCGGCGGCTCACGAGGATAATAATCCGGAGGATCCTCGTAATCGGGCGCAGCAGCAGGACTATCTGCGCAAGAACGACGAGAGGAAGTTTAGCGCCGGTCAGATCAAGAGGCCGCTCTCCCAGGACGAGGACGTGTCCGCGAAGAGCGGCAGGGTGCTCGAGAGCCCGGAAGTGACGCCCGGCGACGTCGGCAGGATGCTGAATCTCGGTAACGCCCTGGACGGACCCAGGCAGGCGCAGGCCAATAAATATCTGAGCCTGGTGACGTTGCATCTGCCGGTGATACTCAGGCTCAGCGTCAACTGTCCCTTCCAGAACGTCAGGATCAAGTGCGCGGAGATCCTCCAGATGGTCAAGGTAAGCGAAAACTGTTCAATCTGTTTCGCAGACAGTTTCGAATTTCGATGGTGCGTGCCAAATAATATATATACGTCCTTCGCGTTTAAATAAATCTCTTAACATTAATTGGCAATCATTTTAAATTAGAATTCAGGGTTAAAGCTACTTTATATATTGTAGTGCTATATATTTTGAACTATTTCTAGTTATATCTTTAATATATGTAGGAACTAATTCGCGACAAACAGTAAGCATTTCTTTTTAATAAATTGTATTTATTTCTCAAGTTCGTGACACAAGTAGTATAAATATCTCCGGAGCCAACTTAGCGAATTGATTGATTTCCTTTCGCGAAACACAGAAATCTCCTTCTGGTTTCACGTTGATCTTCTCAGTTTGTAAGAGGTGCGGTGGAGGAAGTTGCGAAAAAGAAAAAGAAAACCGCTTATTGTCCGTGGTTATCTGTCCTTTGACGGAAATTAAATACCGCTGTATGCCTTGAGTCAGAGTACACGGGACACTCCGGCATTCCGGAAGAAAAAAATCTTGGCGAAACGACCGAAACGATGCGAGAGATAACGGATAGCCTAGATATGGTTGTGCAAAGTTTCGCCCGCGAAGTCTCGACGAAGCAGATATTAACGCGACCGCGAAGTTTGCACTCTCGCGTGCACTCAGCTGAAATTCTTTCGCAACGGTTCCACTAAAGTTTGCACTCGCTCGAACATTCCTCGTCGCGGTGTATATGTGCTTGGTAAAGTTTATTAGGCAACACGAGACAAAGTTAAAAACGGCGAACACAAAGAGACATACCGACGCGTACATACGGAATATCTCAGGAATATCACACCTGTTCTTTAGGATGAGCTATCTAACTTTATGATGCGAAATTGTTTCTACAAGTTTTGCAGCGCGAACGAAAATTTAAATTATTATAAGACTTGACAATATTTGCTGCAGTTTCTTGCAAAAATTAACTTAAAAAATTAAGTATTTAAAAAATATTTAATATATTTATATAAACTTAATATATATTGTATATTTTATTATTTTTATTTTTTATTTTATTAATGTATTTTAAATATATTATATTTAATATATTAAATATTTTTATATTTACTATATTATCTAAATATTTTTTAAATACTTAATTTTTTAAGTTAATTTCTGTAAGAAATTGCAGCAGAAATTGCCAAGTCTTATAATAATTAAACTTAATATATATATTTTATTATTTTTATTTTTTATTTTATTAATATATTTTAAATATAATATATTTAAAATTGAAAAGAAAGATTGCGCGCGTCTCGTTTAAATCTGAAAAAATTTAGAGAATGTTTTAATTTTTACTTAATTATATATATATATATATATATGTATATATATACCTATATATATCTTGAAAATCACTAATGCCGTGTAATTTTGGAACAACCTCCGGTATCCGTGTCTCGGAGAGGAAGTGCACAATTATTCTGAGATACGCTGTACACATTCCGCGGCGGAATTGAGATTGTCCAGAATATTTCAAGCTTTATCTCTCCAGCTTTGCGGCAAATATATCCGAGTCCTTCGCGAAGAGTAACTGCCAGGCGCGATTCTTACGCCGCTGTGACTTTTGTATCTCCGCTCTTAATGCGCGCCGTTGTTTTATAGCTTTCTTAATAAATAAACTACTAGGAGAGATTTACAGAGTTTCCTCGTGGCAGCTGCTCGCGCATTTCGAAAGTGAGCCGCTGCTCAACTTTCGCACCGAAGCTTTATTTCTTTAGACAAAAAATTACAATTTTTTTAAAATAAAATTAATCCTACATTACTGCAATTAGTCATAGGAAATATCTTGAAAACTTTGAACTTGACATCTGGATAATCTTCGACGACGGACAAAATGATTACTTTAACTCATAAGATGTGTAAAATGAGTGCGTGGGAATAATCCGGCGCAGGATGTGCTTATGCATAAAAGATAAACCGGATAGAAGTAACTGTCGGTTATATTAATGGACTTGTTTTGACTGGCTATTTGGGGAGGCGTTTGAACTGCGGTCTAAAAATATCCTGTACCTAGGTGGTTCGCGGTTAAAGCACAAACTTCGGCCTATCGCGAGAGTTGCTCTTTCTCTCGCGCACCGAATAGTTCTATGACAGTCATTAATCTTATTACGGCGGCAGTTAATCTTTTCGAAGAACCGTGGCAAATTGGACTAATCCACGTCCTTTAGTGTGCGGTTAAAAGAAATACCTGACAATACTGGCAAAACTAATCTCGCGCGCTGATTGGTGTTAGAAACGAACGAACGAGCGAACGAACACGCAATGCATCGCAAATATCCAAGTAACCGAGACGGAAATAGAAACAAATCGGGAGAACGTTGTAAGATCGAATGGTTTTTAAAAAACGTTTTCGACCGGCAACTTCGTATTATTTTAGCGTCTTTTTTTTCTCGACAAGGACAATAACGCGCGCAATAATATACTTGAACCTCATTCATCTCTAAAGTCAGTAGGATAAAGGTAAACCGCAAAAATAATCGGCTATCTTTGAGCTTCTCAAGAAGCTCAATAGAACGTGTACTTCGTCTTTTTTTATGCAAATTTCGAAAACTGTATCGCAACGGCATGGATTGATTGACTATGATTAATTCTTAGAATCGTAAAAATGATTTGATCCTCTTTTGAGAAGAGATGAAAAATATATTTTCTCTTTATACAAATTTTGTTTCGTTTTTTATGAAACGTGTGTGTATATCAAACAAGTTTATAAATGAGTTTGTAATTTTATTTATTTTAATAGCATAAACAATATGGTCACAATATTAACATTTTTTTAAGAGAGATAATTATCATCTATATTTATACTATATTTAATAAAAAGAGCGAGATATATGCTTGTAGGTAAGAATAATATATAAATTAAGAAACGTATTGATATTTTATCTCCGCTAATAGCAAGGCAAAAAAATGTATATTATACGTGCGTGGATGTAGAATCCACTGTTTCGGCCGACAGTTATGCTCACCGATATTGTCACACTCGAGGTCGATCGATACGACTTGTGTGTAAAGCTTTATACATAGTGCAGAACGATTTTCAGGCACGAAGTCGACAGAAACAGAAAGCCAGGAAAAGGAGGTTTTATACACGTAAAACACAATGTATCGTATTGTGACATCGATATAATCGTGTATAAAATTTGTGATATATTTCTAATTTTCCTACCTTTTCTTATGCTCGAAATATATGCGGAGATAAAATATCTTTTCATGAACGCGAAGAAAATAAAATGCGAATTTGCAAAAGCGAAATTTTAATTGTGATATAATAGATTATTAATGAAAAAACATTTTTTAAATTTTTATTTGGATTTTAAAATATTAAGCATAATTAATGAAGTCATTATTTTTTAAATGATATTGTCAGTTTTAATTATAATGTAATTATAAATTAAAATAATCATTTGATCATACAAAGGCCATTTATTGATGATTCTCTCAGTTTTAATATTCTGTAATTTCTAATTTAAGTACAATTTTTATTGTAAAATTGACAATATTCGAAAATTTATATTTCGGCTAATATCTGAAAGACAATTACACGATAAAAACATTTTTATTTCGCAATAAAGTTAAATTATTCAGTGATATATTCACTTTAACATCGTATATTGATGTACTTGTAGCAACAGAATTTTTATCGACTCTATATTTTTCATTGGGATGAAGGCTTTATTCGACGATATATTTTACGAAAATGGTCCAAAAATAATTTTTGCTAATTTTGTAAAATACAGATCATTGAAATTCAAAAGAAAGATCGCCCAACGTGGGGCTCGAACCCACGACCCTGAGATTAAGAGTCTCATGCTCTACCGACTGAGCTAGCCGGGCTGTCGAGACCCCGATATATTTTGCTAGTTTTGGTAACTTGACACTAGATACGGATATAGTACAGTAGGAAAATGTAATCTTTTTTTTTTTTTTTTGTTACAGGATAGAGGACTTCCAGTACCAGTGCCGGCTTTCGATGGACCTAGTGCCTTCGTCCCTCTCTCGGAGGTAAGTGATTCTGCATGCGTCAATTGCTTTTGTAGATCAGTATGTCAGCTCTCGTGTTTACAACCGTTCAAAATAAACGTTAGTTGAAATTAACCGAAGTTTGATTTATTAGTCTTCTGTATCCTTCTAGGTATTTTTAGAGAAAGAGACAGAAATTTAATCAAATTATGGTTAATATTAATTAACATTTGTGGAAGTGCCCTTATATGAAACTTTGCGGCTTTAGTGTATTATACCACAAATATTGAACAATTTTATCATCGATGCAGCATTATTTTGATTATTTTATGCGATAGCATAATTTTTATACGATAGCACAATTTTTGCAATTCAATGACAGACATACAAAGTAAAATGCATTTTGAGATAAATGAAAATAAATGAAGATTAATACGTGTATTAAATGCAACGATAAGGACTATTCAGAATATAATCGATCACTTTTTGTTTGCAAGGATAATTGTCACATTTGTAAAATGTCATCGTTGTTATTAACTGTATTACGAAGTAATACAGTTCGAAATACTCAATTTTCGATCATAATATTTATCTTGTAATAACATCAGATATGCCTTTTTTATTGAAATCATAAATGAGGTATGTGAACGTCATAAAAATGGAACAATTTATGTCGCATAAATGCGCGATCGACGATGCGTTAAAATGAACGCGCGCGACTTTCTTTTTCCTATTTTTATTTTTTTTTCTTTTTTTCTTTTTAGAGATTGGCGCGGATAGCTGAATTATTTTACTCGCGATCGTGGTCACAAAAAGTGGGACATGAAAAACGAATCGGTTAACGTTGCCGCGAAATCTGGGCCATCGCATTGGCGCCAACAGTGTCGATGATCTCGTCAGCTGATTGGCAATGGTCGGTAATGAGTCGGTCCTGATGATTGGTTCCCGTTATACCGGGTGTTAAGTCGGTCTATGCTTACTTGTCCCCCGATGATCTCTAATTTACTTTAATTAAACGTGAATACCGTGACTCTGGTTCTGTTTGGCTGAAATATATTTCTTACATTTGTACATATCTATAGAGGAAACTGCATTGCCGATTGAGTAAATGTACATAGATCTATTGACAGATTTGGAAAATATTTTCAACAAAATCTGTCAGTACCCGTGTTGAAAAATACGTGAGGATTACGTGAGGATTGTAATTAATACCGATTATTTTATTTCTTTATTTTGTCTAATTTTCTACATATTTCTGATCAATTATATCTATTAGAATAATATTAAACTAAAGTGTTTTTTTATCTCTTTTATCTTTATCTTATTCTTCGCATATTTTTAAATTTTTATATTTTATCGATTTAGGATGGAAAAGGATATTTTGATTACGGTGTTGATTTACAGATGGCGCCAATGATCAAGTTATTGCGCGATTCTAAAGCTCGTTGTAATTAGTGCGACTATTAACATCGTTCGATATATAAATGGGCACTTGTATGGAAATAATGAATGAATTTTCCGCACTGTTAAAAGCCACAAAGGAAATGCAGTTTCCAATATAATCCAAAGAGTTTTAATTAATTGTCTAATTATTATCGATGTCAATTATTAATGATATGGATTACTAATGTTGTTTCGTCGCCATGAATTTTAATATAATTTAATAATAATACTCGAATCACATTTCGTGCTCGAGAATCGCTGACGCAATGTGCAACGCATTGCATACATTAACGAGAAACTAATTTTGTACTACAATTTATTTTGATTAATACATGAGTTTATCGCGATCTTTACGCCAAAAGTGGTCGTAATTTAGCGATTTACGTTGTTATCAAATATTACGTAGTGCAATAATTTGTGGATTATAATTTTGAATTCTTTTGTGCGATTGCGCAAAGTGTAATACACGCGATCGTCCTTGGTTGAGATAAGATTATTACTCATGTCGGCGCACGTTTTTCGTGCGACGAGGGGAAAATACAATATCTGCTCGAATTATCTTGAAAACGTTTGTCGAGAGCTCGTAATAATTATCCACAATAATATTATATAATGTAGTTATCAGTATATAGATTTTTTTTCGTTATATAATAAAAGAACACAAATACGTTGCCATTCATAAATAAGTTTAATCGCCGTATACGCGATGTGTGTCTCACAGAATTAAAAAAAGAAAACAAGCTGTTTTAGAAAATGCGGTATGCAACATTAAATTTCCATTCTATTAATCTTCCCTCAATAGAGGAAACGAACTGTAAATTTACATATTTTTTCTAGAAGGAGATTTTACGCCGGTAATTTTTATAATTTATTATAAAGTGATTATAAAGTATCTACTTGATGAGAGCTGCAATTGCATCTCTATAGTTAACGGCACAGGTAAGTGTAAACAAGTGTATACTTTTTCTACAAATAAATCGCACACTATGGCTTGACTCGGGCGCATTGTCCGCAATACTTTAAAATAGGTAGTTTTATAAAGCAAAGAACATCTTTTTCACCATAGATAAAATATTAATTTTTAATATTTATTTTCTTCACGATATTATTCTTAATATATAAAAAGATAGCATAAGTTAGCTAGAAGAATAAGTTGAAAATTTAAATATTTACGACCCCTCAGAAACACATGGTCGTAATAGCGGTTATTTTAATAATGACACTTTACACACTTGACATCTTCAAGTTATAAGCGATTAAAAGCTAAAGAACTCTATCTCGTATACTTCGGTACTTTAGATATGTATTTACTAGATAAAATTTTTTCGATATATACGTGTATATGATATATTACTTATTGATTCGTCTGTCATCTTCAAGTTATCCTTACATGCTTCGCGACATCAGTTGAAGTTGATGATCAATCATCGAGAACTCGGATAGCGATGATGTACCTATCGTCGGAATCGCTGATTTTTATCATTATGTTTTTAGATTCATGCAAGAACTCTTATGTTACGTGGGCGACACGCGCTTGATTACACACGATTTATTTCTTACGCGTATAATATCATACTCTCGTGACATCATGCTGAATATCCTTGAATGCAAGCGAAACTAGGTACATTGCGGAAAGGTTATGCAACGTAACTATTCGAAGATATCCAACGTAATAATTTGGAAATGATTTTACAGCATATTGATTACGAACATACTTTGTTACATAGAAAGACGTCACTTTACGTTACGTTATTATTTTTTTGTATCTTAGTATTTTTTTTATATAATTTTACAATTCACGAATTATATTTCTCAGTATCTCTCTTCTTTCCGTTCTTTCTATAAAATATTTTATTGTCCAATTTTATTGGGCCGAACGCTTTTATTGGATTATATTCGAAAATATATTTTCTCTTCTATAACTATCTCACGTCCTCGCACGCCGATCAATTTCCAAGGGATATTATCGAACGTTCTACTTTGCGGTAGTTCTCCAGATATCGGGGAACCGGCGTCAGATATCGAGAGAACGGTTCTCGTATAAACGAAGTTTTACTTCATCTGCGCGAAACTCGCCAGTCACATGGCGCAATTCGAATCGCTATTTCTCGAAACCAAATTCGAAACGATCCGAATTTCTAACGCGATGGCCAATTTTCACAACATCTCCGTTGTACAGAGACGGTTGAAAATTTTGCGAAAAATGAAACGCTGACAGGAAAAGGAGGGAAGTATACGTAGGACGAAGAAAGGGGCTGAAAACTCGCAGGGATCTTGATCGAGTCAATTGGATATTGTTCCTAGGTCAAGCGATTACGAATGGCACATACGTGCTTCATATACAAACTCCATTGGAACGCGAATTGAATCTTCGATTTTATTTGTTTCTTTTTGCGCTTTTGATAATAATTCGTATCGCGTAATTTCGCTGATAATACACTTACGAAGATGGGCGGCGAATGTTCTATATCTGTGTGTGTGTGTATAAGTTCCGTTTTCTGTTTTCACTTAATAGAATAACGTCGATTGTTTTCATTTTAGGATACCAAAATTACGAAATTTTGTTTTAGAGACGCGATGGGACTTTCTGCGAATGAGAGACACATTTATTTCTATAATATTTTATTATAGCATCAGTTAAAAATTTATTCAAAATTAGATCGTGTATTTTATATTCATGTTCCACTTTTTATTTCTCTGTGAACATTTTCTCTCTTCGTAAGTATTAAAGTAACTTATTAATTGCGTATTGGAGCGCGGAATTTAGCTCGCTTAACCTTAAAGCTCACAGCAGTAAAGGGCATAGCATACAGTCTACCCTCGGTTAATGACGTTAATTAGTGCCTAAGCTGGTGCCATTTTGATATCTTCGTCGTGCGCAGTACGGTAAAGTGCGAGATATCCGCGATCAAAGCGAAGTAATCAGTGGACGGTACTAATTTCAGAAATCATTAATAGCGAGCGTATTAAGATAACGAGTATTTAATACCTTTTTCAATGTTTAATCATTATCAATGTAAGCGCGAATGTTAATTGAAGTAATAATCTTTTCTCACGGGAAGAAAGAAAATATACCGATTAGAGGGCGGTAGAAAAAAAATGGTCACTTTATCCGTGACCCCTTATCTCCCTCTGTGACGTCGCGCCTTCATCTATATATGATTATCTACGGGTCGTTGACATCTCGCCTCGTCTTCTTTAATGCGCCAATTGTCGTCGTCGGTGCTTGCGTGCGTTTATCAATTCGACGTAATGACTCCTATGAATAGAAGGTAGCAATTGCTTTAATTTCGCGACCGGTGTTTCGAAAGATCTCGCAGAAAAGGCCGAACGCGACGACGAATGCAATCGTCGTCTTGTATTATTCGCGAATCACGTGTTCCGTTTCTGTCTTCCGGTTTATTCATACTATTACGATAGGAGACAAAGTTAAAATTTCGCGATATCGTTTCTCTTTTTTCCCATAAAATGTAACTATTATATTTTTCGTATTATATTCGTTTGAAATTGCAATTCGTTTCGGTGTAGAAGTACGTATGTACATGCAATGTGCGTCGCTGCGCTTAATTATGTTACATTTAGTTACGAAACCAATAAACCGTCATCAAAGCAATTTCCATGGCAACGATGAAATGCCGTTGCGGAATTCGCGAAACTGTAATTCATTCGCAACAACTGCAAATGACAATTCAAGTCGCGGCAAATTGCAGCACATTATAATCTTCGCTGCGCGTATAATCAAAAGTTACAATTCATTTTTTTTTCCACTCTCTACGGGATTGCTATCGTATCTTCTTGTATTTTTTTTTGTTTTTTTGTTTTTTTGATGGTTAGAGAAGAGTTTCGCGCCGGTAACTCGGTCACGCAGAGATAGCTTGTTCAATTTTTATAACAAACAAAAGAGGGAACGCGCATATAAAGTTTCAGTCTTCCGAGATATAAGGATACTAATTTACATAAATTTATATAAAATTTTTTTTTGCTTTCAAGATATTTTGAGAAGATAAATGCGACCCGATCATTATACAGGATATTACATTAAATCTACGCGTAAATTAATTAACATACATGTTTACTAATTGACTGATAAAAAATAAATGCATATATCACAATAGATAGCATCGCGCGGAAGATAATTTGTAATACGTAAACAAAATGTACGTGCACAATGTAGAAAGACTCTAGAGCTTAGTGGGTGGGTCACTAACGAAGTTTGAAATATTCAACGACATTTATGCAGTGCGTCGCGTGCGGTGCTCTCTCGTAGGGTATGCTATGCAAGCTTTCTCTGGCTGGTAATTTTATTTAAAAAAAAATACCGCACTCGGTGGCAGCAGCAGCGTGATTTATCAAAGGTGTAACGGTGCTAGTACGCCGTGTAACGCAATTATACACGCGTGTTTATCGGAACGCCGGCGCGCGTATAATGATTCTCTCTTTCTCTCTCTCTCTCTCTCTCCCTCGGTCTCCATTTTTCGCTGCCAACGATATCATTGACGCGAAATAGATGCACGCGCGAGAGATAACGCGAGAGAAAGGGCCGGCAGTCAGATGGAATAGAGAGATTTTTCATGTAAATCCCACCCTATTTTACGCAGTCCACGCTCGGCTCGGAGGCAAATAAATATCCGCCGCATAACCGGAATACCTATGGAAATATTACCTCAGAAATATGTTCGGGAGCGAATTGAAAATGAGCAGGACATTTGATACAAGCCGTCTATATATGTGTGCCCCGGCAGACATTTCGAACGTTCTATTATCGTTAGAATCCCGGCGAGATGTCAGTCGATATTTTATCTTCATTTTGTAAGGACGCAATTGCATTAATTTTTCATTTAGAATTAAGTTTGATCAATTCAGTTTTCCCGTATTGCAGATGAGATTTTAGCTTAAAAAGGAATGGGGTGAACCCCGAGCTTATTTAATTCATATTGCTGATGCGATCGTGCCGTAATTTTATCTACCATGAATAAGTGTTTTACACTTTATCGTATATATATGAAAGAAATATTTAAATTATGTGTGCTTAGTAAAAATAGCTTAAAAGTAATTGACAGAGTAAGAAACACATTTCTTGCAGACGTTTGACGTAATATTTGACTCCACTGATTTGTAAGAAAGCTGTCGTTTTTAACGTAATTCTTATCATACACACACAGCACACCTTATCGAGTTTCACGCGACTATCGGATTTGATTAGTAAGTATTTGGAAAATATTATCACATTAAAGACTCGCACGTGCGTACAATCTTTCGATGATCTTGTAACCTCCGTGTCGATTATCTCTCTGCGAGAAGTCGTTTTTGCGTTGCTCCTTGGATTATTCTCGTAAGAGAGAATATCTTTCGCAATCTCTTCCTACTGCGGTTTAACTGTTACATCTTTGGGTCGATAGAAATGTCGATACAGTCGACGATAATATACGGCATCGGTATAGGTCGAGATAGCGAATGGCTTTTACGTTTTCCTGCCCGATTGCTCTTCTTATAATTCTTTCGGTCCAGAGTAATTACAGTTTGAAGCAAACATTCTTGCAACTAGCAAAAGGTAAAATATAACGTATGTGATAGATATTTTTATTAGAATTATTTGATTAAAATGACTGAGGTATACAAATAAATTTGATAGCAGTTTTAATTATGCAAAAAAGCGATTTTAAAATCGTGTTTCTCGATGGAAATTTAGTTCATTTGCCTAACAAATATTTCAATTTTATTAAATAGTTGATGAAACCGAAAATTAGCTTTTTATTCAACTTTGATTAGTCATTTTGGTTGAAGAATTAATGTAGATATATGTATATTGAAGGATTAAAATATAGTTTTTGATTATCGTAATAATTAATGGTATATTTATAATTAATAATTAATATTCATGTATATTACATGCATGCATGTATTAATAATTAATGATATTATTAATTCAGCGAGACACTGATCAAGCTCGACGATACGGATTTTATTGACTCAATCGTTCCCGGAGATATTTCTTTCTTCGGATTGTAAGCCACTAAGAGTATCATTGCTCTCCTTTGTTGGGAGTAGAGTTTCATTCGCGTATCGATGTTTGCTGTTATACTTTCTGCGGGTGGTCGAGACATGAGCTAAAACATGAGTTCTCTTTATAGAATGGCATTGTTCGAGTTCTGATTTCTGTCCGGATGACAAACACCGGCGTCGATTTACGGGGGGCTCAATTCAGAACAGGCTCGATTGGTCGAAGTCCGACACGCCTCTGATATTACGATACTTTTGTCTTCAGCTATCGCTTAAGTATTATCGCCTTGATTGACGTGGCATGTTTGTTCAGCATATCATTTCGTAGTTTATCGTAGTGTCGAAATTTTTTCCGAAATTATGATTAATCCATGATTTCTAAACTAAGAATGTGGACGTTAAACGAGAACAGATTCGTGCAATAAACTTTTTTTTTTTGGCCGAGACTCAGATTTGATACAGTTAGAATTAAGCAAATGTTTTTGTTACGAGACATTTGTCTCACGTTATTGCATCTTTCCATCTTTCTATAAAGAATTTACATATTTTCCTATATCTATCCTATAATATTTCTTTTTTATTATATTCGTCATGTATATAAAAACATTTATTGCTACAAAGAAGAACTATTGCGTGCAATTGAAATAATTTTGCTTAAATATAACAGACATTTTTATATCAGTATTTTTTTCTGCTGTTACTTGTCAAATAAGTAACTTAAATTTATAAATACATTTTAGTTTAATTTGCTCGGCAGATATTTTTCGTAATATTTTATATCTTTTTAGACTCTGAGACTCATATTTTAAATTATTGAGATGTCATAGTTTCTGAAGTTTGCTCATCAAGTTAGCTTATCTGAGAATTTTTTTTAAGAAATTGAATATTTGTGGCAACACTCATGTGTGAAAGCATGCAGAGAGCTGGTGGTTGGTCAGGCGTTTATCAAATGCAGATTCGCAAACAAAGTAGATTAATAATTTATCTTAATTTAAAATTTCAATCTAAAATATTGTTTTAAATTTAGATTATTAAATAAAAGATAATTTTTTAAATTGTATTTTATTTATAATTAAAACAATATGCAATGAATATTGAATTATTTAATGTTCTATATAAGAAATAATATATGATATACAAATATGATAATAATCTTGTGAATATTGCTAAAATATAAAACTTAGAATGAATAACAACATTTATATAAAAGTATTTTTTTAATAATCTTCTATAAATGAATAATTTTTTAACATTTTTTTTTGTTTTAAGCAAATGTGCTTAATACGCTTGTTTCGTGTCTTGTTAAAAATCCACCATCATTGCTCTCGTGTATGTACATTGAAGTATGTGTATACTAAGCAATCTTCTCTTTTGCATTGTTTCTCGGATAAGACCTTTACGCAAATAATGGAAAAAATATTCGTATTGCCGCTCGAACGATAACACGCTACCGTAAAAATTGCCGTCGTTATACTATTCCTGGACAAAATCGAGTTCAAAGCGAGTGGCCTCTTTAAAACGAATCACGGATATTGCTTCTATCCGGTGTACATCGTTTCTTCCCTCTCTCTATTTCTCTCTGTTTCTATTTTTCTCTCTCTTTTCATATGATAATTGATTTTTCTCGTTCAATTTTATCCAACGTTTATCGCTTAGGATGTTTGTGAAAATAGTTTCTTATCTCTGACCAAGATATATTGGCACTGCGTATTTATGTAACGAGATTCAACGTATAATGCAGATTACATTCATAAAGAGATCTAAAAATCATATTATTACGTTGATACTTGGACTCAATAGAGGCTTTGTTATGATTTCCTGTGTACAATTGAACGTATATTATTGAGCATCCATATCTCGAATTAATTTTTAAAGTAATATTAGTTTATTTTTTTACATTGAGATATTATTTTTATAAATTTTGATCCGAACTACAAGTATGTCCGTGAGACAATATAAAGAGGAAATACATTATTTTATGAAGGAAAAATAAACATTTTCTCAGAAAATTCATATGTATAAACAAAATGAGTGTAGAGCAAAATATACATGCAAAAATGGAAAAATATCTCGAAAGGTTTATTTTCATACTTGGTTCCATAAAATATGACTCACTAATTATTGCTAAAATGTAATTAAACAATGAATATAGCATTAGCAAAGTGTAAAAATTATTTTAAATTCTTAGAAGCATTTTTATCTTTCTAAGTGTGAAAGCTATGCGAAAAAAATATATTTCTTTTGTATCTTATAGGTTTCTCTTTAAATTGTAGTCGTATCTAATTCTAATCGATTTATACTGATTGCGAACTTTAGAGACAAATTTTTTGAGATATTTTTAGCTGGAATTTATTTCCTGTATTACGATTCTATACTTTTTAAAATATGAAACGTCTGTACTATATTTCAAGAAATGTGTCGTTATATAAATTTCTGTTGAGAGAATAAATGTTGTGAAGTTAAATGGAATCTGTGATGTTTGATGATAGTAATAAGAAAGACAAACATAGAGGATATGACGCAAACATCGTTGCGTCGAGTAATGTATTTTATTCGTTTGTTTACTTCTCAATCGTGGCTTCTATCTTAACGTTATTAAAATATAGAAATTATTTAAATTCTTAAAGGCATCTTTGTATCTCTGTAGAGATACCGACACAAAATATATTCTTTTATATTATAACTTTTTTTAAATTAATCACATATAATTTTACTCGATTTTATTGATTATTTCATTGATTGCGGATTCTTATACTAGCAAAAAATTCATTGAGAATTGATTGGCAATCGATCTTTTTTTTAAGTTAAAATTCAAATAATTAATGCGTCATTAAAAGAATATTACAAGTCGAAATAAACCTTTTCGATTATTTTTACATTTCATTATTTTCTTGTTTTTTTTTAATATAAAAAACAAGAAATTTATTGATTAATTCTCCAAATTTCATAGCTATTCAATAATCAAGATAGATTTTATTAATCTTATATTTATAAATATTATAAACTTTTTTAAATTTTATTTTTTTAAACAATATTTAACAATAATAATTATAAAAATTTTTATCTCTCTAAATTTTATATAAAATTTGATCTTCACGGATGCATATTTCAGGATTCCGAAATATAGTTATTAAATAATTTGAAATCGATCAACATTAATTGTTATATATATTATTTTTCTCACATTCAATTTTTGTATTATATATTTGATAAAATTTTTGAAATGTTAAAGCATTTATGCAATTCCTGTGTATAGAGTTTCTCGAATTAAAAACTTTTAATTATTACAAGGTCTTCCCTATAACTTTATATTTATACACTTATTTTTGATGTTTATCCACATATTCTTTATATTGCTGTAAAATTCAGTCCGATTGGTTTTCGAGAAATTATATGAATAAATTTGGAAAACATGGCTTCGAGAAAAACGCGTTGAATTTATGACTCTTAGCGTTATGTTTGCTATCTTCCATGGCAGAAATACTTTTTTTTCTT
Source organism: Lasius platythorax (assembly GCA_963971435.1). NCBI lineage: Eukaryota > Metazoa > Arthropoda > Insecta > Hymenoptera > Formicidae > Lasius > Lasius platythorax. The sequence goes on along the minus strand of OZ020547.1, from coordinate 7,248,077 downwards.
CAAAAGTTTATTACTGTAGCAGAGTCTTCAGTTTTGTAAGCTTTCATGTTCTTTTTTTCGATGCATCGGACGTGTTCATCGTACAGTTCTCTCGATGTCTCATACCGTATTAACATATGTTTTGTTTGTAATTCAATAGTGTGATTCTCATTATAGATATTGCATCACTATTGACATTGACACGTAGCTCTCGTTGAAAATGTAGGTAGCTAAGATTTTGGCTATTCGTTTCTGACTCACAATATGAACGTCTAGGAGCAAATTAATGCATTAAAATTTTCGTGAGATTATTTTGTATGTGCTTTTAAGCACTTTTTTGATAAATCTTTGTTCGATAAATTCATTAATTGTTGAGAAAATTACAAAAAATGTAATATGTAGTAGACTGGATTGTCAGGATCTTCTGAATTTATTTCTTTGCAGACTCGTATATCGCTTTCAACAATAAATCTATTATCATAAAAATATTTTCTATCTGATGTACTTTTTGGCTATATTTCGCACTATATTTTGGCACTGAAATAATTTTATACAGAACGTGACAGCGTATACTAATCATTCCTTATTGTTAGTAATTATGAAAATATTGAGGCTTGGGAATACACAACACATGCAAATGCTTATAAAATTTGGTGTGTGTATATATATTAAAAATAGTACAGCCCAAACATCTTTTGAAGAAAAAACAAATATCAAAGAATCCAATGCAAGAGAGAGTATGTTCTTATCTATGTGTACTCTCTTTCTATAAATATAACTAATATAACTAAAAAATATGACTCACTATACTAATTAACTTTGTAAATCTTTCGGGCTTTACTGAAATATTTTAGATAAAAGTCAGATAAAACACATTTTGAAAACTTTGCGCTTCAAGAAAATACAATTCATAATTGATAATAGATCTTTTACGGCCGGAAAAATCGAAATTTTCCTCCCCCTCTTTTCTCTCAGCCCTTTTGAAAGAAGCTTTCGAAGGTGCTTAAGAAACTTTGAAAATAATGATAAGATTAGAAGTCCGATTAGATTAGATTTCCGAAGATAACATGCTTATATAAAAAGACAACGAGATATTAGATCTTTGGAATGCTTAATAAAGGCTTTTATGTATTTATTGATGTTTGCGGGGTGAGTCACAATAGTCGGCTAGCGATGCTTTGATGTGTGTACATTTGCCGCGCGCGACCACGCTGCGCCGCCGACTCTTGGACCAATCAACGCGCATCCCGGTCGATCCCGAGTGCAATCGCAACGAACGTATATAGCAGACGCGCGCAGTCGGCTGGTGGTAGCGACGCCGTTCACGTTCACGAGGTTCCACTTTAGTCTCGCACGCCGTCGAGGTAGGACGTGCTCCGTTCTTCGATCGGTTTACGCTATTGTGTATCAGGGTGCACGCGTCAAGTGTACATAACGATCCCCTCCTCGCCCTCCTGTCACGGAACGTGTTTCGATGCTCGTGGCAGATTGCAACATCGAAGTTCATCGCGACGATCGTTGGTCTTATTTGCAAATTAGAAGATCGTCACCGCATTAAGACGATTGTCACGTGGCGAGAGATCGTAATTTTTCGGTAGTACTCGAAGGTAAGTGCGAGTGGAGAGAAATTAGGACGCGCACGTGTTACTTTATGTACGATCGAGGCACGCATTTGCGATTTAAAATATAATTAGCGTGATATTTATTTCATATTATTTTTATTATATATAAAATAATTATCCTTTACTTACACTCTTTTGAGACAATTTAAAATTATGCATTTTATTTAATAATTAATTATATTTATTAAATAATCAGTATTTTTATAATATATTTTTTCGTATTAAACATTGTACGTGATAAATTAATTCGCTGAAAATTTTCGCTGCTTTATACTATAGTGAAATCGTCAACGTTTAAACGTCGCTTAAAATAAATAATTCTTATTTGAATAAGTAACATTAATGTCCGTTTGCCCGTTTATTTCATTACGTAAACTGTCGCAATAAATAACTAATTATCATAATAAACTCCCAGCTGCGATTGTTGCATTTATGTACGGCATTCACTCCATTAAGAACATTATGTGCGCGCGGATGTTATGTTTATTTATACGGTAACTGAATAAGCTGCGCGCGCGAAATTATCTATGACGAGAGTTGTTACACTGGCTGTTGGATGCGATTGCGTGCTAAAATAAAAGTGCGATAGAGAAAATCCGCGCTCCGATTTTGCGTCGCATGGCGCGATTTATTTTTCTGGGTCAACCGGCGACGAAGAACGAGCTCTCGTGTGTTTTGGCGACGTGCTTCTAGGAGAAAAGACCTCTGCGAAAAATTTTAAACACTAAACTTCTCGTGATAATATCGTGATAATTATCGTGCCCATATTACCTTCGTGTTCGATTGCAATCGTGACAAATAATAAATTGTTTCTCGAGGGACACACGATTGATATCTTAATTATTGCTGTCAAATAAGATAAAATGTTAAAAATGAAGTACCTTAATAATTATCTCTTTTTTAAGATTAACGAGAGAAATTGCGATTGTATATGTATTTTATATATATTCAACCGCGAATTATTGCAATATTCGAAAATTTGAGAATGTCTCTGAAATTAATTAAGTAAAGTTCACACGAAATTGAGTCGAGTTTTATCAACTATTTGAAAATTCAATTTGTTAATTATGTAATGTGGATATAATAGGCTTTAAATTTTGATCTTAAATTGCTTTGTAATTAGTTCAGCAATTTAATCTTCTACATATACGGAAAAGTTCAAATTCAAATTAATTAAATTCTTATTATTTTTCCTCTATATTTATATTTTTGTTGTATCATTCTTTTTCACATGTATCTGATCCTCATTTAACAAAAAAATTTGATTACTGAATTATATAATTATTCTAAATTATTATTATAGTAATGTTAAAAGCATGTGAATTAATAAGTGAACATTCTTTAATTATTCTTTATTTATTCTTTAATTATTCCGAAGCAGAGAAACATTGAACATTAAAACATTAAAATTAGTATAAAGCGAAATTGAAGATTGTGTGCGATTTTGCTGTTTTTATACTTTTGAGGGATCTTTATTTGCTAATATATACGATCAAAAATTTACATACTACTATTTACTTAAATTAATCGTTATGGGAGGATTTTCGGCACATTCCGTGGATTGTTATCCCGCGCACTTAGTCGTATCTGAAATGCTAATATCGACTGTTCACCGGTTCGTCCTTGTAAGCAATGGTAAGTGACGACCCTTGTCGCCTATGTAAATGCATATCCGGGCTTTATACAACGCCGTCGCGTAAATTTACGGTTAAACACACGCGTGTCAAATCGGGTCGAATGTGTTCTCCGGAGAAATTTCACGGCATGTGGCATAGAAATTTCACGGCATGTGGCGTAGAAATGAAAAAAAGCGCCGAACTGTAATAAAGAAGCAGCATGTATACTTTTTTTTTCATACTTTATATTTTTATTATAACTTTTTAATAAGGGGTTTATGTATTTAGATAATCTGAATATTTATAGATAACGTTTTCTTTATTTCTACTCGTATACAGTTTGACGAAAAAATCCTGGGACATTTACAAAGTGTCCCATCATTATCACATTAACATTTAATGGCATATTTCTTCATCAATTTAAAGTCGATTTTTTTCTCTATGAAAATGTTCAGCCACTAGGTTTCAAATAATTATCAGTTAATGCTTTTATAAACTAAGCTTTAGGCAAATAAATAAGAAAATCATATTCTTCCATTAATTTTATGTAGACTTAACTTTCACGCAATTTAAATTTATGATTTAGCTATGTAGACATGTAATGTTAAAGATAGACAAATTGCAAAAAATTGTGATCTTCGATATGTGAACGAAAAATCCATTCTAAATTCAGTAAAAAATTTGCCATTAAGCATCAGTATAATAATGATGACATTCTGTATAATTAAACGGCAGTCATTTTACATTTAAAAAAATGTATCGCTTATGGAAAATGAAAACAGTAGAAACTATGTATGCATAGTTAACATTTTTTTAAACAATACAGCAATAATTGTTGAAAATAAAATGTGGAATAACGCAGAAAAAAATCAGTGAGATTTTATTTTAGGTTGAAAAAAGTGTCTCTAAAAGATTCAAAGAGTTTGACACAAAATACACACACATACGTACAAGAGTAATAATGCGTGACTATTCAGAATTCTTGTGTAATTGTACGAGCAGATGGTTTAATCTAAATGTTTGTCGAGTCAGGTGACGCTTGATGAAAATTGAGGCATGAAGCCCATAACTCGAGATTAAACGCGGAAAATGCGAGAGAAGGTAGCTTTAGTATTAAATCAATATTTACAATTACTTATTTCCGGCATCATTGATATTAAAATCATATTTAATTTATGCTGAAATCATACAATTATTTATATATGTAAATAATTGCACGATTTCAGCATAAATTAAATATGATTTTATTAACAATTACAGAATAGTTACACAACTCTTGTATTTTCTTCGTAAATATTTCTATTATATATATATATATACAATAGAAATATTTAAGAAGAAAATACAAGAGTTGTGTAACTATTCTGTAATTTCGCTAATTGATTTCGAGACCATTCGGAATATAAATGTAGTTCAATTAGGCAATTGACTTTCAAGGAGTTTATTCGTTTAATTGAAAAACTATCCAGACGGTGCTCGAAGCTTCGACGAAAAGACGACGGGTCGTAAAGAATATATTTATATTCTTATTACGCAATTTGTTTAATAACTGTTTATTTCAAAGGGCAGCTTTGCTTCGTTCCATTTGCCTAATAAATGCTGAAAGTAAATTGAATTTTTTTTTAGCAATCTATTTCTGAGGTTTTGTACGTTGGACATTTCAATGCTTACATTACTTTGTGCAGTTTATCTGTTGAATAATTTAGCTTTGACGTCACTGTACTTGACGAGTATTCTTTTTAAGTCACACGTGCAGTGATCATGTAGAGTTGTAGAGTTTCCGACAAAAAAAAAAGATAAAAGACGCAACATTTGAAATTAAAAGAGTGACTCTCATATATTATTTTATTTTAAACATGAAAAAATAAAGCTTAGGAATATATGTCTATTATAACTAAAATAAAATCATATATTCCTTTTTTTACAATATATATACGATATATATAATTGTCTTATTTGTAATAATCTGTTTTATATAATTTTGTTGTTTTGAATGATTGTATATTGCATTTTGAGATTGTTATGTTATATTTCTATAATATGAGATATAGTACATTTTTAAATGTTGGGCAGAAAATCGGTGATTGCGAAATGTACGTTTTATTATACGTTTTAATTGGACAAAACAATCTGCGCTTTCTACGCCTTTTTTAAGTTGTTGAAATATTTGTAGATGTTGCGTAACTCATCAGCATCATTCACACTCGCACTTAACACGAAATCCAAAGTAAATACAAAGCGATGCGATGTACGGCTTTTTACCGAGCCCACATTTCTTGTAAAAACGCTAAAAGTGTCGGCGAAAGAATGACGTTTTTTAACAAGTACACCTCGGATTAATTCGTTCGTCGAAATCTGCGTATACTTTCCGCGCGTTTAACAATTACACACGTAATCATCATACGCCATCGCGAATTGATCGCGTTTACTCGGAACATTAGCTTGACGAGTTTTGTTACAGCAGAGCATTTTTTATTGTCTGTTATTTATTATCAGTGCTACAGTTTACCGTTATAAATTCGTATGGAAAATTTATTTATTTTTCGAATTGTAGCTGATATGCCGATGTAACTGATGTTTGGTGCTGTACATAATTTTCTGACAGCCTGTGTATAAACGTATCGAGCGTCGAGAGATAAAAATACAAGTTTTAATAATCTTTTTAATATCAACACTAAATGCTGGATCAGCATTTTTTTCTTTTTCTTTTCCCCCTGGAAGAGATTATGATTCCGTTCGTGTAAAAAAGCCCGCTCTTATCATCACGTACCTTCACTCGCACAAAACGACACGTCGTGTGTTCGCGTCTCACGAAGGATATCTATTTTTCCGTCCATCCGTAAAAACGGAGAATTCCGGACGTGCGCGTTTTCTTTTTTAGCGGGAACGTAGAGATTTTTGCTATGGGATAAGGGACAATGGATGGCGGATAAAAAGGGTCACAGGAAGGCCGACTCCGTCGCCGAATCCGTCAGAGATCCGGATGATCGACTCGACCATTATAAAATCGAGAATAACAGGCGTGTTTGTTCAGTTTGTGCTTCCGGCGGTCGTCATTTTTCCGATTTTCGCTTATTTTACAGTATTGGCGTAATCAGAAACACATTCCGATCGTCATTCAGCGTAATGATTAAGAAATTAAAATATGAAACGTACAGTCTTTCATGTGAGAATTAAAACAATTTTCTCGCGAGTTTTTTTTTTTGAGTTTGACGAATTTTTTTCTCTATACTATACTATAAAACCAAAAATTAAATGTACCTTGGCAAATAATTCTCTCAAATGAAAATTCCGTTGGAATAAAAACGGCTTAAAATTACACGAAATTTTCTATCTCTCTCTCTCTCACGTGACTGCAGTCACGTCGCTGTTTTTCATTCGCATTTCTCCGACGTGACGCATTTTTTTCCCGTGTTTTTGCCGTTGTACATTCACGAGAACGCCGCGCGCTTTTCCGAACGGAATCATAACGTCAATGACCGCGCGCGTCGAGATTTGCCAGTTCGTAGAACAAAAGGGTACAAAGCCTTTGCGAATGGCATGATCCGCGAGCTTTTTCGCGTTCCACTGCTGGTGGAATTCAATGCGTCCGCGAACGCGTACGCGAATTCACGCACTCATAAAGGACGAGCCCCGAGAGTCGTTACTTCCCGAAAAAGCTTTTGCGTTTTTTTAATTTATAACTATATTCCGCTGTATTCTCTCTTATTGAAGAGGGCATTCTGATTTTTATCAAAGGAGCATAGTTGCGAGGGATCGATATACAATTGCTGCACCGACAATCGCTGATATAGCTAATAAAATTAATTTCGTATGCGATTAACATCGCGAAACGGATAATGTCGAGAGAATTTTGCGCGAGTCGGCAGACGCGAAAAGACAAGAAGGCAAGGAGAGACCTTTTTTTCCGCCATTTACTAAATTGGAACGCGCCTGGTCTCGTTTTTTTTTTTTCCTTCTGGGACGAGTACTCGGCGACATTAAACTTGTGCCACTGTAAATCGAGTGCGGTGGAATAATCATCGTAGTCTTCTCTTTCCGTGAGATATCTTACACCAATCCGGTTTTCCTGCCGTGACTGGGAAATGCGAACGAAATGTCTTTTGCCACGTATACGATTATCGGAGTTCTCATTTTCATAATCCAGATATCCAGAGATAATGAGGACTCACGGAGATAATAAGTGCGCGCGACTCTTAACGTATCTCGAGCTACATATCTCGTGTGAATTATCTCTTTGTATTATGACATCGCTCTTATCGTCGGTCGAAAGAATTGTAAATCTTTGTATAACGCGCGTGTATCCCGTACTTACTATATTTTTTATCTAAAGATTTGTCTGGCACACTTGTATATACGTCGCCGCGAGTAACGGGATTTCGATCGCAAATGAGGTTATTACTTTTTAACGGGCTCTTCTTCATCTCGCCTACATTAGCATAGCTGCGAGTAGCACGTGCCATTTCTGCTGCGATAGAAACGATGGAGATTCTCGGCATGGATGTCAGAGAAATCGCGGAGAGAAAGAAAGAGAGAGAGAGAGAGAGAGAAAGAGAAAGACTTTCATCCGCGGCGATGTACAATGCGATCAATGAATGAACATGTGATGCTTGTCTTGCTGTACGTATCAATGAGCGTCTTTAATAGACCGCGCTTTTTGCAAAAACTCGTTAACTATTCGGAGAAAGTAGTACTGCTTGTGTGCAACTCGAAAGTATCGTCCTAGAATGCGACGAGAAGTAGACAGGCTCTATGCCTGTCTACTGATTCGAAATATTTTGCCGAGAATTATTAATGCATCGTTCTCTTTGCATTTGGACTTCGTTCCTGCACTTTGTTCGAGAATGTTGTGAATGTTCGTCTCTCTTTGGACTCGCGATGACAAAACTGTGTGGTAGCCTGACGTGTGTTCTTTTTACCTTTCGTGTCCTCTCCTCTTGAAATGCTTCTAATTTATTTCTAACAGTTCTAACAAAATAATATGCGGACGATAGGTGATTCAAGTAAACGAGAGACAGTATTTTCAACAATTCTGTTACGGTACATTGTTATCTAATATTTATCTGTTATTTCCGTGAGAGATAGCGATCTTCTTATAAGAAAATTCCGGTTATTACTGGTGTAATCTCGTAATTTTTCCGACCAACCTTCCGATAACGCAACAAGATTTATAAAACATCGTTTTTTCTGCGCTCATCGTCGCGGAATTCTCGGCCGGTTCGAGTCCGCGTAATTTGTCTTATAATTGAATGAGTGCTCTGTTTACCTTTTTATCGAGATTGAAATAATCTCGAGAAGAAAACTGCGCGTTTAAACTCGTCTGCTTTGATAAAATTTGCTAAAATATTTTCGAATGTGGCAGTCGAGAAAAATTCGTTTGGAGCTTGGTTTTGAGAACAACGCGTTTAAAAATTTTATATCCCGTGTGTGGAGCGAATGATACTTTTAATAAATAATCTCTTCTCGTCTTCTGCACGTCGAAGTTTTATTTAGAAATAAGGACAATTTTCCATAAAAGAATAATAAAGTGGAGTGTGCTCTGAAATTATTCGTGAAAATTGATCAGTCTGTTCTGTGAATTCTATTTTCTCGAGTATTTCTTTTAGCAATTCTTTCGTATTAAAAATTTTATTTTTTCATTTCGTATCTTATTATTTATAGTTTAGTGAATATTAAATTTCGGCCGACATAAAATAAATTTTGTCATTGATTTTCTTTACTAGGCAAATGGAGATACGGGTAAATAACGGATAAATGACGGGTTGTTGCATGAAATTATTTTTATCCAGAATACGTGGAAAAAAATAAATGTGTACGTGTCATTTTTAATTTGTCAGGTTTAATTTATATTCAGGTTTTATCGTATATCTCTGACGGTCATAGTGATTGAAGCAGATGAAACTCTAATACAGAATTAAGAAGAACCGAAGCATAAATGCTTCGGTTCTTCTTAATTCTACTGTAATTGTAAGGCTTGAATGAAGTCATTGATGATTAATAGAAACGGAATCGTACTTTGCCCGATGGCATCGATCGTTTACACACATTCACAAATCCTTTATTGTTTAAGCAACTTTGTCGCTTCTGACTTCATTAATATGTTGATTTCTGCACATTGTAATTTTGTCTTCGAAACTGACGCGAAGAGGGCTTTCATCAGTCGATTGTTCTTTTGCGGCAAAGTAAAACAGAAGAAGATCAGAGCTTTAAGAAAGACGGCTGCAAGTTGTATTTTGTGGTACTTAATCTTCATTTGCATTTCTCTCGCTCCAAGAGCGTTAAGAAACTCACGACGACAATGTAGCGATAATGTAGCTTCTTTCAAGTCTACTTGCAAGCGTGTTATCTCTGGATATCGGATAAGATCGTTATAGTTTAACAAATTTTAGCTAATTAAGAGTTTCGTTACGCGCGAAAACTATTCGATAAGCTAAACGATATTTGCGGCGCGCAACTTTCCCGCAATAATTATGCAAGAGTATTAATATTGTATTAAACTGCCTCATTATGCAGAAGCATGTTGGTATTTACGAAGTTGAGTGCAATATACTTTGAATTTGTATTGTAATTTATAATTAATATATGAACAAAATTATATACTGATATGACATTTAATATGCTGATATGGCATTTAATATGCTGATATGACATTTAATATGCTTGATGAAATAAGTTTTGGATAGTTATATTTCGGAATATTTTTTTGGAGGGTTATTCAATGTGATGGAACGATTAATTGATAGACTTAATCGAGTTCAGTACTTGGCCCTGCCATCCTATCGATGGAATTTTAAGCGGGCTTACAATCTACTGTGATTGAACAAACGATCGAGAAAGAAAGAGAGATAGAAAGAGGAAAATAATTTCACTGCGGTGAGAGTATGAGAAATCGTGGTACTGTGTCTCACTCACTAGGGACGGAAATCCAAGGGAAAGAGAAAGAGAGGACTCTTTACGCTAGGAATACGCGACAAAAAAGACTTATATATGCATGTCACTGTCTGAGAATTCTTTCGGACTTCGAACTTTGATTAAAAACTTCCGAGAAAGAGTTAGAATAATTTAAAGTGAAAAGTTTTCGAAAGCGTTTGAGGAAGATACATATATATATAGAGTGTCTCATCTAACAATAAGATGTTACAAGCTTTTTTCTTTGATACCGTTAAACATAGTGACAAATTTTTCCTTTGGCATTTCAGTGTCGGCTTACATGACAGGCACAGATTACCGGTATTAGATTTCCAGAGAAAAGAAAGGATCGCCTGCATTTTTTAAATAAAATTATTTTATTTTTTTACATGTATCGATTCTCCTAGTAATTCTGCATATAACGGTATTAAGGTAGAATCCAAAAATTCAATACGAGATATTTCACAATTTAGTTTGTCATCTTGTGGCATAAAATACATAACAGCTGATACCAAGTGTAAAGTGCTAGTTCAACTTTTCACGTAATGAATATTAATAACTATGAGAGGTATGAATAAGAGAGATTCAGTTTTTATAGAGGGTCATTACTCCGAAAGTTTTTTGTGTCATTACATAATAGAACGTTCCTAGACGAGTGTTAGTTGCAAAGTCTAAGAGATCCTTGATTATCTCATTCGAATCGTGAAGATGACTTCTTTCACTGTTTGTATATTGTATGCGTGTAATTTTTCAATAACATTCTGATTTCGTATCTTATATAAAAAGTACATATTTATAGAAATTGTTTTTTAAAAATATTAATTTTTTCTAAATTCAGAATCACATATTTTTTTTTCGTGCAATTTAAACATGTAAAAAGAAATAGATATTTCTTGTATCTTCTTTTTTTATTTTATAACTTATTATTATTTATCCCATTGAGATAACAAAAGCAATTTTTGCATTTTTGTTCGTTGCGAATGATAAAATCCTGTAATTAAGGAAAAAATGGGCGACAACGTTAATGAACAAGTACAAAAGTGTGTTCCCCTCAATAATCATAATCGCGCATCCGCTTTCCATGTTTGTGTCGACGTGAATCGTCGTCGGTCTGTAATTAGGCTGCATTGTCCCCCCCAGCTGTTTATCCTCGCATGCAAACGGATTTAATTCGACAAGCCCTAATCATCGACACGGCAAATTGCAGTTTAATTATCTGCAGTGCGACGCGCTATTTCAGGACTTTGCAGGAAATTGAGTCTCCAGCTACAGCTACGTGCGAGTAAAGTATAAAAAATTGATCTGTCTGTAAAATGGACTGTATTTGAGGATCGATTTCGTATTAATCTTCAATGTCTGTGTAAATGTCTAATCGATACGTTGGGTTTTTCCGGTAAAAATAGCTAGGATTTATCGCATCGGTATCGAAAGATTCACGATTCTCGACGAATAACAAGAAGATATTTAGTATCGCGTGAATTTACATCTCTATTACATTTCATGAATGGGAGAAAATGTATCGCAACGCGAATGCTTTTATTATCTCGAAAATTTCGCATTATTTTAACTCTTTCAACGTGTACAGAATTGTTTTTAAGATAATTACAATATTTAGTTAGGATTGCGCGAATGTGTGGGATATAAAACGCGCGTTTCCATTGTACAAATAAAAGCTGGATTTGTTACTCTATATTTTTGTTACTCTCTGTTATTGGTTCCGACGAGTTTTTGCTCTCTTTTGGTCGTTTTTCGGTTACACTTGCGAGATTGCCTGTAATCGTGAATACGGGTTTGTCAGCGCGCGACGATCGATCCCGGGGGGGGGGGGGGGGGGATGGTATTAACAGCTGTTCGCGATCTCACTGCCGGAAGCCGCGGCGGAGCTGCCGAAGTTGCTTCGATTAATTCTCGTTTCTCTGCCGGCAGGAAGCCGATAAATCGCCACCGCTACGTTGACCCGACAAAGTACGAAACCGGTTTCTGTTCCGAGGCTGTAATGCCTTTTGCAAAACGTGACACGCCGCGCAAGATTTAGAAACTCCACAGCAACTACACATTGTGTAATTTAGGAAATGATGTTCGCGCATAGATAGGAGGATGTTCAAAGTACATTTAATAATCGTTATACCATAAAAAAATTAAATAAGGTCAGTGCAGGTAATTACGCCACCTTAAGCTTTTGGATTTTTTGGACACTTTGCTGAGGATCGAGTGAAAAAATTAAGTGTACTATAATTAAAAGTGATCTTTTAATGCTGCCTCAAAAAAAAATATTTCAACGCTGTATCTCCTCTTTTTCTTTTTCAACCAATCGTTTAAAAAAAGTGCGTCAAAGTGGCGTATTTACCGACACGTGCAGGTAATTACACCTAATAAAAAATTCATATAAAGTGATTTTGAGGCGTGGCATTACGTGAGAAGCCAACTCAGGGCTTTGCAACAAACATGTTGTGAATTTTATTCGCAATTTCAAAGCACATAAAAAGGAACGGGGAGACAAACGTGTTTTGTGATTATAAATTTTATTTTTTAAAAATAAGCAAAAATAAGTTTTATTTTTTATCATCAAGTATAAGTTTCATTTTTTATATCGAAAAAACTGCCACAATCAAAACGGATCTAAATACAAACATAGAGACCAAATTCGTTAGTAATTCTAATGAATTCTTAAAGTGGCGTAATTACCAGCAGTCTGAAATTTCGTAAATAAATTGCTTTTTTTGTACTTAAATGAAATGGAATGACAAAAACAACTATATTTTCGGAAAAGGCGTTGAATTTACTACAAAAATAATGCTAGTAAATATTTGAAATGTAATAATTACTGCCGGCAAATTAGCGGCGAGTGTAATGCCAAGTTTATAGTGGCAAATTTTTTGCTAACAACTTTTGTTTTAATTGTTACTACAAATCACTAAAAGTTAAAAACGGCAAAATGTTTGTTGATATCAACTTAGTATCTATGCCTTCACAATTAGCATTCGTCATTTAAAGCCATCCGTACGTATTAATGAAGAATTAGATAGGTGGCGTAATTAGCTGCTATGGCGTAATTACCTGCACTGACCTTATATATAATAATTAAATATATAGAAATTAAATATACATATATAATATAAATTAAATATATAGAAATTATTTAATTTATCTTAATATCTTAATATATAAATTAATATGTAGGAAAGTGTAAAAAAGATGTAATTTTTATAATGAGATTATGTGTCAATATTGCGCGTATTGTAAAATTACATTGAATCGCAATAACATTCGGCAGCCAATAACCTCGAGATCCGTCACATAGTCGTAAAAAAACGAGGAATATAGAGGAAACTTACAATATCCACGATAAATGAAAACTTTCCGTCACGTAGAGTCGCCTCTTTGAGCCATCGTGTGCGATCGAACCTGATATTAAACCTTACCGCCGTGTGTTACAGCGCGCAATTCATCGATTTATGCTAGAACTTTCCTTTGCAGGTAA